>VDFB02271358.1:28083369-28360229 GCA_007258455.2 Sequoia sempervirens | reverse complement strand
CTACCTACATAACTCTCTCTTTCTCTCCCTCTCTCCCCCCGCTCTCTCTCCCTCTCTCTTAGGTCTCTCTCTCCCACCACCCTCTCTCTATCTCTCTCCCTCTATCCCTCCCACTCCAACCCCTTCCCTCCCACTCCCTCTCTCTTAGGTATCTCCCTTCCACCCCCTCTCCCTCTCTTAGGTCTCTCTCTCACTACCTCTCTACCTCTCTCTCTCTTACATCTATCCCTCCCTCTCTCCTTCCCACCCTAATTAGAAAACACACTCTCTCTCTCTCTTAAAATTCTCCCTCCCTCTAAAGGCACACATACATTCAAGCATGCATACATATGTAAATATAATATTACATACACACACACACATACATACATACATACATACATACATACATACATGCATGCATGCATACATACATACATACATATACATACACTTGTAATGACAAAAAATGTACTCCCTTCTTAGAGATAGTGCAATTTATCATTTAATCTAGACCTATTTTAGTACCCTTGCATTAATTACCCTTTAATTCATCATTAGTAGGCCCATAAGACCCTTTATTTTGGATCTTGAGGCTTATTTCAACAAAAAACCAAACAAAATCATCAAAAAAATAAAAAATTCTAACAACCCACCCAAAAAATCTAGGGTGGGACTCATACACCACCTTCAGCATATGAGTCCCCCTAGGTGGGACCCATATGCTAGAGGTGGCGAATGAGTCCCATTTGGGGATTTTTTAGGGTTTGAGTGAGAAATTCAACTTTTTGATTGATGTTGGCTTTTGAGATTTGAATAATGATAAATTAGGTGTAAATTCCTATATAAGAAAGCTTTTAAGTAATTATTTCATCTAACTAACCTAGCATTTTTTAGAGCAATTTCAAGATCCAAGCATTAAAGAATCTTCAAGCATTCTTTCACAAGAGCATTCGAGTTTCAAAAGAAAGTAGAGTTGAAGTCTTGGAGCAACATTAAAGTTTTTTTGTAGGTCTTCAAGCTCACTTTCATTCAAGATCTAGCATTTTCAAGGGTTGATTATGGTTTCCTATGGTGAATCGTGATGGATTTTAAGTTGGGGAGATGCAACTAGTCATCAAGCCAAGCCTAATCACTTGTCTCCTAAGTGATTCCATCCTCAATTATCATTCTAGTTTTAGCCTAAGGAAGGTACATGCATCATCATGATTTATTAGAGTGATTTAACATCTCTCAAAGTGAATCACCCATCTTCATGTTTCATTTCATGCATCTTATTCTAGTACATTAGAATAGGGTTGCATTGCATTTCAAATTTCCTAATCTTAGAAACACTTAAGGTTAGGGTTTTCATTCCTATTTACATTCATGATTCATTATTTCTATCAAGGTTTAATTACCAAACAAGGGGTTTGACCAAGGAAAACCCCCCATAAGTCAATCAATCTATATTCTATTTTGCAGGTATTTTTACAGGTTCAGATCTAGAAATCAGTTTGGAAAGGAAGAGCAGAGATTGGAGCACAGATCTAAACTTTGAATTCTAAAAAAAGTGGAAAAAACTGATACGCTACAAGTGGCGTATGAGTCCCACAATAGGCATTTTTTCTAGATTTTTGTAGATCATGACTCTACATTTCCAGAAACTTGTTCTAGACTAGAAACCTTGATTTGGGACTGATATGCCCAGACTGGCGTATGAGTCCCAGTGTGCCAAAATTTTAGTATTTACAATATTTCAGAGCTTCATTTAGTCTTCTTCATGTTTCCAGGTGCACACATTTCATCTCTCATCTTTCTGTTATGAATTTCATGTATTTTTAGGTCATTTAGTGAAAGATTACATTGCACTAGGTTTAAGTATTTGGATTTGTATTTAATTTGTCTTTCCAAGACCTAGCTTGGTGGTGAACCCCTCTCTAGTTTATAATCAAACCCTAGGACAACCCTATTACAATATCTCTTTCTCCTTGCATACTTGAGATTGAGATCTCCAAGGTTTCCCCTTCAATGAAATGATTGGGAGATGTTTTTGCTCTATGTTCTAAACTATAAGAAAGAAAATCCATTTTCCATCATTTCATTTTGGTGAACCTAAATTTAGAACAGCATAATTCTGATTTGGAGTGTGTCATCATCCTAGATCTTGCTTGCATTAACATTGCATTAGGATTTGCATTAGTTATTTGGCATTCTAGGGTTTCTAAATCTTGCATTAGTGAAAGTGCATATAGGTTGAATTTTTTCATCTCAAATCATTGAAAAACATCTGAAAACTACATTTACATTTAGTTTATAGATCATACAAACCAAAAAGCATAAAAATCACTTGAAATTTTCTAAAAATTATGAAAAAAAATTTCACTGGGACTCATACGCCCCTCTGGGAAATTTAGTCCCAATGCAAATTTTGAACTGTATTTTACATAATTAAATTCCTTCTTTCTGAGCTTCTGTTTGTTGTTGATAAGTTTCTTTTTTAGTTTGCATAGCTTCTGTTACATTCAAATAATTAGAATTAGCGTAGTTTACATTCATCAATTGTGGATAGAATTATATTTCTGCACTTTTCATTTCCAACATTTGTTCATAGTTCAATTAGATTAAATTACATTTGTTATTCATTAGAAAACAAAACAAAAAGAACCTATAAATAGATGAACCACTTGGAGAAAGTATAGTTATTTGACCATGTCAAATCTCTTTTTCGAAGTTAACCTAACCATCAATCCTTTTAGTAGTGATGAATTTGACATGTTAGATGAAGCCTTTAAGGAATTCATCTCACAAGGTTCATCCACTAAGGCTTGCTATGAAAAATTGAAACCAAGAGAAGTTAACATGATTCAACCTCAACTTATCCTTTACCCACCTTCACACAAACCTCAAACTCAAAACAAACCTTTTTACACCCTTGAACCACCTAAGAGCAATGTTTTGCAGCAATCAAGTCATAATACCATTTCTCATACATATAACAATAGGAACAATACACAACCAACTACAAAATCCTTACCTTTACCCAATTCCATCTTTCCTAGTGTCGCTTGTTTTCCTTCAAATAGTGGAAAGGAATATGACGTAGTTGAAAAACTTAAGAATACCCTCGCGAAAATATCCATATGGGACTTGGTTCAAAACTCATCTAATTATCCAACCATTCTTCAAACAACCTTATAACAAGTTGTGATCCCCTCTAATACAAATACAAGTGATGTGGTTGCTCTAATTCAAGGAATGAATACAGTTAACATTGACATTACTTTTCACCAACATGAGCTCCCTCCCTTGGATATGAGAAAGAAACATGATGCCTTTATGATAATAGATAGATTCAATAGAACGAGAATAAGAAGAACCTTTGTTGATAATGTCTCCACCCTTAATGTGTGCAGTGTGAATCTTCTAGATAGAATTGGCATGGATAAATAAAAAATTGAACCTGATTCCTTATCAATTCGAGGATTTGAAAATATAGGAAAAAAACCACTTGGTGTGATTACTTTACCTATTAGAGTTGGAAAGGATACCTTACAAACTCCTATTCATGTTATGCCTCATGATCTTTCATATAATATTCTTTTAGGAAGACCTTGGATTAATGAGATGCATGTAGTGCCTTCAAATCTTCATCATATTATGAATTATGTATTTAACAATAAGGTATACCAAGTTGAAATAGACCCCAATCTTGAAAGTTGCCTACAAGTTGAAAAAGGAATGACAAGTCCCCTAAACACATTAATTCCAACATCGAACATAGAACCTATGAAAGAGGAAAAATAAGAGATAGAAACAATGTCAAAATTATTGGATGATGATTGGGGTTCCTTAGAATTCACACCCTCGTTTATGGGAGAATACATAATCACAAGTAAAGAAGATGAAAAGAAAAAAAACCAATGGTGATGTCAATGTAGAATTCAGAAGAACACTCACAAGCATCTCCCTCATCTACTTTACAAAATGAGACAAGATATATGAAATTTTTTGATGAGATATATTATCAACAACCACCAAACCCAAAATAAATGGAAAGAATTTATGTAAAAGGTTATGAGTTCATGAAAAAACTTGGTTATAGTGGAAAAGGATGGGGAAAGAAAGAACAAGGTATCCGTGTTCCTATAAATCCTAATACACAAGAAACAAAAAGTGGTTTGGGATATTTCCTTTCTAAGATCATGCAAGCAACAAAAAGAACCTTGCTAAACATCAACACCATCATGTGTAATCCTAAAACAACTCTCACCTTGAAGCATCCAGAATTGATTGATACAACTTGTGAATCATCATTGGAGTTTTTTGAAGATGATGAAGCCTTGAAAGAAATTCTAGGGGTTTATGACAAACCACTTACTCCTAAAAAGAAATGGGTTACATGTGCTATGATTAGTACTAAACAAAAAGTAAAAGAAGAGGAAAGTAATGAGACTGACATGAATAAAGAAGAATACAACCCTAAATTTCCAAAACAAAATGCACTTCCTTTAGGAGATACCATGGACATACAGATGGATGTTAGAAATGAAGAAAAAGCGATTAAGATAGGAAAGTTCCTTGATGATGAAGAACAAGAGGACCATGCAACTTTACTTCATGACTTTCCAAAAATTTTTGCTTGGACTTATTCAGATATGTCGAGAATTGACCCTAAGATCATAACACACAACATAATCCTCAACAAAAATGTTAAACTTGTTAAACAAAAGATTCAAAAGATGAACCGTAAGATAGCCTTGTTGGTAAAGGACAAGATTGAGAAGCTCCTCGAAGCTAGTTTTATATGTCCTATAGATTATTCTCCTTGGATCTCAAACATTGTTGCAGTCATGAAACTGGAAAATCATATTAGGATGTGTACATACTTTCAAGATTTAAATAAAGTGTCTTTAAAATATGACTTTCCCCTTCCTAATATTGACATGATAGTAGACTCGACTGCGAGACATGATTTTTTTTCATTCATGGATGGATTTTCTAGATATAATAAAATATTTATTAGCCCTAAAGATCAATATAATACAATATTTACAACAACTTGGGGAACATTTTGTTTGGTCATGATGCCTTTTGGATTGAAGAATGTGGGTGCAACATATCAATGAGCTATGACATTGATATTTCATGATTACATATGTAATATTTTGGAAGACTATTTTGATGATATCCTACCCAAATCTTTGACTTGTCAAGACAATGTGAATGTCCTTCGGAGGATCTTTGAGTGAATGCAAAAATTCAACATGACATTAAATCCAAAAAAGTGTGTCTTTGGTGTAGATATTCAAAAAATTCTAGGTTTTATCGTATCTCACAGAGGCATTGAGGTGCACATGAAGAAAATTGATGCTATAGTTAACATGCCACCTCCCAAAAACATTTCTTAGTTACACACTTTAAAAGGAAGAATTTAGGCTATCTGATGTTTCATAGCATCCTTAGTAGATCAAACGTTACCATTCACACATCTCCTTAAGAAAGAAGTTGAGTTTAATCAGAACAAGGATTGTAAATAGGATTTTTAAAGTTTGAAAGAGTACCTTGTTACTCCACCTATTTTACAACTTGCTATGCAAGATAAACCATTTATCCTGTATACAACAACATCAGCGCATGCTATTGCAACATTGTTGGCTCAACAAGATGAAAATGGTAAAGAGCATCCTGTTTATTACATTAGATGAACTCTAATTGATTATGAGACACGATACACACTGATAGAGAAAAATGTTTGGATCTTATATTCACTACTAATAAGTTGCGAAATTACTTACTGAATGCTGAAATACATGTGATAACGAAGTTTGACCCTTTAAAACATCTTTTTTTCAAAACTGATTTATCAGGACAGTTAGATAAATGAGTTATGTTGTTGGCTAAGTGTGACCTTAATCTTGTTTCACAAAAAGAAATTAAAGGATAGGCCTTGATCGACCAGTCAACTAACGCTCCTTTTCCCCTAGCACTACCTAATGTAGAAGCATTTCCTGATGAGAGTGTGTTGATTATTTAGGAACATGAAAATACATGGGAATTATATTTTGATGGATTTAAGTATAGAATAGGCTATGGCGTGGGAGTTATTATAGCTCCGCCTAGAGGAAAACCTATTCCCTTATCATATCGGTTAAATTTCCTATGCACGAACAATACCGCCAAGTATGAAGCGTTAATTGCTGGATTATGTGCCACTTTAACTCTGGGTGCCCGAGACATTAAAATATTTAATGGTTCATAATTAATAATTAAAAAAAAAATGGAACATATCAAGTGAAGCATGAAAAACTCTCGAAATATAAGGATCTCACAATGGCTTTGTTAGAGAAGTTTGATTCATTTACCATTGGCCATCCCACGAAAAGATAATCAACATGCAAATGCAATGGCAAGTGTGGCTTCTTTGATATCTCCTCAAGATCCTTCAAAATATTTCACATTTTTTTTCCATACAATTATGAAACCATCGATTGATTATACAACAGGTAAAATATTAGCAATCACTATGGAAATCTCTAGTGAATGGCATGCACCGATATTTAATTATTTAAAAAATGATACCTTTCTTGAGCCAACAACTAAGAATACTAGAGCCCACCTTTGGAAGCTTGTGTTTAAATATATAATCCTCACCGATGTGTTGTATCAAAGGTTCTTCGACAGTCTCCTGCTTAGATGCCTTAAATAGTTTGAAATCCCCATAGCACTTGAAGAAGCTCATTCAGGTGCTTGTGGAGGACATTTTGGAGGAAGATCATTAGTTCAAAAATTAATTCATATAGGATGCTATTGGAGGAATATCACAAATGTCAAGAATGTCACAAATGTCAAGAACATAGTAGACTGATTCACACTCCTGCTTCCGAGCTTCATGCATAAGTTCCTATTTGGCCTTTCTCGGTGTGGGGCTTGGACATCATTGGAAAAATATCACTTCCTTCCTCCACTGAACATACATTTATAATTACTACAACAAATTATTTCACAAAACTTGTAGAAGAAATTCCCCTTCATTCGACAACTACTAATATAATATGTCATTTCATATTAGAACACATTATTGCTCACTTTGGACTTCCTTCTACTTTAGTTTCAGAAAATGGGACACCATTTAAGAATAAGGACGTGAAGAAATTCTTAGAAATGTTTAACACACAACATTGCTTTTTGACACCTTATTACCAACAATCTACTGGTCAAGTTGAATCAACTAATAGAACCCTCAAGAAAATCTTAAGGATCATAGTAAGAAAACAAAATAAGGATTGGCATACACAATTAACATATGCATTATGGGCCTATCGTACAAACACTAGAGCATCAACCAGAAGTACCCCTTATAACCTCGTCTATGAAATTGAGGCGATAATGCCCTTGGAGTTAGATATCCCTTCATTAAGAATCACTCTTCAAGGAATTATTGATGGAAATACTTATAAGGAACAATAGTTGCATCAGCTTGAAATGAGCAAGGAACAACACAATGCTCTTGAGCACCTTTAGGCTTATTCTAAAAGAATGCAGTGTAGTTACAATGATAATGTCATACATCGTTCATTTCATAAAGGAAATTTGGTGTTATGAGAGAATCAACATAATGTCAATGTTGATCTAACATAAAAAGGAAAGTTTACCCCTAATTGATTAGGCCCTTATATAATTGATGAAAAATATGGATCTGGAGAATATACATTGATAGAAATAGATGGCTTGCCTCTTAAAGAGCCTATAAACGTTGTACATCTATACTGGTTTTATGTCTAATATTCTTGAATAGTGTGGATGATAAAGCAATGGTGTTAGAGTTAATAGATGACATTCTATGTGCTCTCGCACTGCTTTGTTCTTGACAAACAATTATTTGCATGTCTTGAATACTAGAGTGATTATTTAATTTAACTTTTTTAGTGTAGGAAAATGCATACCCTTTCATTTTCACACTTGTTTGGGCCCGCCTTTCTTTATTTATCCTTATTTTTGTCTTAATTCGTCCTATTTTGCATCTACAAGCCTAATGAATTGCATCTTTTTCTGGATAATCCCAACAAGCATCAAAGGGGAAATGATAGTTTAATGATTTTGTTTGAGTGTCCCTAATTTTTGGGTTGGGACTAAGACACCACCTAGGGAATCTTTGTCTCCCAAAGGTCTTGGGACCCTGATTTCAAATGTGCCTTAAATGGGCCCCTTTTTGGAGGTTGTGCCCCGAGTTTCATGCCTTAGGACTAAGATGCCACCTAGGGTGTCTTAGTCCCCCTTAAGGTATTTTCAAGATTTAATTTCAAATTCTAGTAGGATTTAGCCTCCTTCAATTAATGAATTCATATGTCGGCTTGGTGTGGTGTAATTTTGGGATATTAAGCATGGATAAGTATAAATATAAGGTTCCTTCATCCAAGAATATAAGTCTTTTGTGAGAGCATTCCATATAGAATAATTGAGTTCACAAGAGAATTCAAGAGTAGTTCTTCAAGCATTTGGAGACATCATCAAGATTCAAGCATCACATCAAATAGATTCTTGCATCATGTGTGTTTTTGTGCTAACATTTGTGATGTAGGGTTTTAATTCAAGAAAGCAATTCAAGTTCATATCTATCAAGCATTTCTTTGATTCAAGATCCATATCCAAGCTAGCCATTTCACACAAGTTTGCAGATTTCATAGCAAGGGTTTGATTTAGGTTGAAGACTTGAAGATCATTTGAAGTGCAAAGTTGCAAATTTGCATTGCAAAGTTGTCATCTTCATGGAAACTCATCTATAGGTCAAATCTGGAAGTTTCAGAACCTTAGATTAGAGAAGAAGGAAGTGTAGACATCAAGCCTTATGATCACATTTAGAGATTTTAAAAATTAAGAATGGAACTAAATCACCACCTAGGGCATCTTAGTCCTCCCAAGTGTATATTTTGACAGCTTCTTTGCATTTCTAGAATCCTCATTGCATTTCTAGACTTCCCAGGTACACATATCCTAAATTGCTATTGCATAATTTCATTATTTTCACTCATCATTTATCTTACATTGTTAGGTTTTGTGATTTGAATGCTTACTTGTCTTTTCCAAGCATTTTCTTGGTGGTGAACCCCTAAAATATTAAAGAACCCCTCCCTAGGTCTTCCTTGTTGATAATTGACTCACCTTGTGAGGTTGATAGTCAATCCAATTAGGGCTCCTAGGACACTATTAAGTGTAATAGGAGAATAAGGTGGAATTTCCCCCATAATATTTTTCATATTGTTCATTTTGGTGAACCCAAAATTTTTTAGCATTCATTTTTTGATTTGGAGTTCATTAAAGTTCTAGATCTATGTTGCATTCATTCTTGCATTATATCTTGCATTAGTGAAATTGCATCTAGGGTTTCTAATACTTAGTGAAATTGCATCCAGGGTTTCTCATATTTGCATTAATGAAAGTGCATATAGGTTGCATTTTTTCTTTCTTGTATCATTTCATCTCATTGAAAAAATGAAAAGTGAATTGTTAATCATCCTAATTGCATTTAGAAACTTTGTTATTGCATCCAAAATTCAAAAACATTGCTTTTCATTCAATTGCTTGTCATTAGTTACTTTTTCTTGCATTCATTTGCACATTTTTCTATATCTAAAAATCAGCTCCCTGAATATGCAACCTGTGAACACTGTAAAAAATCCAAAATTCATTGTTTTTCTGAGAAAAACCTCTACTAGGACTAAAACGCCCTTCCTGGTGTCTTAGTCCCTCTCAGGGTTTCTATCTCAGAATCCTCTCTCTATTGTTTTTTGTCTGTTTAAGTCCTTGGAACCTCAAAATTTCACTAGTAGGACCAAGATTCCATTATTGACGTCTTAGTCCCTGTTGAATTTGACTTTCTAGTTTTCAAGGTTTCAAATTGCTTTTCTGTGCTTCTATTTGTTGCTTTCAGTTTTCTGTTATAGTTTGCAGAATTCTTGTTATCTCAATTTCTTTCATTTCAAGTGTAATTACAAGAATAAGAGATTGTGTTCATTGCACTTTCTTTGGTTTATCCCTTGCACAAGCTTTACTACTTGGTGTCCTACTGCTAATAATGTGGTTAGATGAAGTGTGAGACCCATGGAATCCCATGATAAAACACTCATTGTAGGTCTTGGGTTATCAAGCTCTCTTACTCCTAGTGTTGGTATTAGTTCACTAGGTATGGACCATACCTTTGATACCTCTTTTTCTATGCCTACCTTACCTACAAGTGTTATGCCAAGTGTTCAAACAATGGTTGATCACATCCCTCAAGAAAACATAATGAAAATGCATAAAGACTTAGCTCATTTACAAGATAGCATAAGTACTAAAAACATTTCCAACACTGTTATACCTGCCATAGATAGTATTCACCACATGATGGAAAGTGATGAAGGACTGGAAGTTGTGCGTATCATAGCTCACATCTTTGGAAAACATCTTCCTTCCACCACCAATGGTGCTCAAGCTTCAAACAATGTGCAAAGCCAATGAGGAAATAAAACTCCCCCCCTTCAACCATAACATCTATTCCCACCTATACAAATCCTCAAGTGACCATAACAATGAAAACAACTAGCAATATCCTTTATACATCAAACATTTCCACTAGTGCTCCTTATACCTATGTGGCATTTAATCTTATATCTCCTCCCGCAAGCAATCCATTCACTAGTCCTTCCAAAACATACACACCACCACCACATTCACCTCCATCTCAAGCCACAACCAATGATCCTATCATTAACCACCTCTTACAAATCCTTTCATCCATTCAACGTCAAGTCTCCACCATAAATCAAAATCAAAATGGCCCACCTTCATATTATGTTGTAGTGTTGAAAAAAGTGCACCTTGCTTGATTCAATAATAATTAATGATAAATTGAACTTAATGTCACCTTGATCTAGTGTTGTGAGGTGTTTTACACATCCACATTAGGTCTTGGGTCCTTGAAAACTGAATAAAATGCATTTATTGATGTCTTGTAAAGGTGTTGTAAAGTGTTGTAAATGACTTTCACACTTTTCTAGACTTTTGTTAAGCATTTAAGTCTAATGGACCTATATTTCCCTTAATTCAATGTTGTAAAATGTATTTAATTGCATTCTCACATTAATCTAGAAGGATTGTAAATTAAACCTAGTTTTAATCTAGTGTTGTAATGTGTTTTACACATTCACATTGGATCTTGTGCCTTTCTAGGCTAAGTGGACCTCATTTTAATGTTGTAGAGTGTATTTAACCACACTTTCACATTAAAATTTGTGTCCCTATCCCTAATCACCATTTAGAATATCATTAATATACCCCTATGGCCCTTATTTTTGCATCTCAAGGCATATTTTGGCTAATATGCTGATAAAAACACTCTAAAACCCTAAAATCTTGAAGACCCACCTCAAAAACCTCAAGGTGGGAGTAATTCGCAACCTTGGGTGAATGAGTCCCCTTAGGTGGGACCAATTTTCCAAGTGTGGTGAATGAGTCCCTTTTGGGGACTTTTCCAAAATTGAGTGGGAAAATTACAATCCTAACTTGAATTTTCATGAATGTCGGCCTTAAGGATCAAAATAATGGCCATTTGAGTGCCTTTCATATATAAAACAGCTCTCAAATCATTTTTTAGGAAGGTATTCAAGTTTTCAAGTCAAGTAAGCAATAGTTAGGTATTTCAAGTCTTCACAAGGTCATCAAGATAGCATTAAAGATCATTTCTAAGGCATTCAAGAGCAAGATTCTTCATCAATTGTTGCAAAAATTCAAGATCCATCATCATGGAAAGATTATAATTGCATTACTTCATGTTCATGCTTCATTATCTTATTTCATCATTTTGGTTTAATTACCTAAATAGGGTTTGACCAAGGCAAACCCCCATTTCCTAACAATCAACATTCTCTCTCTCTCTCTCTCTCTCTTTGTGTGATTACAGATTTAGGTGCTTTGAAGTCTTGGAGATGATTGAAGAATAGGATTCAAACTTGTTGGAGTCATCTCCCTACTTGAAAGGTCAAAATATTCACAAAAATTCACTTACAGTCCCAAAAATTAGGGTTTCGGATCTAGACACTTGGAGGTACAGATTAAGCAGACCGAGAGCTACAGGTTCCACTTCTAAATTTTTAGAAAAGTCAAAGTGGACTCATTCACCAAGAGTGGCGAATGAGTCCCACTGTACCTATTTTTTAGAGATTTTTGTGGATTTTGATATCGATTTCCCTAAAACAGGCTCTGGTGCAATTTTCTAGAATTAGGACTGATTCGCCCAGAATGGCGAATGCGTCCCACTAGGCTTAAAAATTTAGCATTTTCAGAATTTGAGAGCTATTTCCAGTCTTTTCAAGGTTTCCAAGTGTACACCATTCAAATCCTTACTTTTTTGATATGCTTTATTTACATTTCTAGTGCATTCTTTAGGTCATTTAGCATTTGTTTGCATATCACACTGTGTTTTCCAATTTGTCATCTTTTCCAAGTTTAAACTTGGTGGTGAACCCCTTTCTTATCTCAATCATCCCGAAGGATAACTTATAGTTATATCTCTCACATACTTGATTGGGTTGAGATATCTAAGGTGTCCTTGAATGTGAATATTGTAAAATTGGATCCCTCTCCTTATATCCATTTTGTGAACAAGGAAGTGAAGCATCCATTTCCAATGTCCACATTTTGGTGCATCCTTGAATGTTAGTTGGAGAAAGGTAATGTTCTATGTACAAATCCATAAAGAATCCATTTTTTTACTACAAATTTTGGTGAACCCAACTTTAGAATACCTTCTTTTCTTATTTGGAGTCCATCATCCTCCTAGATTTAGCTTTCATTAACTTTGCATTAGTTAATTGGCATTCTAGTGTTTTAAAATTTTTCATTTGTGAAAGTGCATATAGGTTGCATTTATGCATATCAAATCATTTCAAATCATCTAAAAATTGCATTTTCACTTAGGATACATATCATACAACATAAAAATCATCAAAATCTATTGAAAATTCCTATTTTTTTTTTCAAAAAACCCCTACTAGGACTCATTCACCACCTTGGGTGAATCAGTCCCTAAATAGATCTAAAATTTCCTTTTACAACACTGAAAACCTTTTTTTTAAGCTTCTGTTTGCTACCATTAACTATTTGTTTCAGTGGGTTGACTTTCTATTACATGCATTTCACCAAAACTAGCTTAAATTAGTCTATTTCATGCATTGCTTTATTTGAAATTTTCATTCACAACATTCCATTTTCATATCATTGCATAGGGTTGTTAGCAAATCACCTTGTTTCAAATCTGAAAATTGCATTTAAACATTTCACTTTAGATCATTGCATTGCATTCTATTTACTTTTCCATGATAGCATGTTTACTCTCAAGAGATGTGGCTTTGATATGGTTAAAAATGGATTGCATAAGTACAACTTCCCATCTTATGAGTTCAATTTAGATTACAACAATGAGGTCATTAAGAAAAATGTTAGTTATCCTTCTACTACCTTTCATAATTATGAAAACATCCTAGAGAAAGCAGATCAAACCATTAACACAATCCTTAACATTACATTGCCCATTGATGAGGATGATAGTGTTGACAATCATAACAATCATACTTGTTCTTCTCCCAATACCTCTCCTATTAGTGATGAAGGTATCTTGGTGAAAGAGGATACAAGCATTGAGGGTCTTGATTTTCCCTCTCCTCATCTCCCTTATGAAGACATTAGAGAACAAGAAGATGAGATCATAGCCATCGCTTTTCTTATCCCAAATCCATCTCTCAATACCCCCCTAATTGTAAGAAGGCTTTAGTAAAAGAGGATACAATCATGAATGATCATGAAAATAAAATTTGTTAAGAGGACATGTGGATTGAAAGTGATAACCTCATCTCTCTCCTTCCTAATGTCCCTACCATTTGGAAAGACCTATTTGAACAAAAGAATTTAACCATTAATAATCATGAAAACCATAGTTTTCCTTCTCTTGATGCCTTCCCTACTTGTGACGAAGCTACCTTACAAAATATAACCTTAGAATGTGATGAACATCTTACAAGATCTCCTACTAGGGTAGATAAAATGGAACAAGTGAAAGAGACCATAGAGAAAAATGACAAACAAATAGAGCCTTCTCCTAATATCCCCACTATTGATAAACAAGATAATCCAACCATTGATCATTCCCTTACTAGTGATGAAGTCATTTTAGAAGAACCAAACCTAGAATGTCTAGAACATGTGGTTTATAGTTCTCCTAATATCTCCCCTCCTAGGGAGGATATCATGGTGCAAGAAAAGGATAACATTGATAATAATGATATAGTGTCCTTAGAAGAAGATGAAGAGGCAACATTAGACTCTCACTTGCTAAGGGATCTTAAAATTATTCAACCTCAAATCATCCTTTACCCACCATCACATAAACCGCAAACTCAAAACAAACCTGAACTTATCCTTTACCCACCTAAGAATAATGTATTGCAAAAGTCGAGTCATAATACCATTGCTCATACATATAATACTAGGGACAATCTGCAACCAAGACAACCACCTTCAACATCCCTCCCATTGCCTAATCCTATCCTACCTAACCCTAACTTACCGGTGATAGGCTGTCATTAGGTCCTAACATTTTAGTGAATAAACACATTAATATATCGACTAGGTAGTGTCCAAAGGCTATATGCAATAGAAGAAATCTCAACCATCTCTCCCAGGTTTCCTAAATACCAAACAACTGAATAAAACTCTAGACTAGAAGGTCTCCAAACTTTGAAATCAGTAAAACATCTATCTAGAAAGCTACAAATGATTTAAACTAGGAAGCAGAAAACTATGAATCTGAAAAAACATCACCACTAAGATAGAAAGCATAGAAATAATTACTCTAAAGAACGTGTAAATTGCTGAAGAAGTAAAACTTGTAAAGAAATTAAGAAACATTTGTCTAGTGCAAAAGATAAAAATCCAATAAATAACATAAAACAATTTAACAAAAACAACTAAAGGAAGGTGCTCCAAAACTTCAAATACTAAACTCAGAAACTACAGACTTAGCTACAACTTGCAGGATTGACACTGATAGTATGAGACACACACACATGAAAATGAATTTCAATTGTAACTTTTATCTATTAAAAGAAAGTATAGAATGAAAAGTAAAATAGTTATTTATCTATCTATAACCCTCAAGTGGCCAGCTCTTAGGTGCGTCTATAGCTATCTCAGATCACATGCACTGGAAATATCTTAGATAATTCATTCATATTACTCAATAATTCAAAGAGTGGTGGGAAAACTCATTTTTATTCAGATGGTAGTTTTTCTCAAAAAGACATATGGGCAGCATAACGATATTCTTCTATGTTCATCATTTGCAACAGTTACATGTTTTTATATGAAAGTGGCTAACAAAATCCTACTTTCCAATCGATAAAGTCTTTAAAAAATTGTCAATAACTAATGGACTTTAAAGCCCATGGAATGAAATATTAAAGAGGCTCGACATGAGCCATAAAGTTTTTGAAACTGAAAATAACATAACTACGAAGACTCAGCCCATAACAACTACTCCTGGAATTCCGGTACCCACTCACTTGCTTTCAAAAGTGTTAAGATCTACGTTCATTTCCCTTTCGACTAGAATGGTGATTAGGAGTGGAGGTTGACCTGTGAAATGCTCAAGTACTAAACCATTAAATCAACATAAGTTAGCTTAATTTGACTAATTTCAAGAAGTAAAGTTTGCACGCTTATTCATAAAAAGAGAGCAATTATTTATCCTAAAGGTAATTAATTGGTAGGGTAAATTGGGTTGAAAGGTATAGGTTTGCATATTGAGTCCATTATATTGATGAGGTTATTTTTAACTCATCATTTCCTCCCCTTCCTAAGCTCGATCAGGTCCTCCTCTCTCGTGTGTTCCCTATCCTTGATTCCTCTTATTCATTTCCTCATACTTGGCACTAAGATCATATAGATCATCTGCCTCTGTATCTAGCTGCTCTGGGTTCCTCAAGAATCCCTGATCAAAAGTCACTCTTTGTTTCCACCTTGCAAAACTATCATCACTTTGGTCTAGATTGGTATATTTTGAAGGAGGTGGTGAAAGAAGGAGAGGAGGTCTGTACCTCATACCAATCCAGTTGATTTTTCAATTCTTCCAAGATTTTGGCCAAAGCTACTGCTCTTCTATAGGACCATATAATGTTAAGGGGTGAGATTATTTCCCTTTTCTTGAGACACATATGAAGAGGGGTATACCGCTCTTCACATGCATGCCAAGCTAGTCCAATCAATTTTGACCCTTGTTCCTAAAAGTGATCATAGCACAGCCGGAGGTTGTTATTGTACTTTCCCTATAATCCCTTTTTAAGTCAGACACCCAAAAATTGTTCCTTGAAAAAGAAGGGCTTCCTATGATGATATCTCATTTGTAATCCCACAGTCCTTTCTGCATGTGCATATTCTCTTGATCTATCTTGCTAGTGAATCTAATTTCTTATTGTAGAAAAGAATGATCTCAATTCTACTTCTCCCACAAAGAAATTGACAAAGAAATCTGTATATTTTTCTAGGAGTAAATTATGAACAAAGAACTCACATAACAAATCTTGTTGTTCAGGGAGTGACTCAATCAATATCTTTACAAATTCCTTATCAGTAGGATCATGTGGTTGGTTTTGGTGAATTCTTTGTAATTTCCATCTTAAAAGTTGTTCATTAAGAAACATGGAGTACAACCTAGATGGTCTTCTAATGGCTAATAATATTTCACCAATTTCACAAGCATCCTATTTACCCTTATATGCCTGATTAAAGGATTATTTTAACATTACCAATTCCCTCTTCAGCCTATTATTCTCAAATTCCACATCCTTTAAAAGATAGAAATGCTCCATCCATTTCATTAATATTGGAGGGATGCGTACTTGGAACCATTCTATAACAATAGGCTTAGTTTGTATCTCCTTTGACTCCATAATTGGTTTAGTGTTGCTCTCTTGCATATCTTGTTCTAATTCCAAAATCTTACTCATAGAAGCATTTAATTCAATTTCTTGTCTATTCTTCTCTTCTTCAAAGGCACTAAATAGTTGCATAAAATTATTTTTGAAATCTTGAATATGCTTGTCTTTTTTAGATAGAGCAACCTTGTGCTACTTATCTTGCTGATTCCATTGTCGAATTTGGTAGTACAACTATTCAATGATTTTGTCTTTCTCCTCCATCTATGCTGTCAATTTTGTAATTTCCTGGTCTCTTTTATTTCCAATGGCAACTTGCACCTCAATCTCTTCTTTTTGTTGGTTAATTTGTGCTTCATCATCCTATAGCCTAGTTTTCAATTCCATAGTTTCCGCTTTTAACTTTTCTAATTCCTCATTTCTCTAACTAGATTTTGTATACCCTGTGTCCATAGAGAAGGATGAATAATAAATTTCTACATCATTATGAGGAACATTTTCTTCTTCAGTACCCTCAGGAAGGGATGAGTGAGGCACTTCTTCCATTTCTTCATCATCATGAGGCACATTTTCTTCGACTTCAGGTATGCTCC
This sequence comes from Sequoia sempervirens, assembly GCA_007258455.2. Classification (NCBI taxonomy): domain Eukaryota; kingdom Viridiplantae; phylum Streptophyta; class Pinopsida; order Cupressales; family Cupressaceae; genus Sequoia; species Sequoia sempervirens. The sequence continues at coordinate 28,342,711 of VDFB02271358.1, read as the reverse complement.
CACTCTGTCAAGAAAAGGAGAAAATCCTCCCACAGGTTCATCTTCATTCTGCTCTGAATGTGGTGATTGTGTTTTCTCCTCTTCCTATTCTTTAGGTGATGTGGTTTTCTTGTCTTCCTCCCTAGGAAATTGATCACCTTGTTTTTATGTTTCATTTATTTCCTCATTATCAGGTGGACTATCAATTTCTACCACCTTTGGTGGAGTCCTAGCCTTCTTCCTTTTAGAAGTACTACCTACATCTTGGGGTTTAGTTTCATTGGCCCCTGAAGATAGCCTTTTAATCCTTCATAGAGGAGGAGTCATTTGAAAGGAAACTTTGCTTCATTTCTTCCTCTTACGAGGAGGTTCCTCTTCATCTTTGGAGTGCACAATTTCCACCTCCCCTTCCTGTCCTAGGGTTTCTAACTCATATGACAAAGTTTTTAGTGCATCGTCGCTGGGAGCCGTGGAGGTGTGTTGGGATTCAAGAGAATCTAATGCCTCCGAGGAGGGCTCTCCTAAAGATTGTTCTTTTTGCTTGGAAGATTCTCCCTCCTCAAGTGATTTTCCTAGTTCTACATTTTCAAATTTCTATAGAAACCTTTGTCACTTCTTTTTTGGATTTTTCCAAAAATGGTATTTACATATTAATTGTATGAGACCGTGATGTTTGAGGGTCCCTGTCCCAAATTTGTAGTTTTCCATCATAAAGGTGATTGGATGACAGAGGAAAGCTAGTAAATTTACCCTAAGAGAGGAGTCCTCAATGTCGTGGCATAAATGAGTCAACAAACAAAAAGGGGGTCCCACTACTGTAGTCATTTGTCCCTCGCAAGTGAAATACTTAATTATCCAGGCTGCAACAGACCTCCAGGGTTCTGGAAGAGACATTCTATGGATTCCCTTATTTTTTCCCCTGGTGCTTATGGTCATTACAGGTTGGGGTTCCCCTTCCCTATGAAATAGTTCTATGAAATTTTGGTAGGGAACATGTGCATTTTCATTCAAATTAATTCCCTTATTTTTGAGAATGAAAAGATGAGCAATGGTTTTCGTACTTACTGAGAATCATTTGCCGCACCCCACGGTTTGCCCATCTATGAAATTCTCGACGAATTCCTTCACAAGCTGCTCTATATACCCTTCAAATTGCTTCATGAATTCTAGCTACCCAACTTTCTGAAATAAAGCCGTAATATTACCCAGTGCCAAGAATGGAGCTGCAAAAGTTGGGCCAGACTTCTTCTTAGCTCCTCCCATTCTCTTTGTTTTCGTTTTCTTTTTAGTCAGTGAAATTCTATAAAACTCTATAATTTTTTCCTTACTGAATTGCAAATGAGAAAAGAATTTTGTGTCGATATACCCAATGGAGGAGAAGTTAATTATCACCTTTCTTGTCACCTTATTGAATAATTATGATGGGCTTTCATGGGGAATTGCACAACTACTTCCGTACTTTTAGCAATCGTGTAAAGGTACAAGTTTCAAAATTACAAGGAGGAATGGATCATGCCAATTAATTAGCCTTTATTCAAAATAAGTACTAACTCTTTTAAATAAATAAATTTGCACATACCTTATGTCTTGTCATTAGATCGAATGCCACTCACCTATGCTGACGTAACTAGATAGTCATATGGTTGGCAATGGTGGCGGCGGATAATAATGGCACGGAAGGGATGGTTGAAGTGGTGGCATAAATTATTATGACAAAAGGTATCATAATAATTTTATTTATTATGGAGGAGTTCGGTATGATGTGGATGAATAATCATTAGGGAGAAGATCTCGAAGTGGCATAAAATCAAATGATAGGCATGTGCAAAACTTAGGAAAAATCAAAAGACTGGAGAGACAAAATTTTAAAAAATTTAGAGCATTACCAAAAAATGCAACTGAAGTAGAGGAGAGGAGAGTTACAGAACATCATAGAGAGAGGTCATCGAAACATTGTAACACGATTGAATATTCCAAAGCATCGCTGAAAATATGCAGCCGAAGCAACACCCAAAACTTCTGGAGCATCATTGAAAAGATGCAGCTGAAGCAACAACCAAAATTTTCAATTCATCGCTAAAAAGATGTAGCCAGAGCAGGAACCAAAATTTATGGAGCATCGCTGAAAAGATGCAGCTAGAGCAACAACCAAAATTTCTAGAGCATTCGAGTAGAATTCTAGAGCATCATTGAAAAGATGCCGCTGGAAAGAAGAAATAGCAGAATTTCAGAGCATCGCTGAAAAGATGCCATCAGAAGGAGGAAACAATAGAATTTCAAAGCATCGCTGAGAAGATGCCATCGAAAGGAAGAAATTTGTGAGATTTTGGCCTTGGTTTCCTGAAGCATCATTGAGTGATGCGTTAGAATGTAGGATTAAGACAAGGAGTGGAACCAGTCTGTTGTGCAGATTTTGAAGCATTGCAACAACCAATTCCAGAGCATCGCAACAACTGGGCTAAAAAATTTTGGAGCATCACAGCAAGGTATGTCAGAATTGTGTTCACCAAAAAGATGAAGTCCTACAAAATATAGAAAAAAATTTAGTCAAGTCCAAATGGTGAAGTTAATGAAGAAATTGAAGAAACATCTGATTTTTTTTTTTTGGAATTTATTTGACAAAACTATATTGACCCTGCGACAGGAGAGTCAATGCAGTGGATTTCTCCTTGCATTTCTATCATTTTTATAAACTCCTCTTTATTAACAGGCTTATGATAGATGTGTAGTCGATGCCCATTAACTAGAAGAGTTTTGGTATCACCATAAATAGGTTTCAGTTGGACCGAACCATTAGAAAACACTTTAAAAATTTCATATGGTCCAAGCCAGTGTGTCCTAAGTTTCCCTTGATGATCCTTGTATCTGAAATCAAACAATAATGCCTAATCCCCAATATGAAACTCTTTCTCTTTGATATGTTTATCTTGCAAGACCTTACATTGTTGTTGGACCAGTTTAGTTTGATGGACGACGTCCAAATGGAGTTCATCCAGTTCGCTAAGCTGTATAACTCTCTCAATTTGGGCCCGTTTGAGATCCATGCCCAATTCCATGGATATTCTAAGGGTTTGGAGTTTGAATTCAATGGGTAAGAGGGGCTTCTTACCAAAGATTAACTCATAGGGAATATAGCCAATAGTTGATTTATAGGCTGTGTTGTAGGCCCAAATAGCTCCCGGTAGTTTCCTAGCCTAGTATTTCCTTCCCAAAGAAACTATTTTTGTTAAAAAAATTTCCAACTCCCTATTAGTGACCTCATCTTGTTCATTTTCCTGTGGGTGGTAGGGTGAGGAATTCTTGTGACTTACTTGGAAATGATCTGTGAATGTCAATAGAACTTTAGACATAAACTGGGGGCCCTGGTCTGTTACAATTGTCCTTGGAGCTCCGAATTTGAGGAAAATTTTGTTGTAGAGGAAATCAACTACCTATTCCTCCCTAGCAATACGTAGGTCTTTCACTTCCACCCACTTAGTCAGGTAATCGGTACAGACCAAGATGTACTCTTTTCCTTGTGAAGGAGGGTCTATTGGGCTGATAAAATCCAATCCCCCTTTTTTGAATGGTTCAAAGACTACCTAAGGCTGCAGGGGCATTTCATTAGAGCCCGTCAACCTTCCTACCCTTTGGAATTCATCACATTGCTGAATGTATTTCTTGATGTCCTTGTGCATTGAAGGTTAGTAGTATCTTGCTCCCAAAATTTTGTGAGCTATCCTTTTAGTAGAATAATGCCCTCTTGAAGGGTCATCATGACAGGCTCTTAGGATAATATAGGTCTCATCTGCCCTAACACACCATCATAAAAAAGTATTGGGTCCACATGGAAACAAGATTCCATTAATCCATTTGAAAGGGGCACTCTCTCTAACAAGGCATTTCTTCTGGTTTGATAAAAAGTGAGGTGGTACTTCTGCGGTGGCCAAATAATTCACAATATCGGTAAACCAAGGGGTTTTAGTGGAGATGGTGAACAAATTTTCATTTGGAAACTTGTCTTGTACAGAACACATTCGCTATCATGTTTAATTTGGGATAAGAAGTCTGCAACTATGTTGGACTTCCCTAGTTTGTCAACAATTGTGACATTGAATTCCTGGAGGAGAAGTAACCACCTAATTATCCTTGCATTTACCACCAGTTTTTTCATGAGGTACTTAATGGCCGAGTGATCTGTATGCACTGTAACTTTATATCCCATGGCATAATGTCAAAATTTCTTGATTGCATGCACTACAACTAAGAATTATTTCTCTGTTTTGGTATAGTTCTTTTCTATTGGCATCAAATTGTTGTTGATGAAGTATATAGCATATTTCCCCCCATTCTCATCTTCTTGCCCCAAAACTGCTCCAATGGCATCATCAGATGCATCAACATAGATATTGAACAAAAGGCTCCAATTGGGTCCTCGAAGGGTAGGGGCAGATATGAGTTTCTCCTTGATAATTTCAAATGAATACTAACACTCAAGCGTCCAAATGAAGTCTATGTTTTTCTGAAGGAGAGAAAACATAGGGGCTGCAATTTTGCTAAAGTTTTCTATGAATCTTCGGTAGTATCCAACATGCCCTAAGAAACTCCTGACATCAGTTTGAGTTTTTTGGATTTTGAGTTGTTGTATGACTTCGATTCTCTTAGGATCAACCTTAATCCCTTCGGCTAAAATATGATGTCCCAACACTATTCCTTGTTCCACCATGATCAAACATTTCTCATGACTTAGGGACAAGCAATGATCCTCACACCATTTTAACACCTTTTCTAGATTCGTGAGGGCTTCATTGAAAGTTGAACCATATACAGTGAAGTCATCCATATAAACTTCCACACACTCATTCACCAATTCAACAAATATAGCCAGGATGACCCTTTGAAATGTTGTAGGAGCATTATATAGCCCAAAGGGAAGAACCCAATATGAAAATTTCCCCTAAGGGAAGGTAAAGGTCATCTTATCCTAGTCTTCTGCTTCTACCTGTATCTGGTTGTATCCACTAAATCTATCCAAAAATAAAAAAATATTTCCTCCCATCCAAGTTATCCAACACTTGGTACACAAATGGCAGGGGGAAATAATCTCTGTGTGTTGCTTTATTAAGCTCCCTATAGTCTAAACACACTCTCCTCTTCCCATTCTTCTTTAGAACTACAACCAAGGGTGACACCCACTTTTTGTCAGAAATTGGGTAGATAAATCCTACCTGTAATAGCTTGTGAATCTTGGTTTTAACGATGTCTTTCAGAGCAGAATTGAGTCTCTGTTGTGGCTGGAAGATACGTCAACCATCCTCAGTATAGATATGATGTGTACACACACTAGGGTGTATTCCTCTCATATCTATATAGTCCCAGGCAAACGCTTTAGATCTATTCACCAGGGTGTCAAACAATTTTTGTTCTTTCATCTTAGTCAACCAATTGTTGATGTTCAAAGTTTTTCCTAGTAGCAACATAATGGTTTTGACTCTCGGATGGTTGGACATGACAGTGTACATGGGTCTTATCAGGGTGTTAATTGGACAACTGTGAGGTATAGTTTTATGAAGCTAGGAAACATTTGCAAAGAAATGGTGAGTTTTTGGAACTAAGTTCATCAAAGGACAAGGTAATCCGATAAAACTAGCACTATCAAATTTTGCATGATCTATGTTGATTGGGTGTCCTAGGATTTCTTCTACGTCTGACATTTCCTCACTGCCTGAATCCATGGTAAGATTTTCCATGTCATTCTCCAATTCATCCTCTAATTCTTCACCATATTGTTTGATAACTAGCATGGCTAGCGAAGCCAAATTTTCCTATCCGTTGGGGCTTTCTGATTCATTTAATCCCATAATTTATTGTGTTCAGCAGGCTTGGCAAGAGGATACAAAAATGAGTTTTTTCTATTAGATCCATGTGATATGGTCATTCCTCCCTCTCTGCAGTCAATTTTGGCTACAATAGTAGCCAGCCATGGTCATTCCAGAATTATTGGATAACTGTCCTTGGGTGTAAGGGATTCAATTATCTAAAAATCTATTGGGTATTCCCATCCATCCACTTTAACAAGAATGTTTTCAATGATACCCTTGGGAATAGCTATGGATTGGTTTGCCATCTATAAAAATGTAGTTGTGGGTATAGATTAGTAATTCCCAATTTTTACATCACATCAATAGTCATTACGTTAATGGATGCTCTAAGGTCCACTAGAGCGTTAGGTATTGCTACCTCATTAATTGTTACTGTTATCAGCAAACTACCTGGATCATCATACTTCAGAGCAATGGTCATCCCAGCCAACAAGTCATCTAGGTACCCATTTATGTGGACGGTGTTGATTTGTTTTGGTTTTCTCCCTAGGGTCTTAATACACAAATGTTTAATCAACTAGTTTAACTTAGAGATCTCTTTAATTGCCTGTAACAAGGGAACTTCAATCTGTAATCATTTAATTTCTTGTATCAATGTAGTTTCAATGGGTGAGGATGTTTTTGAAGCATCTTTCATAGGAATTGGTTTCATTCACTTCAAAAAAGGTGCTTTGATTTTGTCTTTAGGTGTAGGATCCTTTGGAAGTTCAGTTGGGGGCTATTTGTCTTTAGGCGTGGGATCCTTTAGAAGTTCAGTTGGAGATTGACCCCCTTCCTCCTGAGGTAGGCCATAAGCTCCAACTGAAGATGGTAGGTTGGCCCTATGTTGCATAGTGTCTGGGATTTGTTCTATGGATGTGGGTGTTATGGGGGTTTTATTAGCAGACTTCTTGATAGGTTCATTAATGATTTCTTCAATAGTAGGCAGCGAAAGTGTTTTACCAAACCTCAATTGCAGATTTCCACAGTGTATGCCATTAAGTTCAGTGACATTATCTTCTTCTATAGAATATACTGGAGTATTTGGGTGATTGTTGTTTGGGTTTGGAACTAGTTGAGTTGGAAGTGGTGGCTGGTTAACTTGTTCATTTTGTTGTGTATTTTGGGGAGGTGGTAGAAGACTCTGTTGTTGAGTAGGCATTCTCCTAGGGCCAGTGTAAAACTAATGTTGAGGTTGATTCCATTGAGGAATGGGATTTTGAGGGTACCATTGTTGTTGAGGCTGGTTAGGCCACTAAGGGTTACCCCAAGATTTATTGGCCCATTCTAGTGGTCCCCAAGGATAGGTTCCCCAATTAGGAGGTACTGGAGGTGGTGCCTATGGCCAGGGTGTTGCCCATTGATTATTGTTCCAATTTGGTTGGGGTCTCTAGTTGGGATTGAAATTTTGGCCATAGGAAAAATTGCCTCCAGTTCTTTGATTGACAACATTCACTTCTTCCTCAACTGGGGTTGTTCTTTTCTTGGAATTTTTGATGAAATTCAGTAGCTCACACTGATCAGTGGGGTAATTTTTGTCACACACTTGGAAAACATCAATCTTATCAACTTTTTACAAAGGACATTCTCATAGCAAATGTTTGTTTCGGAACCTAGGACAATAGATGTACAAGGTTTCAGGATTTCAGGTTTTAGCATATATGCCATCTAAGGTAGTGTTTAACTGGATGAGAATATCGGTTTTGAAGTTAGCGAGCTCTTCATGAAGTTTGATGATATCATTGGAACCTTTAAAGAGAGTGGAATTTCTGATTCCTCCTTGAGTTCAAAATAAATTATGACATAGTTCCATAATATCATCTAGTCCCAGTTGGGACACATCTTCTTTTCCCATTAAATACAAGCTCCTCCAAGCTTCATCATTGAGACCTTTAAGGAATAAGGTCTTCAGAATATTGAGACTTATGACTTCTCCACCATAGTGTTTAGATAAGAAGATAAACCTATCTAGCAAATCCTCCAAACTTTCATAATCATTTTTCCTTACTTTGAATAGTTCTTCTTTCCTATTGCTGACCCTGCTGTAACTTTGGTACTTCTCCAAAAAGATAGACTCCATTTCATCCCAGGAGGTTATCGACTGAGAAGCCAATCCCATAAACCATCGCATAGCTCAATCTTTTAGAGTGGAAGGGAAAAGCTTGAGTTTCTGATTATCATTCTTGTAGTGATATGTATGACACAAGAATTTAAACTCACATAGAAATTTGATTAGGGTCCTTAGTAGAAAAACCCCGAAAGGTTGGCAAGAAGGCCGATGAGATATTTTTCATTTTCGTATCGTCATCTGCATCAATAACAATAGGATAAGTGAATGTACATGGTGGTGGTGGAGGGTTATCATTGTTGTTGGTGGCATTTCTACAGTCACCCATGATGTTGAAGGGGATGCGATCCTCTTCTAAAATTTTCTTAGTTGGGCGAGGTTCTAGAGTTTGCAAAGGAATATACTCCTCTACAATTATATGTTGTCTTTCTGGGGTGTGTGGGAAGGTCTCAGGTTGACCCTGTTTGGTCAATTCCTTAGTAAGTTCTTGATCTGAGTTGCCTTCCTCCCTACTTGTTGTTGGTATGTCGACTTGGGGGTTTTTGGTAAAAATCTTCTGTGGGGGCCTCATTTCCTGACCATGCAGAAAATAAGCCAAAGGACTATTTCTATCCCTAAAAGAGGTATCAAGATTCTCCTACTAACACTAGAAAAAGGCTTCCCCAGCAACGACACCAAAAAGTGATAGGCTATCATCAGGTCTTAACACTTTAGTGAATAAACACATTAATATATCGAATGAGTAGTGTCCAGAGGTTGTATGCAATAGAAGACATCTCAACCATCTCTCCCAGGTTTCCTAAATATGAAATAGCTGAATAAAACTCTAGACTAGAAGGTCTCCAAACTTTAAAAGAAGAAAAACATCTATCTAGAAAGATGGAAATGATTTAAAATAGGAATCAGAAAACTATGAATCTGAAAAACATCACCACTAATCTAGAAAGCATAGAAACAATTAATCTAAAGAACGTGTAAATTTTTAAAGAAGTAAAACTTCTAAAGAAATTAGGAAACATTTGTCTAGTGCAAAAGATAACACTCCAATAACTAACATAAAACAATTTAACAGAAACAATTGAAGGAAGGTGCTTCGAAACTTCAGATACTAAAATCAGAAACTACAGCCTTAGCTACAACCTTCAGGATTGACACTGATAGTATGACACACACACATGAAAATTAATTTCAATTGTAACTTTTATATATTAAAATAAAGTATAGAATGAAAAGTGAAGTACTTATCTATCTTTCTATAACCCTTGAGTGGCCAGCTCTCGTGTGTGTCTACAACTATCTCAGATCACATGCACTAGAAATATCTTAGATACTTCATTCACATTGCTTAGTAATTCAAAGAGTGGCAGGAAAACTCATTTTTATTCAGATGGTAGTTTTTCTCAAAAAGACATATTGGCAACATAGCGGTATTCTTCTGTGTTCACCATTTGCAACAGTTACATGTTTTTATATGAAAGTGGCTAACAAAATCCTACTTTCTAGTCGATAAAGTCTTTAACAAATTGTCAATAACTAATGTACTTTAAAGCCCATGACATGAAATATTAAAGAGGCTTGACACAAGCCATAAAGTTTTTGAAACTAAAAATAACAAAACTATGAAGACTCGACCCATAACATCTGCTCCTGGAATTCTGGCACCCACTCGCTTACTTTCAAAAGTGTTAATATTTGCATTCATTTCCCTTTTGACTGGAATGGTGATTGGGAATGGAGGTTGACCTATGAAATTCTCAAGGACTAAACCATTAAATCAACATAAGTTAGCTTAATTCAACTAATTTCAAGAAGTAAAGTTTGCATGCTTATTCATAAAAAGAGAGCAATTATTTATCCTAAAGGTAATTAATTGGTAGGGTAAATTTGGATGAAAGCTATAGGTTTTCATATTGAGTCCATTATATTGATGAGGTTACTTTTACCTCATCAACCGGGTCCTCCTCATGGAAAGAAGTATGATCTTGTTGAACAACTAAAGAATACTCCTGCTAAGATATCTTTATGGGACCTTATTCAAGCATCCCCTCACTACCACAACATGATTCAAACAACCTTACAACAAGTTCCTATCCCTTCCAATGCACAACCAAATGACATAGTAAAGTGAACTCCCCCTTTTGGAAATGTAAAAACAAAATGAAGCTTTCATAATAATATACCAATACCAAATAAAAGGGATAAAGAGAACCCTTGTGGATAACGAATCTACCCTTAATGTGTGTAGTGTGACCCTTTTGGATAGGCTAGGCATCGATAAATCAAACATTCAACCCGATTCTTTATCTATTAAGGGATTTGACAATGTAGAGAAACAACCGCTTGGTGTGATCACTTTACCTATTATAGTTGGAAAGTTTACATTGGAAACACCAATCTATGTTATGCCTCATGATCTCTCATATAATATCCTTTTAGGAAGACCATGGATTCATGCAATGAATGGGTTGCCTTCTACTCTTCATCGTAAAATGAAATACATCTACAAAAACAAACTGTATACACTTGAAGCTGACTCTGACCCAAACAATTGTTTGAAAATTGAGAAAAATAAGGAAAATCCTTTGGAAAAATTAACACCAACTACACAAGTGGAACCTGTAAAATAGAAAGACAAAGAAAAATACATTGAAGAAGTCACAAAGCTATTATAAGATGATTGGGGTTCCTTAGATTTCAAACATACATTCATGGGCGAGTACAAGATCATAAACAAAGATTCAAATAAGGGACATGAAAAAGTAGTAATGTCAATAAAAAAAACTTAGAAGACCCTTCAAAAGCATCCACCTCAACCACTTCAGAACACAAGACAACAAATTACACAACCTTTGACAAAGCTGATTATGAACAACCATTGAATCCTAAAGAAATGAAAAAGCTTTACGGGAAAGGTTATGAGCTTATGAAACAACTTAGCTACAATAGAAAAGGATGTGGTGCTAGAGAAGAAGGCATACGTGTCTCTATAGAGCCTAACATGCAGGAAATGAATGATGGTATTGGTTATTGTCCTTTGATATAAATAAACAAGCCTTCACTTAATATCAACACTATTACAAAAGATTCTTTGGAAGAAACACAAGAGATAGAGAAATCTTCGCTTAATGTCAATGTCATCACACAAAACACTAATGATTTGAATTCGTTAGATTTTACACCCTCCTATAAAGGAGAGAACTAAATCTTGCAATCTAAAGATTCTTGTGTAAGTATGACATCTTGTACTAAGCAAGATATATCTTTGCTACAAAATAAATGAACCTCTTCTACCGTTGATGAAGAAAGTATCTTTTCGAGACTCCTCCAAGATCACTTGATATCCCTTCCTCCAAGAACTCCAAAGAAATTTTATTACAAGAATTAATTTTGCACATATCATAGAGTTCATGGTCATTATACTAATGAATGTAAGGCTTTAAGTAACAAAATTAAACATCTTAAGGATCATGGTGCTCTTCCTTGTGTTGAAGCACCTAGTTCCTCTAACTGAGACTCATCTTTATCCTATTTGGCTCATCCTTCTCCTATACTAAGTGGGGGCAAGGGGTTAGATATCCTTGTCCTCATATGTCACTTGACATTGTCTCTTTTGGCTAGTTGATCACCTTTCATGAATATATAAGAGCAAGCTTGGGATGTGGATGACATGCCTTAAGTTGACTCGCATGTGACATACTACCTTATTCATGACGTAGCTTATCAAAAAGATATGACTTGGCATAGGGATCTCTGAATAAGCTCTCATGTTTTCTTCTACTTTCAAGAAATTGCTTATAGAAATGGTGTTAGCAACCGCTTTAAAGTGGGGGCATAAATCGACACTCATCATGTTTCATTGTGCAATTTATTTCTTCTTGCGATGCATCCTTTTCTTGGTGGTGTAATTGGGCTTAATTTCCTCCAAGAGCATGATATTTCTTTGACTTGTCCTCTCTTGGAAACATTAGGCATGATGTTCCCTAAGAAGAGACCTTGCACGGATTAAGCAAAATCCCTTTGAACATTCCTTGCACTATTTTTCATTTACAATGTCTATGAGTTTCAAACATATGAAGTTTTTCTTGCCTCATGGAACTTGAAGACCATTCTTGTGTGGTGTCTTATTCAAGTTATCAAGAGGTATAAGTTTGGTATGGTTCATGCAGGAAGCCCAATCCAAGGCATGAATTTCCCCATAGCCACTCGCGTGCATGTGAGAACATATTGGCCATATTTGGACTTCTCACCCAATGAACAACCAAGAGTTTTGTTTCCTTAGAGAGAGTATGCATTTTTAGGCAAACAAACTAGATCTAATCCACATTGTGTTGGAAAAATGGTCGATGCTTGATTTGACTTTTTATTTTTTCTCATTTACACTTCTCTTCCCTCTGGTTATATTGACATTGCATGATTATCTATCTTGTTTTGTTGCAAATCATTCACCTTGTGCATGTCCTTTTACACGTATGTCAGTTTGACTTAGGATCTTGGATCCTGGGGGCTTGACCACTTCCTTGATCTTTGTTATCCTAGACCATTCACATTGGTACGATTGGACCCCTCTTGAATGTCTACTTTAGTGTGAGTTTGAAGCAAGTTCATCCTCTCACTAAAGTGGGGGCTAAATGTAGTGTCTAAAAAAGTGCACCTTGCTTGATTCAGGAATAATTAATGATAAATTGAACTTAATGTCACCTTGGTCTAGTGTTGTGAGGTGCTTTACACATCCACATTAGGTCTTGGGCCCTTGCAAATTGAATAAAATGCATTTATTGATGTCTTGTAAAGGTGTTGTAAAGTGTTGTAAATGACTTTCATACTTTTATAGACTTTTATTAAGCATTTAAGTCTAATGGACCTATTTTCCCTTTAATTCAATTTTGTAAAATGCATTTAATTGCATTCTCACTTTAATCTAGAAGGCTTGTAAATTAAAATTGGTTTTAATCTAGTGTTGTAATGTGTTTTACACATTCACATTGGATCTTGTGCCTTTCTAGGATAAGTGGGCCTCATCTTAATGTTGTAGAGTGTATTTAACCACAATTTCACATTGAACTTTGTGTCCCTATCCCTAATCACCCTTTATATCATCATTAATAGGCCCCTAGGACCCTTATTTTTGCATCCTGAGGCATATTTTGGTTAATATCCTGATAAAAACACTCTAAAACCTTGGAAAATATTGAAGACTGACCTCAAAAACCTCAAGATGGGACTCATTCACCACCTTGGGAAAATGAATCCCCTTAGGTGGGACCCATTTTCCAAGTGTGGCGAATGGGTCCCTTTTGGGGATTTTTAAAAATTAAGCCAGAAAATTGCAATCTTAACTTGAATTTTGATGAATGTCGGCCTTGGGGATCAAAATAATGGCCATTTGAGTGCCTTCCCTATATAAAAAAGCTCTCAAATAATTATTTAGGAATGTATTCAAGTTTTCAAGTCAAGTAAGCAGTAGTTAGGCATTTCAAGTCTTCACAAGGTCATCAAGATAGCATTCAAGATAATTTTTAAGGCATTCAAGAGCAAGATTCTTCATCAATTGTTGCAGTAATTCAAGATCCATCATCATGGAAAGATTCTAATTGCATTACTTAATGTTCATGCTTCATTATCTTATTTCATCATTTTGGTTTAATTACCTAAACATGGTTTGACCAAGGAAAACCTCCATTCCCTAACAATCAACATTTTCTCTCTCTTTGTGTGATTTCAGATTTAGGTGCTTTGAAGGCTTGGAAATGATTGAAGAATAGAATTCAAACTTGTTAGAGTCATCTCCCTACTTGCAAGGTCAAAATATACAAAAAAAGTACTTACAATCCCAAAAATTAGGGTCTCGGATCCAGACACTTGGAGGTACAGATTGAGCAGACCGAGAGCTATAGATTCCACTTCTGAGTTTTTTAGAAAAGTCAAAGTGGACTAATTCGCCAAGAGTGGTGAATGAGTCCCAATGTACCTATTTTTTAGATATTTTTTTTTATTTGGATACCCATTTGGCTAAAACAGGCTTCAGTGTAGTTTTCTAGAACCGAGATTGATTCACCCAGAATGGCGAATGAGTCCCACCAGGTTTAAAAATTAGCAATTTCATAATTTCAGAGCTATTTCCAGTCTCTTCAAGGTTTCTAGGTACACACTATGCACATCTTTACTTTTTTGTTATGCTTTATTTACATTTCTAGGGCATTCTTTAGGTCATTTAGCATTTGTTTGTATATCACACCATGTTTTCCAATTTGTCATCTTTTCCAAGTTTACACTTGGTGGTGAACTCCTTTCTTATCTCAATCATCTCCAAGGATACCTTATAGTCATATCTCTCACATCCTTCATTGGGTTGATATCTCTAAGGTGTCCTTAAATGTGAATATTGCAAAAATCAGATCCCTCTCCTTGTATCCATTTTGTGAACAAGGAAGTGAAGCATCCATTTCCAGTGTCCACATTTTGGTGCATCCTTGAATGTTATTTGGAGAAAAGTGATGTTCTATGTCCAAAACCATAAAGTATCCATTTTTTGACTACGTATATGTCAAAAGCAACCCATTATCTTTGGAGATATTGAGAACTTTGGCGCCACAAGGTATAGAGATCCCTAGATTTGAGAAATATGGAGGAAAGGGAGATCCTACAAATCATGTTAGTGACTTTACTGCTTTGTGTAGTGAATTTATCCTTAAGGATAAAATTTTGGCTAATATTTTTCCTCGATCCTTGAAAGAAATTTCCTTGGACTAGTTTTTTGCATTATCAAACAACTCAATTCGTTGATTTAATGAACTAGTCGAAGCCTTTATTAACCATTTCCAAGTGCATATGGTTCTTGAAATGACCTTAGTTGATTTGATGAGATGCAAGCAAAATGAGGGTGAAAAAGTCACTGACTTTGTTTCATGTTACCAATTGCTTTATTCCCAAATCAGTGTGAAGATTCCTTATTCTCACTTTCAAAAGATGTTCGTAGAAAATTTACAAAGTAAGATAAGAGACAAGCTTACCATGATGAAATTCCCTTCATTCATGCATTTATGCACTGCCCTTCAAGATTATCAGAATTCCGTAGGTAGTAGTGAATCAAAAACCACCTCTACCCACCCTGAAAAGTTTGAACCTTTAAACCAAAACACCTACCAGCCTTTCAGAAGACAAAATAAATTTTTTCTTTAACTAAATTATACCTTCTAGCCTACCTAACAAGTTGATACCCAAAACAAGTTGATACCCAAGTAGCTACTATAAAGAAGAGTAACCCCTATATCTTTGGGGATCCACAAAGATAATTTACACCCTTACCCGACACACTTCACAACATCATGACTCAAATATTAAAAAAAAATGCTTACCTTACCTACCATTCAACCCCTTGACCCTAGCAAGTTGTTACCTCCAAGCTTTAGACACAATGCATATTGTGCTTATCACTAACAAAAAGGACACGATACAAAAAATTGCAAGCATCTTAACATCTTGTGCAAGACCTCATTGATTCTAATCATATCCAAATTGGAGGTGTGAATAAAAAAGGAAATAAGTCCGTAGCTCCTCCCAACCAAAACTTGCAAATATTTACCAATCCCATGCCCAGCCATAATATTTCATTTGTTAAGGCTAGTGAAACTAAGCCTGATGTGATGAATGTTGACATAGATGATGAAAAAATGAGCAATAATGAACAAAATCCTATGGATGATTATGAACAAAATCCTAAGGATATGATGTAATGGCAAGTTGGTAAACCAGAATACAAACACAATTTGATACAACTCAAACCAATCTTCTGCCCATACAACTCTACTTCTTCAAATTTTCACTATTTTGCGTAGTTTCCTTATAGGTATGTAGATTGATGTTTTCCAAAATATATTTTAGAGAAGGCCCTTATACATCAAACTCCACACCATTTTATACCCCCATTTTTCTCTCATAAAGTATAACACAAACACTCAATAGGCTTCTTTGGACCAACCACACAAAAACTAGGTTTCTACACTTTTTAGACCCCTAATTAGGTCTCTTTTCCAAAGGAATTCCTCACTAAACCTTCTATCAAGAAAAAATAATGATGGAAATACCTTTTTATAGTCTCAAAACCACCTAATCTCCAATCTCTTAGAACTAGAACACCCCTTAAGGTGCTGATCCACCAAACCCTAGGTTTTAGGCTTTTTGTGCAAAGAACAAGGAGGGTTATTGAAAACCAATACTATATACCTTTTACCAAATTTCCACCACTTAAATCATATTGAAATATGTCTTCAATTGCTCAAAAATCCATCACCTAGCCTTGACAACTTTGTTTCATCACATACTCACCCAAATTCACCATCTTTCAACACAAAATTCTCAAAATTATCATCTAGGGCAACAAGTCTAAACCCTCAAAAGTTCTCCCCTACCTTCACAACCATTAACATGCCTAATTACTATATAATAGGGTCTATTAAACTTAGATACAATAGCTACAGTCAGTGGAATGGACCTTTAAATAATTTTAAATGACTGTCAAACCCTTAATAGGGTAAATACAGACTATCACAGAAAATTGATCAAAACTTACACCAATTACTATACTAAACTCTCAAAATAGAAGGAAAAATGTGGTAAACATCTATATTTAACAATTCAAACATATTTCAAGGCACACCACTTATGTACGGGGCTGTACAGGCTTAAGAAATACTAAAATTATAGAGAATTCTCATAAAACATGGCTTATTTTGTATTGATTTCCACTTCAAAACATTGGAGAGAGATTTAAATAGATGTCCTCAACTTATATAAACATTTCCCACCAAAAAAAAAACCAAAAAACCACCAAAAATTCCCTTTAAACTAACCTGACCATTGAGATTCCTCAACTTGACATTTTTTTGGATTTTGAATTGACAACATTTTCCAATTTTGCAACTTTTTACCAATTTAAGCCCAATGACCTCAAACCACACAATTATGTCCTATTACATACTAATTGGTTTATTTAGACCTTATTTAAATTAAAAGACTCAAAAAAACCCTAAAATATACCATAAGTCCATATTGGACAACCCTAACAAAAAATAGGACTTGGTGCTCCTGTACCATACAACTAGCCTTTTAAATTTTCCAAGTCTCTTGGAAATTGTACTACAACTTGTACACAACTAATCATTCCATGCATCTATCCTTTTGGTACACCTTTCCATTGACTAAAATTTTATTTCCATGCTTTGTGCTTGGGGTAGTTCTCCATCTGAACAAACTGATTAGTTGAATTCCTTTTAGTCTTTTCACCAAAATGCACTAGTGTTGTACCTTCTTTAACATTTGAACACGTGCCCTTACCAACCATCTCCTGACCAATCCTCTTTTCCAACTCTGCATCATTCTCAAACTCATGCCAACAATTCTTATTGACTGCACTCTTTTCCTTTATCCCTATCCTTGAGCTCTCTACCCCAAATGCTATTGTATTACCAGGTCTGCAAGTCTCTGTTCTAACCACAAATGACTACCCACCGTCCACCTTTGTTTCCATAGGAAATATTACTATCCCAACTAGGATTTCCTCATGCTTCACCAATCCATTTTTTACTCCTTCAACTAATTCTTTCTTGCCCTTCCTTGAAACCGCCTCTATAATCATTTTGTCTTCTCTTTTTTGCAAAATAAGATTACTTACCATCTTCACATTCCCTTCTTTCCTCTCTCCTACTATCTTAGCATTTGTAACTCTTGAAATGGTTTCATATTCACTGGTTTTGTTTTCTTCAAGCCTTATAGGCTCCTTCTTTCCAACCATGATGATCTTAGTTGCATTGTCCTTTGCTTCTTCATGCTCTTGCAAGGGTGTTAGTATGAAAGGATTTCCATCCTTATCAATAGTATAGGTATTATCCCTACCATCATATAATTCTCACCTATAAAATTTCCATGGTCTACCAAGAAGTAGATGACAAAAATCCATAGGTACAATGTCACAAAGCACCCTATCTCTATACCCTCCAATATGAAATTCAACATTTGCTTGCTCATTTACCAATAATGACTGATTACCATTTTACCAAGATTTCCTATATGGTGTTTTATGAGGAACTCTATCTAGTTTCAATTTTTCTACCATCTCTTGGGACACCATATTATTAGTTGATCTTGAATCTATGAAAACCTTGCATACTTTACCTTTACACTTGCATGTAGTCTTGAACAAGCTTCTTCTTTGACTCACCTCCTCTTCCTTGGATGACTTCAAGAGTTTCCTTCTCAGCATTAAACTTTCACCAACTTCTAGAGCAACAACACAACTATTAGAATTTGAACTTTCACATTCATGCTTTTGGAAAATTTGTGCTCTTCTTTCGCTTCTCCTCTCTTCGCCACCTGATGTAGCTCCAAAATTTTCAGGGAACTTGTAGGAGGGATGACCAAATTTGTTGCAATTGAAGCACCTACCAGAAAATGTGTTTGAAGTTCTTCCCCCTCTGAATCTACCTCTTGAACCTCTAAATCCACCTCTGAAATTAGAACTTTTCTCTTTACCTTTTCCTTCACCCTCTTGTTCTTTATTTGTTTTCTTTGAAGCATGAAAGGTTCCTCTACCTCTTTGATTGCTACCTCTTCCTCTAATGGACTTATCTTTTCTCCTCTTTAACTTTTCTTCAACCCTAATAGCCAATTGGAAACACTCTTCAACAGTCTTTGGGTTAGCAACAACCAATTCATCTTGTATATTGAATCTAAGGCCGCCTAGATACCTAGCCACTTTCTCAACTTCATCTTCATTTCTTCCTGACCTTATACTTAGCTTATAGAATTCATCAATATAGGTATTAACATCTAAATCCTTTTGCTTCAAACCTTGTAATTTCTTATACAATTGAACTTCATGGTCTTTAGGAAGAAATTTACCTTTAAGTTTAGCAACCATCCGGTCCCATGAAACTATCTTTGACTTACCTTGCTTTCTTCTTTCAGCCTACTCATAGTCCCACCATAGAAGTGCATGACCTTTAAGTTTTGTCTTTGCTATATTTACCTTTTGATCATCAGGTGCATCCTCACTCTCAAAGTGATTATCCATGGCTAAAATCCAATCAAGAAACTCTTCATCATTCAAATTTTCACCATACATGGGAAATTCAACTTTTACCTTGTGTGTATCACCTTTGAATGCCTTAAGCAATTTGGCCATTCTCTGATCTTCAGGGTCTAATTCTTCATCTTCTTCTATTTCACTCACATCACCCAACTCTTCCCTTGTTCTTTGATTTAACTCCAAGGCTTCAAGCCTTGCTAAAACAAAATTATGAGACTCCAAAATCTTGGCATGTTTCTCTTTTAACTCCTGAAACATTTTAGTAGCACCAACATTCTTAGGAGGCATCTTTACAAGTTTTTTCTCTTCAACTTCCAATTACCATTATTCAAATCTGAAAATTTCTCACCACTAGGGACCTAATCCCTGTGCTCTGATACCAACTGATGCAATGAAAAGTTGGTAAACCAGAATACAAACCAATCTTTTTCGCATACAACTCTACTTCAATTTTTCACTATTCTACTTAGTTTTCTTGTAGGTCTGCAAATTGATGTTTTCCAAAATATCTTTTAGAGAAATCCTTTCGACAGCAAACTCCACACCATTTCAGACCCTCATTTTTCTCTCAAAAAGCATAACACAAACAATCAATATGCTTCTTTGGACCAACCACACAAAACTAGGTTTCTACACTTTTTAGACACCTAATTAGGTCTCTTTTCCAAAGGAATTCCTCACTAAACCTTTTATCAAGCCAAAATAACCATTGACAAACCTTTTTCTGGTCTCAAAACCACCTAATCTCCAATCTCTCAAAACTAGAACACCCCTTAAGGTGCTGATCCACCAAACCCTAGGTTTTAGGATTTTTATTCAAAGAACAAGGATGATTATTGAAAACCAATACTACAGACCTTTTCCCAACCTACCACCACTTCAATCATATTGAAATATATCTTCACTTTCTCAAAAATCCATCATCTAGCCTTGACAAGTGTGTTTCATCACATACTCACCCAAATTCACCATCTTTCAACCCAAAATTCTCAGAACTATCATCTAGGGAAACAAGCCTAGACCCTCAAAAGTTCTCCCCTACCCTCACAACCATGCACATGCCTGATTACTAAAAAATAGGGTCCATTTCACTTAGATACAATGGCTACAGTCAATGGAATGACCCTTTAAAGTATTTTAAATGACTATCAAACCCTAAATAGGGTAAATACAGACTATCACGGATAATTGATCAAAACTTACACCAAGTACAATACTAAACTCTCAAACTAGAAGGAAAAATGTGGTAAACATATACATTTAACAATTCCAACACATTTCAAGGCAGACCACTTATGTATGGGGCCATATAGGCTTAAGAAATATTGAAATTACAGAGAATTCTTAGAAAACATGGCTTATTTTGTAGTGATTTCCACTTCAAAACATTGGAGAGAGCTTAACATTGATGTCCTCAATTTATATAAACATTTCCCACCAAAACTTCCCTTTCAACTAACCTGACCGTTGAGATTCCTCAACTTGACATTTTTTTTGCATTTTGAATTGACAACATTTTCCAATTTTGCAACTTTTTACCAATTTAAACCCAATGACCTCAAACCACACAATTATGTCCTATTACATATGAATTGGTCTATTTAGACCTTATTTAAAGTAAAAAACTCAAACACACACTAAAATCTACCATAAGTCCATATTGGACAACCTTGACACAAAATAGGACTTGGTGCTCCTACGCCAGGATACTAATGACCAAAGTCCTATTAATACAATGAAAGGACTGATTGACATCGAGCCTTGAAAAAAAAAAACCATAATTCCTTTTGAAATTACTTTCTGTTCAAAAGAAACAATCAAGAATGCACCTGATGGTCCTCTTTACATAGCCAACATAATCAATAACAAGCTCACTCTTGCGATTTTAATTGATCCCGTCTATGGAGAGAATGTGATCATAGAAGAACTTTTATATGTACATGAACTTACTCAAGATATATATGATAAACCAAAATCATGGATTAAAATGCATGATGGTTTTTCTCATGCTACGATGGGCTCAATCATGCTCCCTTTACAAGTAGGACCGAAGAAATTAAATTTATCATTCTCTATCATCTCTAATTCAAATCAATTTCATGTGAAGTTAGGCTACAAATGGCTTCACTCCATGAATGTTGTCCCATCCATTGTCCATAAGTGCTTAAATTTTTACAGTTAGCAATAAAATATTCATTGTGAATCGTAGTGTCTTTAGACTTCTATCTTCCTGTGGAAATTTTTCCTTAGATTATTTTCGGCCTAAGCCCATGGAACCTATAAGACCTCATGAGGACTTCCTTTTCCTATCCAATCAAAATTTCAAAGCAAAATGCATAGCCAAGTTATCCCTTGAAAATATGCCTCCACCTATGCTCAAAAATCCACCCTTTGAAGAAAACAATAGCGAGCTTAAAGCCCTTCCAACAAACCAAGACCCATCCATCAAAAATCCCTTGTCGATTTCCTACAAAAGGCCAATAAAAAAACAAACAAGTCCTAACCCGCCTCTTAAGAAAATTTATAAAGCCAAAGAGAAAGTGGTTGAACAACCTTCCATGGTTTCTTTCATTCTTCCATCACAAGAAGAAAATAAACCTATGGTTGACAAACCCGCTCATACACAAACGCAACTTGTAAACCATAATAAAATAAATAGAAATGCTAGAGAGCGTAGACGTAGACGTCGTGCTATTGATCAAAAGATGAATGAAGAGAACAACATTGAAAATAAAAATCCAAACTTGATAGAAGCAATAAATGATGAACCTCCTCTCTTACCAAAAAAAATAGATCCTATGTCTCCAACACAACAAGGACCAACAATTGCTATGGATATTATCATTCGTCCTGCTACTGTGGTTAACTTGGATGAAGATAAAGAAACGACTAAAATTGATGAACAAATGCATAATGAGCTGACTTTGTTATTTTCCTCTTCTATGAGCTTAGACAATAACAATTGTGTTGATCCTCCTAAACCAAGTGATGCACCACATGTTGAACCTAGTGATTCTCCTAGTACAACACTTGATGTTGTCCCTCACACTAGTGATTTGCATTCTGCATATACTGAACAAGACTATGATGTAAATGACCTGTTGGATGATTGAATCACATGTGATTTACTAGTCTTTTATCTTTTCTTTTTCTTTATTTTTTATTTTGATTACATGTGTGTGATGTGATCCCCTGTATTGTTTGATGTTTCATCTCTCTATGCATATTCCTGTATTTGTACCTTCATTCTTCTATATGTTGTATGTTTTTTCCTTTTCCTTGATCTTTACCTTTCATTTGCATTTTTGTCTTGTGTTTTCCTTTCAGGGATGACACAAGGCATTGATACACCCTATGTCTCTTCCATGTTGACCTAAAAGATTTTTCATTATCTTTTCTTTTCTTATCATTTTTTGTCATGTGTTTTCCTTTTGGGGATGACGCAAGGCGTTGAGACACCCTATGTCTATTCCATGTTGAATCAAAAGTATTTTTCTTTGTTGTCTCTCTCTTTGTGTCACTCTTCCAGTTCTATGTGTATTTGGAGAATGATGGTAGTTCCAAGCTCTCTAATATCATTGCAACAAAGACAAATACTGACCTTGAATCCATAGATCCCTTATGTGTTTCTAGGGGGAAACCCACTTTTTCTCTTTTGCGTGTTTTTTCTACTTTAAAGTAATTTCTCATAGCATGGTGTTAGCAATTCCTTTAAAGTGGGGGCATACATTAGCATGATTTCATTTGCATTTTTCTTTTTGAATGTTCATTGATGTGATTTTATTACTTCATGCGATGTGTTTTTCTCTTTGTGGTGAAATTGGGAGTAATGTCCTTCAAGAGCTTGATCTATCTTAGCATATTACATTCATCTTAGTGATAATTCAACACACTGCATCCCCTAATTTCTAAATATTTTATCCTTTGATTGGTCTTTTCTTGGAGACATTAGGAACAATGTCCCCTAAGATTAAAACTTTGCATGAACTAAGAAAAATCCCTTCGAACATCCCTATTTCTCATTGCATTGCATTTTTATTTTTGTACCTTATTAAAGTCATGGAGGTATGGCTTTAATATGGTCCCCTGGGGCTCACCTAGTGAGCAACTAGCTTCACTAGCCCTTGTGAGCATGCATTTTATTTTTGTACCTTATTAAAGTCATGGAGGTATTGCTTTGATATGGTTTCCTGGGGCTCATGAACATGCATTTTCTTTTTGTCCTTATCATAGTCATGGGGTATGATGTTGATATGGACATCTTGGGGCTCACCTAGTGGACAACTAGCTTCAATAGCCCTTCTGAGCATGCACTTTATTTGCATAGTCGACAGTGTGTTCCACTTGTAAACCTATTTTGGAAAAATAGCCTAGACCTGGTCCACAACACGTTGGATGACCAGTCGAAGCTTGATCTATTGCATTTTTCTTTTTCCTTTTTCTTTTTTTTGTCTTTGATGGTGTATGTTTGCAATCTAGTTATGGATTCATATATCATCCACAAGCATGTTCCTTTGTTCCTATGTTAGTTTACCATAAGATCTTGATCCTAGGGGCTTGGCCACCCTCTTGGTTATGGTCATCCTATCTTACTAGCATTCGTACATTTGAACCCCTCTTGATTGTGTGGTTGACTACTCTAGTGTGAGTTTGAAGCAAGTTCATCCTCTCACTAAAGTGGGGGATAAATGTAGTGTAGGAAAATGCATACCCTTGCATTTTTCACCATTTTTTGGGCTCGCCTTACTTTATTTATCCTTATTTTTGTCTTAATTGGTCCTATTTTGCATCCACAAGCCTAATGAATTGCATCTTTTTCTAGCTAATCCCGACAAGCATCAAAGGGGAAATGATAATTTAATGATTTTGTTTGAGTGTCCCTAATTTTTGGGTCAGGACTAAGATGCCACCTAGGGAATCTTTGTCCCCCAAAGGTCTTGGGACCCTAATTTCAAGTGTGCCTTAAATGGGCCCCTTTTTGGAGTCTGTGCCCTGAGTTTCATGCCTCAAGACTAAGAGACCACATAGGGTGTCTTAGTCCCCCTTAAGGTATTTTTGAGATTTAATTTCAAATTCTAGCGAGATTTAGCCTCCTTTAATTCATGAATTCATATGTCGGCTTGGTGTGGTGTAATTTTAGTATATTAAGCATGGATAAGTATAAATACAAGGTTCCTTCATCCAAGAATACAAGTCTTTTGTGAGAGCAATCCATATAGCATAATTGAGTTCACAAGAGAATTCAAGAGCAGTTCTTCAAGCATTTGGAACCATCATCAAGAATCAAGCATCACATTAAAGAGATTCTTGCATCATGTGTGTTTTTGTGCTAACATTTGTGATGTAGGGTTTTAATTCAAGTAAGAAATTCAAGTTTATATCTATCAAGCATTTCTTTGATTCAAGATCCATATCCAAGCTAGCCATTTCACACAAGTTTGCAGATTTCACAACAAGGGTTTGATTTAGGTTGAAGACTTGAAGATCATTTGAAGTGCAAAGTTGAAAAGTTGAAAAGCTACATTGCAAAGTTGTCATCTCCATGGAAACTCACCTATAGGTCAAATCCAGAAGTTTCAAAACTTGAGATCAGAGAAGAAGGAAGTGCAGACATCAAGCCTCAAGATCACATTAAGAGATTTTAGAAATTTAGAATGGGACTAAATCCCCACCTAGGGCATCTTAGTCCTCCCAAGGGTATTTTTAGAGATTCTTCCAGATTTGATTACGACATCTGAAGATTCCACATCTACCTTGAAAAAAAATAATGAGACTAATAAGACAATAAGGGCGTCTTATTTCTCCATAACATATTTTGATAGCTTCTTGACATTTCTAAAATCCTCATTGCATTTCCAGACTTAACAGGTACACATATCCTAACTTGTTGTTGCATAATTTCATCATTTTCACTCATCATTTAGCTTGCATTGTTAGGTTTTGTGAAGTGAATGCTTACTTGTCTTTTCCAAGCATTTTCTTGGTGGAGAACCCTTAAAAGCTTAAAGAACCCCTTCCTAGGTCTTCCTTGTTGAGAATTGACTCACCTTGTGAGGTTCATAGTCAATCCAATTAGAGATCCTAGGACATTATTGAGTGGCAATAGGAGAATAAGGTGGGCTTTCCCCCATCATATTTTTCATATTGTTGAAATTTAAATGATTACTTTAGGTTTCATGCTATTCAAGTTCATCTTGTGTGTTATGTTAGATTAGATCCTTATATGCATTTAATGTTCTTTAACTAGATCATAGGTGCATTTAATTTAGCATAACATATTTAATCACAATGTTGCATCTAAGAGAAAATAGAATAAGTTTTAATTAGATCACATAAAACATGTTAATGATGGAGACATTTATTAAATAGTCTTACAAAGATTATTTGATCAATCACATTGCCATTTAACATTAAACACATAAATAACCAAACATCAAATGATCATATATATATATATAAATTTTGAGTACATGTCATCAATATATACAACGCTAATGTGGTCTATGACTATCAGATCCCTCAGGATCTGGTGATCGCATATTTATAGAGGTAGTTTGTCAAGAGACAGTGGTATGTGATCGTGATCATGAGCTAACAAGTGCATGTAGGCATACTGTAGACCATGTGCCTTTCCAATAGCCTCTCAGCTATCCTCCACTAGGTGATATCTCTCTGCCTGTAGCCTGGCTACCTCTGCATGGAGTCATTTGACCTCCGTTGGGGCTCAAGATGATCAAACCTCCTCATAAGTAACCTCAGATTGGTGGGCGCACCTCCTAAAACCCTCACATGCTGCTTGCAATCCGACATATGACTTGAGCAACTCTAGATCCCGCTCCACGATGGGTGGGGGAACATAATATGTATCAATATCATCCTCGTAGACTGACGGAGGCACTATCTCTACAACAACTTGGTGATAGAGATCATGTAGGTCTCTCATAGCTCCTACAAGATAGAAATCATAAATATAATCAGTACACATCATGATATATATGGACATAAAATTAAAACATAAAGCATGAACATAAGTATAAAGTATAACAATAAATAAAATTTCATCACCTAGCTCTCTAGTTGTTTGTGTAAAGACAACCTCGTCTTGTGTAGGAGGCATGGAGGATGTGCTAGCCTCTCCATGACTGTAAGTGTTGGTGTGTGCTACACTTGCTGGCTATAATCTAGTCACACAAGTGGGAGCTGACCCTCTCAACTCATGGCCAACTGGATCCTCATCTGCTATATCATCCCCCTCACTCATTAGCTGCTCCTCGTCCTTGTCCTTGTCCTCATCCTCCTCTTGGCCATCATAATCAGGATCTGTAGCCTTGTCATAGTCCTCATCTATCACATCTATAAATAAGTCTGCAGTACTGACCCCTGTCTACTCAACTCTATCCTCCTCCTCATCACTCTCATCTGGGAGTGGCCTTGCATCACCTATTAGCTCACCCATTGGGAATATAGGAGTTTTCTATGCTTCTACACACCACTCCTCATCTATGGTACCGACATCATCAAGGCCAGAGACTGGGGGCATATCATGATCCTTGTAATCAGAGTCACTATAGACAACATCATCAGTGGTAATTGTCTAGCGTTGTCAAGCCTTCAAGCACTTTTTAATGATCACCTAAAGAAGGGTCATGCCGTGGGTGGTACCTGTACCTGTCTAAACTATCACATGACATGATTGTAGTAGAGGGGTCGTACTACATAATCATGTCTACCTATCAGAAATTTGTCCATTTATAGTCTCCTCAATTGATGGGTCTCATTCGGCCACTACGGTATAAGCTGGTATGTTCTCCATAAGATCTCCTCATCTAGTCAGTCGAATCTGGCCCTCCAAAAATGCAAATCTCTGTACTGCCATAACCACCTCAGTGGATAATTGAATACACAAGGGTACCCTAGGGCTAATGTACATGGAAACCCTATTGGCCTAGTGCATGTGATATTCTCCATGCCCAACACCTACGGTATTGTATAGTGCACCATACTTTTGACCTCGTGGTATGCAAACTGCCCTAGATCATAGTACAAGTGTGCAAGGATGTTGCACCCCTAGGAATATACGGTCCTTTTCTATGCCATTTGTCGAATCATGTGAAATAGTCCTCTGTCTAGATGTGCTCCCCAGCCATTGGGACGAGTACTAGTGCCACGGTGAACATCATAATCCATACCACAAGTGGTGCTTGTGAATAAAGTATCCATGATAGCTCAATCTGTGGCCCCATGATATCATCTAGAATTAGACCTCCAAGACAATACTGTATATCATATTTCATCTTGCAAAATGACTGATACCCTAGAAAATAGACTCTTTCGTCCCGAATCAAAACTCAGAGAATGCGATGGATGTCCTGTAAGGTGATCATATCCTCACCTATTGGGAGATGAAATGTGCATGTCTCTGAATCCCACCTCTATGCCAATGCCATCAACATAGTATCATGGTACCTCATGGGGGCATGAGGTATGCCAAATACAATCCAGTCATCTATAATACATGTGTCTCCTCCTTTGATAATGTTAGGGCTAGGTCTCATAGGTGACAAAACTATCTACCATTGAGACGTTGTGACTAGGGTGGAATATGACAAAAAAGAAAAAATATGTCCTATAAGCATCCTAAAATATCAAATCTGTGCATCAAAAATAAAAAAAGTGTACTAAAGTTGTTCTAGTTTACTTTTCCAAGGGTCCTAGACATTTTAGTTCCCCCTTGGGACACTTTGCGAAGAAACGAGACACTTTTCAAAAAAGTGGGACACTTGCGACAAAAAGGGACACTTTGCGATGAAAAGGGACACTTTGAAAAAAAAAGGGGATATTTTGGGAAAAAAATGGATGCTTTGTGAACTTTTCTTCTAGGGTCCTAAATCTACCTAGAAATGCATAAAAACATAAAATAAATACGTAAGGACAAACCTAAGGCAAAAAATCAACTCACCTGATATTGTAGCTCACCACGGGCTACCTCCTCTTGCAGGACATCTAGTCTCAGGGGCTTGTACTCTTGTCGATTTGACATATTCAGTCACTCTCCACAAAATTCAAGCTACAAGAAGGTAAAAGAAAAAATTATTGGAAATTACTTCACTTTTTACTCATATATATGTTAAAATTTGGGTTTTACTATATTAAGGTTTAAATTTCCTTTCATTCAAACTAACATACTCAGGGGCTAGAGAGCTCCATTTTCAATGCCATTTGTTTAATTGGAATCGTGATTCCACTCCCATTCTCATCAAGTGTCTATCATTATGTGGTATGATACTTGGAAATACCATATGACAAGACTGACCTTATTCGATGCGCTTAGACTGCTACCTTGATTCCACCTCCGTAAAGCAAGCAGAATCAAGGGGGGGCAAAGATCTACCCTCGAAATTGACTTCTAAAAGAAGTTAGATAAGAGAATTTTGGGAAAAATAATGAATTCTTGTTGCAGGATGTGGTTCCTAACATTGTTGTTTTGTAGATAGCTACATTAGGGGCTTCATCCTCCCACATTATGAGTATCTTTTTCTAAAATTAAGTTCATTGTTTGGATTCCTTTAGCTTGCATATGCACGTAGAGTCATATGGGCGCTAAAGTGGGGGCTAGATGTAATGACGAAAATTGTACTCCCTTCTTGGAGATAGTGCAATTTCTCATTTAATCTAGACCTATTTTAGTAACCTTGCATTAATTACCCTTTAATTCATCATTAATAGGCCCCTAAGGCCCTTTATTTTGCATCTCAAGGCTTATTTCAACTAAAAACCTGACAAAATAATCAAAAACATAAAAAATTTTGACAACCCACCCCAAAATTTTAGGGTGGGACTCATATGCCACCTTAGGTTTTTTTAGGGTTTGAGTGGGAAATTCAACTTTTTGATTCAAATTTTTGGTTGATGTTGGCTTTGAGATCTGAATAATGGTAAATTAGGTGTAAATTCCTATATAAGCAAGCTTCTAAGTCATTATTTCATCTAATTAAACAAGCATTTTTTAGATCAGTTTCAAGATCCAAGCATTCAAGAGTCTTCAGGCATTCTTTCACAAGAGCATTCAAGTTTCACAAGCAAGTAGATTTGAAGTCTTGGAGAAGCATTAAAGTGTTTTTTTAGGTATTCAAGCTCACTTTCATCCAAGATCTAGCATTTTCAAGGGTTGATTATGGTTTCCTATGGTGAATCGTGATGGATTCTAGGTTGGGGAGATGCAACTAGCCATCAAGCCAAGCCTAATGACTTGTTTCCTAAGTGATTCCATCCTCCATTATCATTCTACTTTTAGCCTAAGGAAGGTACATGCATCATCATGAATTATTAGAGTGATTTGACATCTCTCAAAGTGAGTCACCCATCGTCATGTTTCATTTCATGCATCTCATTCTAGCACATTAAAATAGGGTTACATTGCATTTCAGATTTCCTAATCTTAGACACACTTAAGGTTAGGGTTTTTATTCCTATTTACATTCATGACTCATTATTTCTATCAAGGTTTAATTACCAAACTAGGGGTTTGACCGAGGAAAACTCCCCATAAGCCAATCAAGTCTATATTCTATTTTGTAGGTATTTTTATAAGTTTGGATCCAGAAATCAGTTTGGAAGAGAAGAGCAGAGATTGGAGTATAGATATGAACTTTGAATTCATGAAAAGGTGGAATGGGATTGATATTCTAGAAGTGGTGTATGAGTCCCATTACAAACATTTTTTCTAGATTTTTGCAGATCTTGACTCTACATTGCCAGAAACCAGTACCAGACTAGAAACCCTGATTTGGAATTGATATGCCTAGACTGGCGTATGAGTCCCAGTGTGCCAAAATTTTAGTATTTTCAGCATTTCAGAGCTTCATTCATTATTCTTTAGGTTTCCAGGTGCACACATTTCATCTCTCATCTTTCTATTATGATTTTCATGTATTTTTAGGTCATTTAGTGAAAGATTGCATTGGACTAGGTTTAAGGGTTTGGATTTGTATTTCATTTATCTTTCCAAGCCCTAGATTGAAGGTGAGCCCCTCTCTAGTTTATAATTAGACCCTAGGACATCCCTAAATTGCAAGTTCTCTTTCTCCTTGCATACTTGAGATTGAGATCTCTAGAGTTTCTCCTTCAATGAAATGATTGGGAGATGTGTTTGCTCTATGTTCTAAATCATAAGAAAGAAAATACTTTTTCTGTTATTTCAACACTGATACATACATACATACATGCATACATACATACATACATACATACATACATACATGCATGCATACATAGATACATACATATACATATACTGATACATACATACATATATATACATACATACATACATGCGTACATACAAGCATGCATATATACATACATGCATACATACATGTCATACAAGCATACATACATACATACAAATATATATACATACATTTAGTAAACTAGAATTTAACACAAAGAAAGACATAACGCGAGCACGTTATAATGTGCTCATGTTATGTCTAGCTTAGGAAAGTCTTGGGCACATACACAAAAAAGCATGTCACAACTATGAGATAATGTGAGTGTGTTATAACACATTCACATTATTTCTTGCTTTGGGAATCCCCAAGCCTTAGGCTTGATATTTGCTTTGGAATACTAACCCAAAGGCATGGAGTACCTTTCCAATGTCCAAAGATGTGTTTTTTCAAATTCTACAATATTTCACATAATAATGTTCATGCTAAGCATCAGGTTTGCACGTGTTTCAAAGTCAAACAAATCAAACACCTGGATAATGTTAGGCTCTCTCTTAGCTATCTAACGATGTAATTTTTTTCACATTTTGACAATGTTAAGCCTTTGACCTATAATTTCTTTTGTTTGTGTGTATTTTTTGGCAAAACCAGTGTTTGGCATTTTTTTCTTTATAAATTAATTGTTCATCAAAATTTAAAATAAATTACATTTTTAGAAACTAGAATCCATTCTACACATTAAAAAAAAAAAAATCAATTATTTTTCAAAATTTATAGGGGTAGCACAGCAAAAATTCTATTTTTCAGGAAGTTTCCACTTTGAAAATTAGTAAAAAATCAAATATTCATTAAAAAATTATGATAAAATCAGGCATAAACTACATGTTGTTAGCTAATTTCTCACTATAGCAATTTTAAAAATACCAAAAAAAATTAACCTTTTGAGGGAGCCACAAAAGTTGCTATTGTATATTCTTTTTGACAAAAACAACACCAATTTATGCGGCTCCCTCTTTTGAACCCCTTAATCTCTACCATTTTCAAAAAAAATTTATCAGTTTAGAAAGTAGACTCAAAGCACTACGATCCTTGTTTTTTCTGCATCTTAAATTTTTGAGTGTAATTATCCTCAATTTCATGTGCAAGGTAAGTATTTCTTGATTTCAGAAAAAAGTGGTCACTTAAGACCCCTTTTTGGCCCCCCACCTTTTTTCACTTACCCTGCTATGTTTTAATATTATTAGAAATGATACTACTTCACAACACCATCTTAAATAGGGGAAAAATGTAGACACCTAAAATTGACCACTTTATTTGGTTAGTTTATTAAATAAAATCTTTTATTTAATTAATATTCTTTATTGTCCTCTATTTTTGTAAGTCCTAGTCAAAGGTAAATAATTTAGTTTAATTATTTATCTACATCTATCCTAACTTACCCCTTTTATCCCATAAATTAAATAAATAAATCCTATTTATTTTTTTAATCCATCTCACATGTTACATCCTCCAACTCTCCCACTTGCATTAATCCTAATCCTAATCCCCACCTAACTTTCCCATTAAGCATTTTCACATAAGTGGGCCAACCCTCTTCATGACATCAAGTACATGTCCCTTTGTACTTATGACATGACATTGTCCCATCATAGTACCCTTATCCCTCCCAACTCATGTCACTATGCCAGATGGAACAATCTCATGAGTTGAGAGATCACCTCTCATCTTAACCCTTGATCTCCATCAAGAAATCCTAGTCCTCCATCCATTTTAAAGCAAATCCTATATATCCATCACTTAACTATTTTATCAAGGACATCACTCATTTTCCATTAGAGCACCGTTATGATGGAAAAATTTCTAGTGAGTGCACACATCCAATCAACTATCATGGGCAAACATACTCAATGGGAGGCTCATTATGTCGATTTGAGCTTTCTTAGCCTTATCTGAGTGTTGTTTTTTTTTTTGTTTTCTCTGGGTTTTAATTACAATTTCCATTTGTACTTTAGGCAAAAATTTCATTGCAAATAGGTATATAGTACATAATACTTAGGTTATTTCATAAAGTATTTATTTTATCTCATGAAATTATAAATAAAGTGGAATATTTCATATTACATGGTGCAGGAGCACCTACACCCTTACATGCAAAATTTGAATTGGTATTTATAGAGTGAGTCTAGGTGAGTTTGGGGATTTTTGAGTTTTGTTTATATTAAATAAGGTCTCAAAGACCATATGCAATTTATTTAGGTGTGTAGGAGTTTTTGGAGTTCATGTGTCAAAAGTTGCACCCAAAAATGTAATGTTGTCAAACAAAGGTTGTCATTTTTGCAAATATTTGGGAGTTGAATGGTCTTGGAAGGTAAAAATTCAGTTGTGGTCAGATGAGAGGTAGTTTTTTCTTTGAAAATGTATAAAAGACCTCTTCTTGGGTCGAGCATTGGTTGTTAATGATTTTTTTGAATAATTCCAATACAAAAACCAACATTTCAAAGAAGATTTGCTGAGTTTTCTTATTTTCTCACTGTGTAGAGCCCAGTACTAGCCACCATTGGTCTGAAACTTATATAATGTTGCGGTAATATGTTTTAGTATCCATCTCCATTCATTTTGAGGGTCCTTAATTGAATTTTGTAAAAGAAATCTTTGTTTTCTTAGCACTGCCTATGTAAAACAACAAGGGTTTGGTTTGAGGATATAAATGTAGAACTAGCCATTCCTCCTACTGTGGAATATGTTACTCAGAGGAATGGCATGATACATGTTAGGTGAGATGTCTAACTAGGTTTGGAATCAATAATAACATTTTGGCGACTTGGAGGTGATGCCAGAGGCTGGGCAGAGTCATTTTGTGTGTGAAATTGAGTTGTAAAGTGATGGTTTTGGGAAAATAGGAGTGGTATTGACTTTGAGTGAGATTTTTAGGCATGTGCAGACTATTTTTGGGGTGTTTTTAGGATTGGTTTGGGTGGATGAACCTTGGGAGTATGATTTCCGTTAAAACCCTTGTGTATAGCATGTAATTGGAGGGTTTCAAAGAACAATATTGTAGACACCTAAAAAATGTCAAAAAATTGTGAAATCTTATGTTTTGATGCATGAATAATGAATGTTTGATGTGATTGAGTGAAGGGTGGGTGTTTATGAAGGACTTCTTTTGTAAAAGTAGGCTAATTGAGTAGCCTTTTGAAGGGTTGGCGTACTGAAAGTTTCTATTGGTTCAAAGAAGTCATTGTTGGTTCCAAGATATGTTGTGTAGGCCCTAAAAGGGTATCTTAATCCATCTTTTAATTGGAAAGTGTTTTAGAAAGTTTGACTGAAAACTAGCTAAAACTGGGTTCCCATTGCTATAAGGGAAACATAGGTCAAATGGTGATTTTTGTAGAATTCAATGAATCTATTTTAAGTGGTTGCTTGAAGCTCTTTCATTTGTCATTTCTTGGATGTTGACAACCTTTGTGGGGGTCCTTGTTGAGTTTAGATGCTATTTTACAAGTTTGAGTAATTGGAGAACTTGAGGGTGAGTTGATGTCTACTAAACTGAATTCATTGGGAGGAAGAGTTCTTTGTTTGAAGTTGCCATTGTTCTTGGTTGTGACTCTTCTCCACCTTGGTCTACATCATTACACCTCACATTTAAAATAAATTTTAGTTTCTTAAGTTGAGATTATTGGTTATTAACATTTCCTAGTTAGTTGATGTCTCCTAGTTTGATTCATTCTAGGATATGTTAGGTTATCTTAATTTTTAATAGTCTATATTTGTATTGCTCCTTTTGGATTTGGTAAATAGAATTTATAGCTTTCTATAAAAACACACTAAAATTTATACTACCATGCCAATCAACCTACCACATCAGCTGATTTCCATATAAAAAAGATATCATCTTGTAATTTCATAGTGAAGGAAACACTTGCATAAGCCCTCTCTTGCCCTTCCAAAATCGTTTTATTAAAAAATTCATAACTTTTGACCTACTTATCTAATTTTCAACTTATTATAACTGTTGGAAATATCTTTTTGATATATAACCAAATAATATAATCTATTTTATCACAATCATCATTTTTCAAAATAAATTTTCAAGTTTTTATCTCCCTTATTATTTTTATTCCATAACATGGCCAAAAAAAGATCAAAAAGTAAATTGGGGCATGACCCTATACCTTGCTCCTTGATCAAGGAGTATCTTACAACATAATTTAACTATATATATTTTTTCGAAGTGTTTGAATTATCTTGCAATGTTTTATTTTACTCATAAATTTATTGTTTAACTTTATGGATACTTGTGATAGATTATATATCATTCACAAAATTTTGATTTTACCTTTATCTCTACTCTGGAAATTTCCATATCAATTACATCATTACCTTTATTTTGGTTTTAATATCTTTGTTACTTTGTTTCCCTTTTTGACCACAATATTTCAATCTATCACAATTAGGATCTTTGGTTTCTTTTAAGATATTGGCTATGGATATTGGTCCCATTTTTCTAATACATTGGAACTATTTCTTAGTATGATTCTTAGTTCACCTTAAATACTTGTTTTCGTTGAAATATTGACTTTACTATTAAATAGTTTTCTAACCCTATAATTTATTTAGCTGATTAGCTCTTTATTTCCTATTAGTGACATCTTCATCTTATTATTGGGGTATAAAAATTAAGATCATGTTTACATGAACTAGACGATTTTATTCTTATATCCTCTTCACATTTTGGACACATGGAGATTGTGAAGTAGTCCATTAACCTTTATAATACTCCATTATATGTTAGATCATTTTGCTACTTCATATTGACATTGATCCAATGGACTTTCAAACACCTATTGCAATAATATTTCTTTATTTCAAATGTATTGAAAATTGATTCTTATTTTTTTGAGGAATGATAAGGATTCATAAGAGTACATATTACATAATATTTAGGTTAATATTATTTTCTAAATTCCATTTTTTCTCTATGTAGGCACCTAAAATGACTAATGCATTTTTATCTATCATTTTATTATTATCCTCATCAGTTCTTCTATTCATATTAAGCTAAGATTTTCTCTTTTCATCTATAATAATTATTTGTTATTTATTTAATTATCTTAATTCTTTTATCATATCCATATTAATTGAATAATTTTTTATTATTTAATTAATTCATCATTGATCATGTCAAACAATAAGATCCATTATTACCATCTTTACTTATTTTCATGGTTGAAGCATTAAGTAGAACTATATTAGCAATACATTCTAGAAATACTTGGAAAGGAATTTTTCATAAGACATTGCCCTTTTTAAATAACACACTCTATTTGTAAATGTTACCTTTATATTTAGCCAAGGCAACATGCAAGAAGCAAAGGAAATGAAAAACATCATTTCTTCATAATTTTCTCTATCTAGGCAAGCTATTGAATCAATAATCCGAAATCACATATTTTATTTTTAAATGTCCCTCAAAGAGTTATGAATAGAATTTCAAATGTCTAGGGTTTTTCAATGGATTATTTACCCAGTATCTTGGGTTTCCCCTCTTTAAAGGAGGTAAAAAATCAAAATTTTAGGAAAATATTACTTCAAATATTTCAAAGAGAATTTATTCTTGGAAAAGAAAATGGCTAACTACTACATGAAAAACCCTCCTTATTAAGTTAGTTTTAAATGCATTTTCAATATATATCCAGTGTGTATTAAAAATACCTAGCAATTCTATAAAGTAAATTCAATGACAACTAATAAATTTTCTATGG
Organism: Sequoia sempervirens; assembly: GCA_007258455.2. NCBI lineage: Eukaryota > Viridiplantae > Streptophyta > Pinopsida > Cupressales > Cupressaceae > Sequoia > Sequoia sempervirens. The sequence goes on along the minus strand of VDFB02271358.1, from coordinate 28,306,751 downwards.
TGTGACACTCTTAATGGAAAAAATAAAATTATACTTTTGGCTTGGGATAAAGTATGTAAAAAAAAACAAAAGGGAGGAGTAGGTTTTCAAAATTTGAAAATTCAGAATAAAGCTTTAGCAGCTAAATTTGTTTGAAAGCTTTATGAAAAACCTGAATCAAAATGGTGTAGAATTATGAAAGATAAATATCTTGACTCTATGGATAGGGAAAGAATATTTACACTAATAAATCTTCCAAGCGGTTCAAAAATATATAATTTTTATCTCATCATGCAGGCATGTTCTTCTTCCACACCTTACATGGGTAATGCATAATGGGGAAAAATCCTTGTCCTAGGAAGAGTTTTGGAATGGTTAGAAACCATTAAATGAAATTACAAAATGGGGTTAGCTACAAGTTTTGCTAAAATAATCTTGTGGTATCAAGGTCAAATATTATTTATGGATTGATTCTTCAATCTTCCCTCATCAATTTTATTGGAAATTAGTGGATCATCTCCCTTTTTTGCAGTGATAAAATAAGTTATTAAATGAAGAATTAAATATGAGATACATTTTCTTTTCAAATGAAGAGGATGAGGTTATATGGAGCAGATTTTTTTTAAAAAGTATCTAGTTAAGGAGGGATACATATCCTTGTTAAAGTATGAAGTCCTTTTTCAATGGCCTTCACACCTTTATTGGAGTTCCTCTTGTTTTCCTAAAGCATGATATTTTCTTGGTCAACACTAAATGAAAGAATCTTAAAAAGGATGAGGCTTGAAAAGCTTCATATAACAACATTGTTCCTCTATGTGCTCTATGGTTCAACATTGGAAGATGTTGATCACCTTCTTCTTAATTTATCCTTCAATCAACATTGTTGGAAGTGGTCACAAAATAAGTTGGGTTGGTTAGGTCCTTTACAAAATTATCTTTTCAAAATTTTCTGAATTTGGCAGGTTCTCTATTTAAAGATTCAACTTATACTTGTCTATGGGACTTATTCCCATCAATTATCATTTGGAAAGTTTTTCTAGAGAGAGATAACAATATTTTTAGGAAAAAAATTCAATCTATAGAAAAAGTAATAGAAAAATTGAGCATTCAATTTTTGAGTTTTTTATGGTTCATTTTCTCAAAAATATATCTTTAATCATAAAATTTTCTTCTTGGGACAACTTCATATAGAAAAACTAACCTTTAATAGATTCTCCTCCATCTAATAGAATAGTAAAAAATATAATAGTAGAAAAGAAAGAAAGAAGTGCAAATGGATACCCCTTCCATCAAATTTAATAAAAATGAACTTTGATGGGGAATCTAGAGGTAACCCAGGTATGCCTCTAGTATGTGTGGTTCTGAGAGACCATAAAGGTTAGGTGGTGGCAACAACCTGTAAGAAACTTCCCATAAGAACAAATAATTTGGCATAAATAAAAGCCCTAAAATTAGATCTTCATTTATCCCTTCATAAAGAAATTAAACATATTAAAATAGAAGGGTATTCAATGGTCATAATCAATATTTTGGCTAAAAAGAGATTTGATAATTAGATTCTTAGTCATCATCTTCAACAGATAAATAAAATTATAGAAAACTTTTCTTATTATGAAGTTTTGTATTGCTATAAAGAAGAAAATTGTGATGTAGATGGTTTAGCCAATTTAGATTTAGACAAAGATATTAGCTATCAATAATTTAGTAACAAAAATTTAAGAGAGATATTTTCTTCAAGAGTTTCATATTAGCCTCACTTTATAGATTCTTGATCAAATTTGTGTTTAGAATGACTTTCACAAATGATTATATTATTAACATGATTTAAATATATTACTTAATTATTTTAAATAAATAAGTATTATTGTTTAAAAATTAAACAAATAAATAACTACTATTGTCACAAAGATTTAGTTAAATTCCACTGATGAAGCCTTTAGTTAACTAGGAGTCTTCATGATGAAACGTGGAAAATAAAATTGAGTTTAAGTTGAATAAAACAATCATGAATGCCACCTCTTTAGTATTTCACAGTTGAGATTCAAAAATGATTGGACATGCAAAATAGATTATTAACTAGATTCCTAACCAAGCTACAAGTCGTGGAGATAAACTAGGAGTTGAGGGCTGCCATGTACCAAGTTGCAGGGATATGTCGAAGATAGGATGCTTCCATGTCAATAAGTCATTTATCAAAAAAATAACAGCGAGGGACCAAATGATAAATAATTTAAAACATCTCACTTGATTATTCTAAATTTTGGTAGGAATAATAAAAGTTTCTCTCTTGTGATTTGCAAATTGCAACTAATGTGGTATCCTATAACTAACACTTAGATACTTATGTGAGTTTAGTCTCTAAATTTCACATGTGTATACAAAATTTTAAGGTAATTCATATGAAGGAATTTAAATATACAAAAATCTTGAAATAATGATACAATACATATAGATGCAATAGAATAGAGATGAGTTTTACATAATGCTTTATATTAACTTTGATGCAAATTTCTAGGGGGAGCATCTTAATAGAACATTCACTTAGACATCTAATGTTTTCAGTCCTATTTGTAATGGTAAGGTGATTGATCCCATCATAGGGCAAGCAAAACCATTGTGTGCCTTGATCCATGCTTTTGGTTTATCATATATGTCTTGATAGAGCTCATGCAAAAGTAAAAATTCCTTGGTGATCACATTCTCTCCACAAGCCGGATCTATTAGTATCCCATTTGTGGGCTTGTCATTGATATGACCGGCTATGTAAAGAGGACCATCAGGTGCATGTTTAAGTATATCTTTAGAGGAGAAAGAAATGTCAAGAGGATTCTTAGTTCGGACCTTAGGAAGAATGGTATCTATCACTCCTACCATTTCATCCACAATATCATTATTGATAGGATCATTTTGAATAGAATCATTGTTATCATCATCTGTGTCAACATTCATCACATCACTCTTTGTAGTTTCACTAGCTTTGAAAAATGAAATATTATGTTTTGGCATGGGGTTGGTAAAGATTTGCAAGTTTTGGTTAGGAGGAGCAATTGATTTATTTCCTTGATCACTAACACCTCCAACGGAAAGGCGACCATAATCAATGAGGTCTTGCACAAGATGTTTAAGACACTTTCAATGTTCCATGTCATGTCCATTTTTTTGGTGATATGACAATAAGCATTTGATCTAAATCTCAGGGGTAAAGGCTTATTAGTATTAGGTGTTTTTACGGGAGGAAAAGTGATCATTTGTTGTTCTAAAAGTTGGGACATTGTGTTATGAAGGGTATCAGGTAAGGGAGTGAATTGTCTTTTCGGGTCCCCATAGCTAAAGGGTATCATGGCTTTCACAACTACTTGGTTATTGAAATTTTGAGTTATTGGTTGAGGAGGATTAAATTGCAAGAACCCTTTATTCTGTTTTCTAAAAGGTTGAGGATTGTTTTGTTTTACGGGCTCAAATTTCTCGATTCGACTAGAAGTGGACTTTGTATCTCAACTACTAACCAAATTTTGATAATCACGGAGGACTGTACACAAGTGCATGAAGGATGGGAATTTCATCATGGTAAGATCGGTTGGATATTGCTTTGCAAATTTTCTATGAACAACTTTTGAAGGTGAGGGTCGGGGACCTTGACATCAATTTGGGAATAAAGTGATTGATAGCATGAGATAAAATCAGTTATCTTTTCTTCTTCTTTTTGCTTGCATCTCATCAAATCGGCCAAGGTCATCTTAGAAGTCATATGCACTTGGAAATTATTTACAAATGCATTAACAAGTTCATTGAATGAACTAATTGAGTTGTTCAGTAAAGAGGAGAACCATTCCAAGGCCGTGTCTTTCAATGATCTAGGAAAAAGCTTTGCCAAAAGTTTATCATCAAGGAAAAAGTCATTACATAAGGTAGTGTAGGCATTAACATGGCTAGAAGGATCTCCCTTCCCTCCATATTTCTCAAATCTAGGCACCTCTACACCTTGTGGCATCGGTAATATCTCCAAGGACAGTGGGCTGCTTCTGACATAATATGTAGGTGGACCATTTTGATTTTGAATGATGGTGGAAACTTGCTTTTGAAGGGATGAAATGGTTTGGAAGAGTTGATTTAGGAGAGGGTCATTACTTGTGTTATGAGATGGAAGTGAAAAAGGTGAAGGGGTGAATGTGTTTGAAGGACAAGCGAATGGAATGCTTATGGGTGGTAAAGTGGTAGGAGATATGATCTGCGATGCCACATAGGAACTAGGGATGCTAGCGGGAATACCCAAGGAAGGAATCACATCACTAACATGTTGCATTGTTGTTGTGACTTGAAGATTGGTATATGTAGGTATTGAGGAAATTGTTGTGGGAGGAGGAATTTGAGTTCCTCCTTGGCTTGTGACATTACTTGCTGGAAAAGGACAAATAGTGGTTGGGGGGAGGTGTTTTCCAAAGATTTGGACAATGTTTTTCACAAGGTCAAGCCCATCTTCACTTTCAAGCATGCGGTGAATGTCATCTATAGTAGGGATAGCAATGGTTGAAATGTTGTCATTTTGCACTTGATGTTGTAAGTTTGCTAGGTCCTCATGAATTTGGATTACGTCTTCTTGCGGGACACTATCATTCCTTGTTTCAACTTGCATACTTCTTGAAGGAAAAGAGTTGTTAAAGGTATTGTCCATACCTAGTGCACTAGTGTCAATATTAGGAGTGAAAGAGCTAGAGAACCCAAGATCCACAATAATTGTGCTATCACGGGATGAAATGAGTCTCGAACTATGTCTCACTATAGTATTAGTAATAGGACACCAAGTACTCATGCAAGGGCTACTAAATGCAAGGTAAATGCAAATGCAATATAAGCTAAGAACAATGAAATGCTTATAACTGAAATTTTGGAAACTAAAACAGAAAGGCAGTAACAACAAATAAAGACTTAGAAACAAAACTTGAAATTCTAGAAAATGCAATGAAAAATATGCAAAGGGACTAATTCACCCAAGGTGGTGAATGAGTCCTAGGGAGAATTTTTTAAAAAAAATTTCAAAAATTTTCAATTGAATTTTATGCTTTTTATGCTGTATGATCTAGATCTGAGATGCAAATGTAGATTCTAAATGATTTTTTAATGAAATTAGATGCAAAAATGCAATCTAAATGAGCTTTCACTAATGCAAAATTTGAAACCCTAAAATTCAAGTTAACCAATGAAAAACCTAATGCAATGTTGACGCAAGCCAAATCTAGGATTATAATGCACTCCAAATCAGAATTATGATATTCTAAATGTAGGTTCACCAAAAATGAAAGGTGGAAAATTTGTTGCTCTCCCACCTTTAGGGTTTAGGTACCTAAAAGGGGAAATTTTCACTAAATTTCACTCAAGAACAAACCCTTGAGATCTCAATATAAAAGAGAAAGAGATCTTGCAAGAGGGCTATTCTAGGGGCTGAATATGATCTAATGAGGGGCTCACCACTAAGTTTATACTTGGAAAAGACAATGAAATGTAAGATGAAGTGTAAAACCCTAATTCAATATAATGACCTATAAAAAGTGAATGAAACAACACATAAAACTACAAAACAGAATGTGTGCACCTGGAAATTTGGAGAAGGTTGAATGGAGGTCTAGAACACTGGAAAATATGACCTTATTGCTGATTGGGACTCATTCACCAAGCTAGGAAAATTAGTCAAATTTCTAGAAAACTGTGCAAGAACATGTTTCAAACAAAAGGGTATCTGAATATGCAAAATATTGAAAATTGATTGGAACTGGGACTCATTCGCTAGAAGTGGCAAATCAATCTAGTTGGGATTTTTTGTAACTTCAAAAGTTGATCCTACTCTTCTCTATCTACTCTTTCCTTCCTAACTGGTTTCCAGATCTGAATGTTTGATTTGCAACTTTTAGGTGATCTTGAAGGTTCTCCAAGGCTTGATGACAACTTTGAGAACTTTGAATGATTTGCAACTTTCTTCCAATCTTTCTCCTTAGGAAACTTGCAACCTAGCCTTGCAAATCACATGCAAAGGAGAGGGAAAAATGTTGTTGGGTTAGTGGATAGGGATTTTCCTTGGTCAAAGAAGTTTTGGAAATCAATCCTTGAAATGAAATCAAATAAGAATGGAGAATGATGAATGAACAAATGACAATGTTGCAACTCACCAAACCATAGCAATAAGATACTGCAAATATGCTTGAAATGGCTACAATGGATGTAGATCTTGATCCTTGCTTGAATGATGTTGATCTTGGATGAAACACTTGCTTGAATCATAAACCCTACACCACAATTGTTAGCACAATAACAAACATGATGCATGAAATCTTTGACATGATGATTGATGCTTGAACGCTGCTCTAAAATGCTTGATAATCTACCCTTGAATGCTCTTGAAGACACTTGAATGCTCATTCAACTTGCTAGGTGTTAAATGAGACAAAGAAACTTGTATTTATACTCAATTATGCAAGAATTCCCAAAATTACAACAATACAAGCAGACATCAGATCTAGGAGAATGAAATCCCACCAAAAAATTGAATTTATTTTAATTTTGGGCCACACAAGACTCATTCGCCCAAGGTGGCGAATGAGTCCCATCAGGCATAATGTATGGGACCAAAAATCAAAAGTGCTTAGAAATGTGTGAAATTTGGTTCGGGACCAAAAGACCTAGGTGGGACCCTAATGAAGTGTACTCCCCTTACAATCTAAAACTCACAAAAACAATAGATAATGGCACAAACAAAATGCAAGAAAGAAAGCAAATATTTTCTATTATCACTAAAATGAAAATGAAATTACAACATTATATTTGCCATCACATGGGCTTTCTGATTACATAAATCTGCAAATCAGAGCGACCATCTACTCTACTCTCCCCTCCCCTCTGTAGCCCCCCTTTACATCCTTTATTTGGAAGGTGTAACCACCCTAGATTCTTCTAGAAAGTGTAACTTCCTCAAGAAGATATTTTGACATTTTATTAATTTTGGTATTACAACTTCACGGTGTCATAAATTTTGATCCGACCGTCGGATTTTCTATTATAATACCTTTTCAAAAAGGTCTTGGGAATTCTTTTGCCAACAATGAGGGCCTAAAGGCCATCAACTTTCATTTTCCACGAATTTTCAGGCCCATCTGGAGCATCTAAATGCCTCAAAATTGACCCCGAAGATTTTACTAGGATTTTTGAAAATTAAAATTTTAATATCTCTCAAATGACAAATGGTATTGAAGTGATTTATTCACCATTGGCTTCAATTTACCATTATGGAGGTCTGTGTAAGATTTCGTGTTGAACTGTGTATAAATGCAAACGTACAAAAATAGTAACCCTACCAAATTTAGCCCTTATTGAAAAGAAACACCATTTTTTTTGGGTGATGCAAGATTTCTCTTACACCCTGGATGCTCCTGCATCAGACCCATTCACCCAAGGTGGTGAATGAGTTCCAGATCAGTAAATCTGGGCCACACAAACCAAAAACACCTGAATTATGATTGGTTAATGATTGGTGTTAGGATTATGCTTGAAAAGATGTAATAAATGAGGCTTGTGGATGCAAAATAGGGCCAATTGAAGCATAAGAAAGCCCAATTGTTAATGACAAGCCTAGAAAAGTGTGAAAGTGTGTTACAACACTTTACAACACTCCACATTATAAGGCAAGATTAAGGTTTAGAAGAGGTTTATTATGTTTAGTTAATAAAACCTTAGAAAAGTGTGAAAGTGAGTTGCAACACTTCATAACACTTTAGCAAGGTACCATTTAAATCCATTAGTTCACAAGGACCCAAGACCTAATGTGAATGTGTCATCCACATTAAAACACTAAATTAAGGCAACATTAAGCCTAAATTCACAAGGAGGGCCCAAAAAAGTGTGAAAATGTCCTCGACAACATTTTTCAACACTATAGGAGTACACAGAGTATAAGATTGCCTTACTAGAACCTATTGCTTGTTGTTGCAACACATTTATTTTGCTTGTCCAAGCAATATAGTTCATTATGTATGTATGAATGAACTCTGTGGTTTCATTCTCTTCCATAACTAACATAGGTCATGCAATTTCTTTTCTAACTTGTAGATAGAATTGCATGTTGATGTATGGGCATGCATCGGATTCCACCTTGTAGATTGTTCTCTTGCTAAATTTTTTGTGTAGGGTTAGGCATTATTAAAGATGGAAGAATAAAAAGGAAGCACAAGCTTTGTGATTGGTCAGAAAAGCACTTCAACCATGTTCTCATCCACTAGTGGAGGCGAGCATTGAAGAAGAACCTTAGTTTTTCACAATACTATTATAGTCTTAGATGTAACTTGATGTAATTCATTCTTGTACTTGATGTAATGTGTACAATGTAATGACTTTGTGGCCTTATGAGCCAAGTCAAACTTGATATTGTAATTTTACTTTTGAAGTGAATATAAAAATCTTTGACTCATTTTAAATGGACATGTGTAGCTATGATTGAATTTAGCCACTAGTTATGTCTTTTTAATTTAGAGTATATTCATGTGTCATTTACAATAATATTAATTAAGTAATAATTTTGAATGGACTATTATAGGGAGGTTTTGAGATGTTGAAACAATGTGTACCTTCCTGAAAATGTGTTGTTTCAGGGGTCACTGAGGACTCATTCACCCAATGGCGAATGGGTCCTTGTTAGGGATCTAGAAAAACACTATTAGGATCCTATTCCTTGATGTCTACACTCTCAAGTCACAGGTGATCAGCTCCTAAAAGTCGGAAATCAATTTTGTAGCTTAGTTTCTGTGATCTTGCAAGTAGGATGACAACTTTTTCAACTCTTCAATCTTGACAACTTTGCAACTTTTTGTTTCACTCTTGTTCTCCACCTGATCTTCAATCTAAAACCTACAATCACACATCAAGAGAGAAGGAAAATTGTTGTTTGTTAGGGAATAGGGGTTTTCCTTGGTCAAACCCTGTTTAGGTAATTAAACCTTATGATGAAACAATGAAACATGAAACATGAAACATGAAGCATGAAATAATGATACCTTGGATGATGTCTTGCAATGCAAATAAAAAATCTAGCATGAAGTAGTCATAAGGAATGTAGATCTTGATCTTGAATATGGATGTAAAACAATGCTTGTGAATGGATCTTCAATGCTACATAAACACATAAGCTCAACTACATGCATGATGCACTAAATATTTGATATGATGACATGAAATTTGATTGCTTCAATAGAACTTCAATAATCTTCCCTTGAATGCCTTGTAATTTCTCTTGTGAAAGTACTCTCGATTGCTTAGATCTTCTACGATGAAACTATGTGAATTAACTTTATATGTATACTAAAATTAAGATTTAATCCCGAAATCCAAATAACGCAAGCTGACATCAGATCTAAGGTTTGAAATTATTGAAATCCCACCCAAACACACCCTAAAAGGGTTTTCCTAAGTTAAGGAGGACCAATTTTCCGCCTTGGGTGAATGGGTCCTAACATAGTTAACTAGGACCAATTTCAAGGATTATGAAATATTATGCAAAAAGGGGGTCCTAGGACCTAGGGAGGACCCATTCGTCAGGTGTCAAATGGGTCTAAGGTCACTAGCCTAGGACTCAAACCTTGCCAAATTAAGTGTTATGCAACATTATTAATGAGTGTCAGGATATATCCTTTGAAAAATGCAATAAATAAGGCTTGGATTTGAATTTAAGGGGCCAATTAAGCTCCAGTTAACCTCAATTAATTGATAAGACTCTAGATTAGTGTGAAAGTGTAAGAAGCACTTTACAATGCCCTAAATAAGGGATAATTAAGTCCATTTTGTAATTAATTATTGAAAGGTGGAAAATTGTCATTGACTATGGTTTAGGACATAGAACAACATCCTCTACACTCTCATTCAAAGAAACCTGAGAGATCTCAATTCAAGGATGAAGTAGTTGAAAGAGATATTGTAATAGGGTGTCCTAGGGTCTGATTAGAGACTAAAGAGGGGTTACCACCAAGTTAGCAATTGGAAAGACAAGTAATATGCAAGATTTAATGACAAAACCTAATGATATGCAAAGCTCAAATGAATGACCTAGAAATCGATGCAAAATAGAATAGAAAGCTAAGAAACTAGAGATGTGCTCTTGTAAACTTGTAGGAGCTTGAATGAAGATCTGAAATGCTGAAAACACTAAAATTAATGCAGACTGGGACTCATATGCCAATCTGGGTGATTTAGTCCCAGATTAGGGTTTTTGGGCAGAAACAGAGATCTACTAGAGATATGTCTAAAACACCTGAAAACTACAAATTTGACTATATTGGGACTCATACACCAGAAGTGGTGTATCAATCTAGTTTGTCCTTTCTAGAGAATTAGGATATGAATATGCTCTTCAATCTCTGCTTAATCTTCTCAACTTGATTTCTGGGTCTAGATTGTTGATTTATGCACTATATAGGTCTTCCAATGATCTCCTAAACAAGGTGACAACTTGGAAAACTTTGCAACTTGAAAAATTCTTTCCAATATTGCTCTTCAATATGTCTTCAACCTATATCTACAAATCACACATTAAAGAGAGGGAAAAATGTTGTTTTGCTAGTAGAAAGTGTTGGAAATAGGATGCCATTTAATTGCAATCCTAAACATTATTTATTTCATGTATCTCCTAAGTCCTTGGAAAGTGTTTACCAACACTAGGATTAGAAAGAGATTAATATTGAATGAAATCATCATGTTAATTGACATTTGTAATTAATTATAAATGTTAGGAGCATCATGAGGGCGTCCAATATGAGTTCCTAAATAATAGGGGCACATGGGGCACCCACATGGAAGGTGGAATCCACCTTGAGTTAAGTTAACTATTTGGAGTAAAAGATAACACTTTTCTTAATGCATGTAAAGATCCTAGAAGTTAGGGATTGATGTTTACATACATGAAGTTTAGTTCAGTTCAATCCATATCGGTTCAATTTAGTTTAGTTTAGTTTAGTTTAGTTCAGTATTAATTCAGTTTAGTTTAGTTTAGTTTAGTTATAGTTTAGTTATCTTCAGTTAGTTTCAGTTGAATGCTAGTTATCTTCAGTTAGTTTCAATTGAATGCTAGTTAGCTTCAATTAACATGGAATGCATGACTAATGAATTGAGTTGCATGACAGATAATAGGTGACTGCTTTTAGTTAACAGGGGATGATCAATCATGCATGTTATTTGCATGAAAGGTTGGAGAGATATGTCTCAATTAATAGAGAATGACTTGGACCCACCTTGGGCGCCCAAGTTGGCTTCTTGGAGTTAACACTTTTGCATACTACGATATTTCAGAAGGTTGAGTTAAGTGGGCCCATTCTTGGGCGCCAACTTTGAGGATAAGCTTTGAAGATATCTACAAAATCAAGGTTCAATTATGACTTCAGTTTGGGACTCCCAAATGGATGAAGAAGTTGATTTGACATTGTTCTTCATGGTAGAACTCTACTTGCAAGAGATAGGTGTAGCTTTTGTGAGATAGGGATTGAGCTTTGTAATTGAAACTCTTTGGAGTTTACAAAGTTGATTATTGCCTATTTATCTCAAGCAAGTTGAATAGAGTTATTGTTAGTTTTTATTGCAGGTTGCGAAGAAGATCTGTTGAAGGAAAAAGAAGCATCTCAAGCAAGGATTGGAATTATTATAATCTTATCTTGAGATTAAATGATACATTGATTCTTGGTGGAGTTTTTTCTTGAAAGGGTTTCTCCATGGTATATGTTGTGTATCTTCTAATATCATGTCTAATTCTTCTACAACCTTCTATCTTCATTCTACAAATGGTAAAATGATTTAATCAGATTAATCACCCACAAAGAATACATATGTAGATCAACAATCATAAAGTTTTAAAAAGTATTAAGCTACATAATCACCTCAATTTTCAACATTTGGTATCAAAGCTAAGGTTGGGTAGAGTATTGGGACACCTTTCTCTTAAAAGATTGAAGGTTCTTGGGTTGTAGTGGGAGCTTTTACTATTTTTTGTTATTGCTGATTTTAGAAAATAATTTTGTTACAATGAATTCTCATTTAGATATTGAAAGGTTCAATGGATCTAATTATGAGATGTGGAAACTAAAAATGGAGGATCTCCTTGAAGAGAGAGATTAGTAGTTAGTTGTTGGTAATGAGAAAAAGTCACCTAAAATGATGTCAGATGAGGATTGGGCTAAGCTTGATAAGAAGGAAAGATGGGCCATAAGATTATGTATTGCTGATGTTGTTCTCTTGAATGTTTCAAAAGAAACTACTACATATAAACTATGGAAGAGAATAGGTGATATCTATCAAACCAAAATCTTTACTAATAAGTTGTATCTAAAAAGGTAGTTGTATTCTTTAAAAACTAAAGATGGTTAGATCATGTTGTCATTTTTATGTTCTTGATTCATGATTGGAGCTTTGACATTGATCTTGTGTAGTTCTCTTATGTATTGGGTACATTAATCATTTGCTTGATTACTTCATGATAGTGCTATGTTGCATTTGGAGTTTGGCATGGATTGGTTGGTTATAGGTCCTCATGGATACTTGGAGAAATAGGTGAGGCTTGAGTTCTCTTATGGTAAGAGATATATGTTGGAATGGTTACTTGTAAGAAAATCTATTTTCAACAGTAAAGACCGAGAAGCATACACCTTGGTTGAGCATGAGTTCAACACACTCGGCGGTTTCACATGCCTCCAAAGAGGCAGTTTGGATACAGAGACTTGGGAAAGGTATTGGTTTTAATTGCAAGTAAGTTAAAATTGAATGTGATAGTCAGAGTGTTACATGTTTAGCCAAAAATCCTATGTATCATGCTCATACTAAGCATGTTGATGTTAAGTATCACTTTGTGTGAGAAATAGTTTAGAGTGGGAAGGTATTAATTAATAAAGTTTACACTTTAATTAATGTTGCAGATTATCTTATGAAACCAGTTCCTATAGATAAGTTCTCTTGGTGCAGGAAGGTCATTGGCCTTGAGTCTTGTACTTGATTTATAATAATTATTCCTTGTTTAGAATAATTGCAATGTATAATGTTAAGTGGGAGAATGTTGGAAATAGGATGCCATTTAATTGAAATCCTAAACATTATTTATTTTATGTATCTCCTAAGTACTTGGAAAGTGTTTACCAACACTAGGATTAGAAAAAGGTTAATATTGAATGAAATAATAATGTTAATTGATATTGTAATTAGTTCTAAATGTTAGGAGCATGTGAGGGTGTCCAATATGAGTTCCTAAATAATAGGGGCATATGGGGTACCCACATGGAAGGTGGAACCCACCTTGAGTAGAGTTAACTAGTTGGAGTAAAAGATAACACTTCTCTAATGAATGTAAAGATCCTAGAAGTTATGGATTGATGTTTGCATGCATGAATTTCAATTCAGTTCAGATCAGTTTAGTTTAGTTTAGTTTAGTTTAGTTTAGTTAAGTTCAGTTAAGTTCAATTCAGTTTAGTTCAGTTATAGTTCAGTTATCTTCAGTTAGTTTCAGTTGAATGCTAGTTAACTTCAATTAACTTGGAATGCATGACTAATGACTAGAGTTGCATGACAGATAATAGGTGACTACTTTTAGTTAACATGGGATGATCAACCATGCATGGTATTTGCATGAAAGGTTGGAGAGATATGTTTTAGTTAATAGAGAATGACTTGGACCCACCTTGGGTGCCCAAGTTGGCTTCTTGGAGTTAACACTTTTGCATGCTAAGATATTTCAGAAGTCTGAGTTAAGTGGGCCCATTCTTGGGTGCCAAATTTGAGGATAAACTTTGAAGATATCTATGAAATCAAGGTTCAGTTATGACTTCAGTTTGGGACACCCAAATGGATGGAGTTGATTTGATATTTTTCTTCATGGTCAAACTCTACTTGCAATAGATAGGCGTATCTTTTGTGAGATAGGGATTGAGATTTATAATTGTAACTCTTTGGAGTTTACAAATTTAATTATTGCCTATTTATCTCAAGCAAGTTGAAGAGAGTTATTATCAATTTTTATTGCAGGTTGTGAAGAAGATTTGTTGAAGGAAAAAGAAGTATCTCGAGAAAGGATTGGAATTATTGTAATCTTATCCTGAGATTAAATAATAAATTGATTCTTGGTGGAGTTTTTTCCCAAAAGGGTTTCTCCACGGTATATGATGTGTATCTTCTAATATCCTATCTAATTCTTTTACAACCTTCTGTCTTCATTCTACAAATGGTAAAATGAATTAATCAGATTAATCACCCACAAAGAATCTGTAACAAAGAATATATATTTATATCAACAATCATAATGTTTTACAAAGTATTAAGCTACATAATTACCTCAATTTTCAATAGAAAGGGGTTTTCCTTGGTCAAACCCCATTTTGGTAATCAAACCTCATAATGAAATGAATGAATGATGAATGAACAACATGCAATGTTAGAACTCACCAAACCCTAGCAATAGAGTGCTGCAAACATGTATGAAATGGCTCCAATGGATGTAGATCTTGAATCTTGCTTGAATGTGATAGATCTTGGATTGAACACTTGCTTGAATAATGAAACCCTACATCACAATTGTTAGCAAAAAAAAAAACATGATGCATGATGACTTTGACATGATGCTTGATACTTGAATGATGCTCCAAACACTTGATAATAAACTCTTGAAGTCTCTTGAATGCTCTTGTAAACTCCAATTTTCTATTAGGAATGCTCTCATGAAAGTCTTAGGTGAAAATGAGTGAAATAACCTTGTATTTATACTTGTTTATGCCAAATTTCTTGAAATTATTACACTACAAGTCAACATCAGATCTAGGAGAATAAAATCCCACCGATAATTTGAATTTAATTTAATTTTGAGCCAAAAGGGACTCATATGCCAGAAGTGGCATATGAGTCCCATTAGGCTAAGCTATTGGACACATTTTTCAGGAATGCTTAGATTCATGTGAAATCAGGATCGGGGTCCCAAAACTTAGGTGGGATTCATATGACCAAGGTGGCGTATGAGTCCCAGATCACTAAATCTAGGCAACACAACCTAAAAAGACATGAATTATGATTGGATGTTGGTTTATGTCGGGATTATCCTCAAAAAGATACATTAATTAAGGCTTGTGGATGCAAAATAAGGCTAATTAAAGCATAAAGAAGCTAAATCTATTAATGAAACCCTAGATTAGTGTGAAAGTGTGGTACAACACTTTACAATACCTTAAATAAGGTACAATTAAGTTCATTTAGTTTACAAGGGCCCAAAACCTAATGTGAATGTGTTAAACACATTACAACACTAAATTAAGACAACATTAAGTCCAATTTAACAAGGGGGGCCCAAACAAGTGTGAAAATGTCACAAATGACATTTTTTGACACTAAGATTATTTATTCCCAAATTAAGTGTGAAAAAGGGTTACTCTTTTTGACACTACATTAAGCAAGAACTAGCATTATCATTATCATGCAAGCTATCATAATCAAGCATTATCAAGCAAGAGTATCATCTATCTACTATATTTATGAAAATATCATTATCAATATGATCATAATATTTTGGCATGATTTATTGAGTGATTTTTAGTGTGAAATTGGTACTTGCATTGCATTGTTACTATTTTTTACAATACACACTTTCACCATCCACATTTTTGCATGCTTGGTGAGACTCACTTCTTTGATTAGTTAACAATTCATTTTACAAGAAATTCATATTTTTGAAATTTACAGGTATAGATATACAAATTTAATCCATTATGTACTACATATTTGAGCCAACCTATAACATGTTTGAGCTGACTTGTTGTGCATTTGATCAAATTTGTGGTGCATTTGAGCTAAACCACATCACACTTGATATATAGCAACCAACATTTGATTTTCAAAAATTTCCTTAGATTTGCACATCCAAGGTGACATACTGAACATATTATTTGACTTACTACACATCTAATACAATTTATTAGACATCTTATCCAAATTATTGCACATCTAATTTGACTTACTACGCATCTGATTCAACTTGCCATACATATGAGATTTTTATTGCACATTTGATTTGTTCTATTGTGAATTTGATTAGAGCATAGTGAGGAATTAATAATTCATTCCGATTCATTTCATATTTAAAAATATTTGATTTAAAAAAAATTGAACTAATAGGTCTAATCTACAATCTAACCTAGATCAGAGATATTAGTATTTTCTAGGCTTTGTAGTTGATTTTTGTGTGTAGGGATTCAATATTTTGGAATTCAAAGGGTTGTAAGATTGGTTTTGAGCTCTTCACATTGGATCAAATTATATTTTTGAATTTAGTGTTAGATTCTAGGCACCTTCGTTCTAATTACTATTTCTCTTTTAAATTGCAAAGTACTCATTGTTCTATAATTTTTGGTATCATTACCTTAGACAATCTTGCTTGGCGTGTATTTTCACATTTGTATTTGGATTTAAAACAAACCATTATCTTTTAATCTCCAATATCTACTTATTTATGCCCTCCTCTTGCATCTTAGGGAAATCTTGAGGATAATAAATAAGTGCTTTTATATTTTTTTTAGGGGGCATGCCTAGAGATTTCATCACTCTAGGGGAACATCTCAAGTCCTATATTCTAATGGACTATAAAGAGTGAGGGGTGAATCAAAAGAAATTCCTTTTGGAAGTGGAATCTTTTAAATATGGGCTAAGCCTTTAAAAGCTTTATACCTTAAAGAAATGAAGGTGGAGAGTGAGTTACCCTTTCCTCCTTGCTATTTGTTTGTATTCCTTTTCATATATATATTAGGCCTCATGTACCCTTGTTGTATATAGAGGATACCCCTAATTGAGCTTGTAAAGTTTAGTTAAAAAAATCTGGCTGTCTTTTCTAGTGGTGTGTTTGTTCCTACAAGGATTGATAAACCCACTTGAGTAGGCTTGTTCTTGTGTATTGTATATTTTAATGTTAAAAGGCACCTTCCCAAATTGAAACCAAAAGGGGATACAAAATCCAAATTGATCCATAAGAAATTATCTTTTGCATTATATATTTGTATGATTTCTATCTTTGAACAAATTGCAAAAAAACTCAAAAGTCATAAAATAAAAATATTCCAAAATAAAAGAAAAATTAGAAAAGAAAATGTATTGTCTTTATCTTATTAGATTTAAAATTTTTAATGTTTCTTGGTGTATCTTTTTGAAATCTTTAATCTTTTGGAAAATTTCACAACTATATTGGTCCTTTTCAATATATCTTGCTAAAACAAAGTATCTAAAAATAATAATTGTATAGAACCACATTTGTGTAGCACCACTACACTTTCGATACATCTACACATTTGAGACATAAAACTACACATTTGCATTATCATTTTGTGCATCTAGTTATCATTCTATGAAATTCATTAGTGATATTATGCTTCTTATATGTTCTTGGTCAAATATGAGTAAAATTGTATAAATGTGAGATATTCTATTATAATTTTGATAGACCCTATTATGCTTTTGATCCATTATAGGCCTCTTTTGATCACTAACAATATCCCTTAAAAATTTCAAAATATAGCATAAATCACACCTTTCAAATATCAAAGTATAAGTTAAATAAACCTGAAACAAATATTTCATTGGTATTATTTCATTGTATTGTCTCTAATAAGATTTGAAGGAGAATATAACTTTTTAGAGCTTGTCACATGGTTATCAAAATTTATAAAAAATCTAATCTTTATCTCCTATATATAATATCTCTATCATTATCAATCAATATCTTTTTACTTTAAAGACACATAAGTCTAGTTCAATTAGACATTATCAATTTTGATATTGATCATTTTTCTTGGACTCACAAGTCTAGTACAAGTAGAATAATATCGGTATCAATCAATATCAGTTTTCTTGGACTCATAAGTCTAGTTCAAGTAGAGATTATCTATTTTTATCTTGGTCTTTTTTCTTGGACTCACAAGAATAGTTCAAGTAGAATAATATTAGTATCAATCAATATTTGTTTTCTTGGGCTCACAAGTATAGTTCAAGTAAATAATATCTTTATCTTTTGGATATCTAGTTTAACTTTGATCTATTTTTATTCTGTACAACAAGCATCAAATTTTTTGGAAAGAAAGTACTATCTTGTATAAAATTTTACATTCACATATACCAATTATAAGATTTTAATATAATAAAATCATGGAATCTCTCCAAACTAAATCAAACATGTAAACAACCATAAGGGGAACCTAATATGAAACATGAATATATTCACCAAAACCACCTCAAGGTGCATATGAAAGTCCTATCTCATCATCATGATGGGCTATTACTATTTGTGAATATATAAATCAAAACCCAACAAGGAAGAACTATAATAATTTGAGCAATATCCTAAATAAATGAGAGTTATGAAACTTCTTTTCACTCCAAATCTTGATTGTTATCTTCAAATGCTAATTCAAGAGGGTGCTAAACTACATCCTAATATTGTTAAATAAAATCTATCACAAAACACTATAGATATAGTAATGGCTACCTTTCCTCATACCCCATCATCCCAAGTTAACAAATTTAAGGTCTAATGATACTCATATCAAGAGACACGTGATCACTTTATACCTAATCCATCCCAACCCATTACATGTTCTATGCCAAATGTCACAAATTCCAATATGTAAAATATGTCTCTTTCACCAAATCCATCTCAAGTAAGTTCTTCGCATTGTGACATCATTGCTTCAATCTCTATCTACATCACAACCAACAAATTCTCGAATTCCCAAAAAATTTCCATCTATACGGTCCCATCATTCTACCTATAAAAAATCTCAAAACTCTCCATGTTATTCAAAACAAATGTGTCACGTATCCAATATTATATCCTATCTAGTATTGTCATTACCTCCATTCCCAAAAATTAACCCTCTAGTTTATCCTCCTATCTCATGCATCCCTCAACCACCTACATCCAATATAACCATAAGAACATATACCCCAAAAAATACTCCATATTTTACTACATAAATACCTCCCAATATATCTACCTCCACACCCACAAATGACTTGACATCACAAATTCAAGAGTTACAAAAAAATAATATTTAAGTAGGTCACCCTAATAAGAGATATACATTGGAATACATGTCCTTATCCCTTTGAAGGTGTATATCCATGATCCCCTTTCGTAATAATTTTGAAATTCCTAAATTTGAAAAATACAAAGGAAATGGTGATCCATGTGAATATATAAGGGAATTGTACCTAACTTGTGTTGATGTTTCTCACAATGATACCTATTTAATGTTCCTTTTTCCTTGAAATTAGGAGTTTAGGCTATTGAATTCATATAGGGGGAAATTTGAAACCCTCAAGATGATGAGATATCAAGGGGTGAATGTCCCTCAACTACCTTAAGGATCAATGCTCAAGTGACAAGATGAGATAAATAGGAGGTTTATTTATGTTTTATGAAAAATAAAAATGAGAGAGTTTCAAAAACTAAAAGAGTAGGTTGCATAGGTATACTAGACAAGCTTGTGATCTCTCAATCAAGGATGAAAATGTGGTGCATAAATGTCCCTGTGGTGTGTTGGCATCTCATACAAACCAAAACTAAGATTGTCATAGGAAACTACTACAAATCTACTAACAATCTAATAACCGAACTCTTAAGATTTGGGGAATAAATAGAGAATAACATAAATGGAAATAAACTAAACTAAATGCAAATTTGGAATGATAAAATGAGAAGGGGATAAGAAAATTATCACAGGAAGTCCAAGGATGAAGCCCACAACAATAATAAACCTTCAATGCCTGCAAACATAACACCAAGAAAAGTGTTGGGGCTATTTAGGGGCTTGCCTCAATCAAACCCCTGCTTTGGTGTTTCTACCTCCATAAACAACGAGATAGATAGATAGATTGAGAGATAAATAGAAGAGATGATAAACCCATAGACAAGGGATGTGATAAATCTGAAGATGCTCAAATAAACAAAACTAATAGATATACTTGCAAGACTTGGGGAATACAAAGAGAGAGAGAGAGAGGGTTGTGAGATCCAAGAGAGTTGTAAAAGAGTATTGTGAGAGCTTTAAAACTATTGTAGTAAGCTATAAAGAGCTATGCAAGCCTGAGATAGATATATTTTAAGAAAAAGAAAAGAGAGTCCAAGAGAGAAAGAGAGGAGTGAAAAAATAGATTTAAAAGAGAGAAGAGGAGGGAAAAGGAAGCTATCGAGTTGTTACAAACCGTCTCAATTTTTTTCCACTGACCAAGGTTAGGTGACAAGTGGAAAAATCCTCAAAAATGATTGTTTGAATGTTAAAATGTTACGAAATGCTAGTATGGTGAATGGACATCTTTGCAATGCGCTAGTGTCCAAATAAATCATGCTAAAAAATGGCAAGAAATGAGGAAAATGTAAGATTAACACAAAATTGACACATAAAGTATAGGTTTTGAAAAAGGGGACTTGAGAATCTTGAGGTGAAAAAGGTTGATGCAAGGGCTAAGATGAGCCTACACAAATACTAAGGGGGTGGTCACTAAAGGGGATACAAAATTATGGATGAAATTGTAAGGGTATTTAATTTTCAACACTACATAATGGTTCTATCATCTACCTCATAGAATCAAGTCCTTTCATGAATTAGTAGAAAAGTTCATTGAAAATTTCTCAATTAATAATGAGCAACAAATTTATATGACTAATATATTTAATACAAAACAAAGAATACAAAATAATTCATTTCCTTCCTATAATGATGGAGAAATATGACAAGAAAATACCCCCATCTTATTCTCAAAAACTAACTTGTCCACATATTCATTCAAAATCTAAATAAAAAATTAGCCTTTCACTTTCAAGTACAATGTGCTAGTACATTTGATAAGATCATAGAAAAGGGATTAACCATTAAAAAAAATCTCATTGCTAAGGGTCTTGTGAAAATTTATAAGGATATAAAGGCCAATGACTCAATTTGATGATAAACCTTGTCTTTGAAAAAATAAACATTGTCAACAATGGTTTAGTAGATGCAAAATCTTCCATAAAATGCAATCATCATTTAACCTACAAATATAAAAAAAAAACACAAAAAAATAATCAAGGTGTTACCATTCCTACCGGATGAACTAGGAAAAACTATGCTCCAAGATGAAAATATACTCCTTTAGGGGAGCCTATTGAATCCTCTTTACAAAAATTGGTCCAAGCTAAGCTTATTACCTTACTAGAAGTTAGAAATTGTGAACCTCAAATCAAGCCCATATGGTATAGAGAGAATTAATTTTGTGAATATCATAGAGTCAAAGGGTATAAAACTACTGATTGTATGAAGTTGAAAAATATTATTCAGGATCTTATGGACAAGGGTGATATTATTTTTGAAGATCATCCCTCTTCATCTAATAGTGATATCAAGATATATAAACGTACAATCTGTAAATATGGTAAATGGGGTGCCCATATAAATGGAAATGACTCCAAAGATGATAAATATGGTTCCATTCCATATGAATAAAACATCGCTCGACTAGAAGAAACCAATACATATAGGGGTAAAATAATGCCTCAATATATCTCTTCCATCCTAGATCAAAAGAATCACAAGACCAAGATATGTATTCCAACTTTGTTAATGATCCCATTCCATCTCATAATGAAGATCAAAGTATCCCTTCCATACCATCTTATGATCCCTCTCTAAATAAAAAGAAATCATTCCATCCATTCTTCCAATTCTCTTCCAAATCAAGATCAAAGCACACCTTCCATCCCATCCAATTATCCTCTCCAATCTCATGTTCCTATGCATTTCACTCCATGTAGTGGTCCCCTCCCATGTCAAGATCAAAATATCCTTTCATGTCATAATCCTAATCCTCCAAAAGACAAAATTGTTCATATCCAAACAATACATATTAAAGCACTAACTAAATTAGCATCTAAATAGGCTTATCCTAAATTAATATATATCCCTAAGTCAGTTGAACACACTTAGATACTAAGAGGGGGGATGAATCAATATTTATAAAAACTTAAACTCTTCAGATCTTAAACCCTTTAGGAACATACAAATTTAGACTTTTAACAAGACCAAAAACTTATAAACATATCAAAAACACTTAAACAAATTAGTAGCAATGAAATATAGGATAAAACACACATGCACAAGATAACACTAGATCTATGTGGAAAACCCAAGAAGGGAAAAACCATGGTGAGAAATCTCACAATATATATGAAGCTTATTTCTTACAGAATTACAATTTATTTTAAGGCTCACTACCTAAGAAAGCACACTAATCCTTGAAAGAATTCCAAGATAAGGCACACAACCTTAGGTAAAAATACAAAGGACTCACAATACTAAGGCACACAACCCCAGGGAAAGATACAAATCACAAGGACCTACTAAAGAGACTCACTGTCTATAGCAGGATACATGAAAATTTGAATTACAACATATGTCAACAATACACTCTACTAATTCAGGTGTTAAAGCTCATATGATATTTCTTTTCCATAACTCACTACATTATTCCATACTTGTACACTACCACACTCTCATTCCCCTTCCAACTGATTTGTTCTTTCATTTATATCCTCCACAAGATCACACAACACTAATTAGGTCAGCCAAAATAGAATACAAACAATAATCTGAACAAATCAACCATAAAAACATAATGTGGTCCTATCCAAGATATAGAGAGGACCAAAAAAAATTTATTGCAACTTCCAATATATTCCCAAACAACACACACATTGGTGCACAACATCCTAAGTCGACAACTAGGAAACATGTAGCACATTACCAGTTATCTCAAAAACACATCTTCAACTAAATTTACTCAATATAGTCCTCAAAAAAATAGTTCAAGACCCAAATACTTCTTAACAAAACCTCAAATTTTTGTGTAGACCTCCAATAACATAGTGCAAGCAAGAAAACAAGCCTTGTCGGCTAGACATCCACAAATTTCCTAGAAAACCAACTCAAAACAATATGCAACACAAAAGAGATCAATCACTGACATGAAAACCACAAATGTATATTCCATGAACATCTAACAACACTTTTAGATACTTCTTTCACACTGTCATGACACAAAAAGCCACCGCAAACCAAAAAAAACAAAACACTTCATCCCAAAAGCACAAAATATGGATCCATGGGATAGAACATTAACAAACCAGCTTGTGGTACACTTTAGCACATGAAATAAAAATTGAGACACTACACAAACATTGAGAGAACATCCACCAAGCTGCAGGAACATAAACATCAATATGGAGAAATGTGGAGCAATTTTTGGACCAGTCCAGACAACCAATAAAACTACCAATACATTACAAATATCAAAAACCTCCTCAGCAACACTGGTGACCTAAAAAAGATAGGATTGTAGCATCCACAAAACAAGAACATTAAATCCCAAAAGACTACATCTTTAAAGGTAGAGGAATGAAAAGCATTCTCTCAAACATTCTTCAAAGAAACTTCCTAAAGTAGGAACTTTCACCAACATACAGAGACCATAACTTCCTGGAAGAAATGCATACTTCCTCAGGAACAAGAGGAGAGAGCATATAACATACTAGAGACCATAAACATCATCTCTCCACCATCATCATTACTTCTAATCCTCATCTTAATGCCTCTAATCCTCATCTTAATGATTCTAATACTCATCTTAATATATCATCATGATATCATCTCTTTTGACAACAACCATACTCAATACATCTTTACTTGTCATCAAACAAGGCATGACATCCAACCATGAACATATCGTCATAAAGTATCAACAACATACAACTGTAAGCACTAATGATAGCCCAAACTGAGTGTAGACACAAGCATCAATGACAACCCAACCTGAGAGTTGACATCAATGACAACCAATTCCAAACAAAATCTCACAAATTTATGCAACAATATCCCTAAGTGTTGAAATCAATGAAAACTAATGCCAACAATCTCCCCCTTTGGCATTGATGGCAACACACACATACACATTCTCCCCCTTTGACATCAAGGACAAAGGGAAAACATATCTTAATTTAAATCATCAACACATTCTCCCCTTTGACCAACAATACTTCTTCTTCAACTAAGCATGCTCCCCTTATCAGAAGCAACCATCCAACTACCTACTCCCCCTTAGAGGTAGAACACATCAATCTAGGAGAAAAAAGGATCTATGAAATGGATTTCTCCCCTAGATATATGTACCATATTTGCATCTAGTTAGAAAAAGGAGGGGCGATAACCCCTACCTTGTGTTAGATATACTCAAAAGTATCTTTTGAAATCACCTTAGTGAAGATGTTTGCAATATGATCCTTAGTAGGCACATATTCTAATTTGACATCTTGATCTGCAACCTTCTCCCTTAAAAAGTGATATCAAATAGAAATATGTTTGGTTCTTGAATGCATTACCAGATTCTTCAAAATGTTAATTGTACTGCTATTATCTCACAATATGGGAATGGGTTCATCACACAACAATTTTTATCCTTGAAAGTATTCTTCATCCAAAGCACCTAGGTGGAAGAAGATGCTACAAAAATATACTCAACTTCTATTGTGGATAAGGAATCTGAGTTTTGCTTCTTATTGAACCAAGGGACCAATTTGTCTCTTAAGAAGAATACACTTCCACTGGTGCTTCTCTGATCATCCACACATCCTGCCCAATCAAGATTATTATAAGCCTTCAAAGAAAATTTATCATCCTTCTTATACCACAAACCATAATCTAGAGTTCCCTTCAAATATCTGGATATTTGAAAACCAAACATATTGCATGCATAATATCATGTCTAGAAGTAGTCAAGTACAATAATCCTCCCATCATAGACCTATAAAGAGTTTGATCAACCTTAGGTGACTCATCAGTCTTGCTCAAGTGACAACCGGTAACCAAGGTACAAGGACACATAGAAATGTCTATCATCTAAAGGAATGAAATGGAAGAATCTACCTATTAGCTCAATCCAATGAGTGTTGGCTATGACACAAAAGGATGGGACACATAAATTTTGACAATGTAGTAATAAAAAAAGTTATCCCTTTTCCTTACTTGATTTGGGAATAATGTCATTGAATTAACCTAATTGTGCCTAGGTTTAATGTTGTAATGTATTGTAACACATTCACATTGATTTTGAGCCCCTTTTTAATAAAATGTACCTAATTTGTACCTTATTTAAGTATTGTGAAGTGTTGTAACACACTTTCACATTTATCTAGGATCTCCTTAATTAATTGTGGTTAATTAGAGTTAATTAGCCCCTTTAATTCAAATTTAAGCCTTATTTGTCACACCTTTTGATGATCCATCCCGAAACCCATAATTCAAATTACATAACATTTAATTGGGAAAAACCAAGGTCCTATAAATTGGTGCTTGGACCCATTCGCCCTAGGTGGTGAATGGGTCCTCCCTCTATAGGACCCCCCTTTCTTTGCATATTTCACATGGGTTTTTGATGTTCTTTCACTCCCCGAAGGCAAGGTACTAGAAACTTGTCCTAGGACCCATTCGCCCTAGGTGGAGAATGGGTCCTCCCTTAATGAGGTCCCCCTTTTTGGATTTAATTCTAGAGGTATTTTAATAACATTCATTTCTAGATCTGGTATCAGCTTCAATTATTGAATTTTAGGGTTAATCTCTTAATTTATTATAAATAAGGGGTTAATTCACATTGTTTCTCCTAGAAAAGTTTACAAGAGGCCTAAGCATTCAAGTTTTCAAGCATTAGAGCATTACAAGAGCATTTTCAAAGGAATTTCAAGGCAAATTATCAAGGTTTTATTGAAACAATCAAGATCATTTCATCATGTCAAGGGTTTAGTGCATTCATGCATATTGTTGAGCTAAGATAGTGAATGTAGCATTGAAGATGTACTTGCAAGAATTGCTACACATCTTATT
Organism: Sequoia sempervirens; assembly: GCA_007258455.2. NCBI lineage: Eukaryota > Viridiplantae > Streptophyta > Pinopsida > Cupressales > Cupressaceae > Sequoia > Sequoia sempervirens. Next base: position 28,280,832 of record VDFB02271358.1, on the reverse strand, counting down.
TGAGATTAAGATCTATATTCTTCATGGCCACTACATGTTAGATTGCAGATTTATCTTCCAAGACAACTTCCAAGGTATCAACATTGCATCAATTCATGTTCATGCTTCAATTTCATTATTTCATCATTTGGTTTAATTACCTACAAGGGGTTTGACTTAGGAAAACCCCTATTCACTAAAAATCAACAAGTTTTTCTCCTCTTGAGTGTGTGTTTGCAAATTTACAGGTTGAAGATAATTTGGAGAAGAGGTTTAGAGAATTTTTTTAAAGTTGTCAAGTTGCAAGATTGACTTTATAGTGCAAGAACGAAGAATTGAAGCTACAAAATTTTTTACATGTTTTTGGGAGTTGACAACCAAGGATCTGAGAGTGTAGAAATCAAGGGAAATAACCCAGATCCTAGTTTCAGAAACTCTAACAAGGACCCATTCACCACTAAAGGAGAATGAGTCCTTTGTGCCCTAAAAACAACCTTCTTGCAACAAGGTACACATCATTTTGAGCTCTAAAATCTCCCCTCATAGTTGATATAACAGTTAGGGTTAGTTTCTGATTGTTATTGGAACCTTATCACACACATAATCACATGTTTTATGGTGGAAGATTAGTGGTTCATCATCTTGATCAATTCATTTTGATGCAAACCCTACTTTCACCATTTAAACATTTTAGTGAACCCCACTCATTGAATATTGTATTTTTCTAATTTTGGAAGTCTTTCATTGCATCCTAAATTAGATCTTACACTCATTTGCATTGAGATTTGTATTGAATTAGATCTCATTTAGGGTTTCTTGCATTGCATTCAAAATTGCATCTCATTCAGGGTTTAGATTTGCATTGTTTTGCATCTCTCTAAATCTAAAAAATATAAAACCAAATCAATCATTGTGCATATCATTTAGATCTCATTTATTTTTATTTGAAAATCAAAACAAAATTGCATTTCAACATGGGTCCTTGCATTCATCTTTTCATTGAATTTTCACATTGCATTTCTGGAAAATCTGAAATTGAAACTCATTGCCTCAGACCTGGAACTGAAAGACATTACTAAAACCTTGAAAATCATTCAAAAATAGTTTAAAAATACCTAACTGGGACCCATTCACCCTTAGTGGTGAATGAGTCCCTAATTAGGTCAAACTTGAACCTTTTGAAATCTAAAAAGGCATCAAAAATCACTCTGAAATCAATAGAAACATCTCAAAAAACCCTAACAAGGACCCATTCACCCTTATTGGTGAATGAGTCCCTGTTAGCTACTGATATGGATTTTTTGGAAATTGAAATCTCAATTTTAGGCTTATGTTTGCTGTTGTTACTTTCTTGTTTCAATTTATTGATTTGTTGTTTCATCAAATTCATTGCATTTAGTTTAAATTGCTTCATTTCAGTGCAATTTTAAAATTAAAAATTGCATCTACAACATTTCATTTTCAATTTATTACATTGTGTAATCAGTAAATTACCATGTTTAGATTTGAAATTCTGAAAATGGATAGTTGTTTAAGCAATGTGTGGAAATCCTTGTTCTCTTTGGTTGATGTTTTAAGTTTGGTTTTTGGAAATGTCCCTAATGAAATTGAACTTACTCATGCTCACACAACTCCTAATGCATGTCCTCCTCATGATGTTTGTTAGGAGCCTTGCAACATGAGCATGAGGTGTGGATGGTTTGTGTTGGTTGTTCCTATGTTGTCATTGATGTCAACATGGTGAAAACTATATGGGACGTCTACTTGGTTTACCAAAAGTTGTTCTCTTCTAGTAATACTCTTTTGTGATGGATCAGTGTGTTGTTATTTGAGTCCGGAATTCACTGCAAGATATGATATGACTCTAATCTCTTAACCATGTTTTCTTGACTCATTCAGACAGCTATATCCTATATCTTGAGATGTCTTTTGTTGTGAGAGAAATTTATCTCTGACAAAGTTCAACTCTGTATTCTATTGTCGTTCCTTTCTTGGCATACTATGTGGGAGACTCCACATTTTATTAAGGTGAACATTCTTATGCTGCAATTTTGTTGATAGTCTCTATGTTGGTAGTATAATGGGAAATTAATGTGTTCTCAGATCCAGAAGGTGTTTGCTTTGAGCATTATTTGTTGGTTTGTAGAATTGTGTTCTAGTCTTGGCCAACTCAATGTATGCAATACTTTATGAAGAATAGTTATGCTTTATGGATGATAGTTGACTTGGTATAATGCACTACATGGATAAAATGTTTAAATCATGTATGGTTCCGACAAAGGAAGCTTTGATTATTTTATTTTCATCTAATTAGGATGACCTAATTGATGATTAAGATATACTTGTATATATAAGATGTTTTGAGGAATGGAATGAGGAGGACACACATGAGCAACAAATGTGAAATGAGAAGTAAGTGTGAGTGCAAAAAGGATTAAGAGGTGTGTGAATATCTAAGCCTAAATGCTTTATCAGTTGTGATTAGTGTAGTTTTGTTGAGCGGCTACTATGTGAGGTAGTACTTCATATTCTGAGCTTCAGTGGAACTGAACCCTACACATTGAAGGTGTATCCTATCAGTTCAATCTTTTGACAGTGAGCCACTATCATTGTATCTTGGTGGTTAGCCATATTTTGTACTCAGGAAGTGAGCCTCTTCAAGGACATTGAGTCCTGGTAGTGAGCCCTATAATATTTTGTATCTAGATATAATATATTGTGAGTTAACCCTCACCATTTTTTTTCCCTTTTTGGTTTTCCACGTAAAAATCCTAGTGTTCATGTGTATGGTTGCATTGACTTGTTTTTATGTTCTCTCTTGTTGATTCCGTCAAAATTGTGATAATGCTTAGATGGATGTTAATATGGTTTTATGGAATACTAATTCACCCCCCCTCTCAGTATTCAAGATGTTCAACAATTGGTATCAGAGCTTGGTTCCTCGGAAGAAGCCTAACAACTTGAGGAAGGTCCCAAAATTTGAGTATAAGATTTTTTTTCCTCCAGAAGTAGTCTTTGCTAAATATTCAAAAGAAATGGAAGATCTAAAGGAAAAGTTGATGAAAGTGAATGAGTACATTGAAAAGATACACAGTAAAAGTGTTGAAGCATGTGATCTATTGGTTGAAGGAGAAGAAGTTATCTCTAGCCTACTACAACAATTGGATGAGAAGAAAAGAACTGAAGAATGTTAGAAAATTGAAATTCAAAAGAATATGGATGAATGGATAAAGCTAGAAGAAGCAAAAATATTGAGATTTGATCAGGAAAATGCAAGAAGTTTTGAAGACAAATTTAAACTCAATGATGCTTGATGAATTGATTACCTCTCAAAGACCAAAAATGAATAAGATTGGTTTAGGGTTTGAGGAAGGTCAATGTTCTAAAGTAAAGCAATCGACTGGTAAGAAGACTCGGTACAAAAATGGGAAAATCAAGGATCTAAGAAGCAATTTTGGAGAAGCCCTGTCAAGCGACATGATGCTAAAAGGTATTTATCTTTTAATGATGTTTGTTATTCCTTCAAGAAATTTGGTCATAAGGAAAAGGACTACAAAATTAAAATGAATGATTCTTTATAATTCTCCGACAAGTGTTCTAAGAGTAAGAAGATTGAACATAAAGTTAGTTTGTTGAATAAAAGGGAAAATGGAAAGAAGAATGTTTGCTGTAAGTGCAGAAATCTAGAACACCTTGGTAATAATAGTAGAAGAAAGAAAAATATCTATTTGGTGAAGAAGAATGATCAAATCATTGATACAGAAGAAGAAAGAAAGGAAATGAAAAGGATTTGGAGAAAGGAATCATTAGTCTTATCTATGCCAACCTCTGATGCAGATACTCCCATCAAATTCTAAGTAAAAGCAGTGACTAAGGGGGAGCAATGATCAGAAAATATAATAAACCCCCTCATTGATACTTGTGTCATATCATGACAAAAATATATTTAATATGGTAACAAGATTAAGGTATTTTCCCAGTCACATGTGTGAAGGATGGAATCTGTAGAATTTGAAAGAGTGGAGGCATACATAATTTTTGAGGTAGTCTACCTACAAGTTGAATCATTTATTGCAAAATTATTCAGAATGGAAGGAATAAATTCAAATAATTCTAAAGGCTTATGTATTTTCAGAGAAGCGTGCAAAGGAAGTTTAGAAGGCAAGTCAGAGTTTCAGGGTTTTAAGAAGAAATCAAGCAGATTCGAAGTGAACTCTAGAAGTAGGATATCTATGCATTTCTTGTTGGAATTTATAGAGGTATTCTTGTTTGCACAATCTTTCATTTTTATTACTATGGATAATTAAAAGGTTGTGAGTAGTGCAGATAAAGTTCAAGTTAGGTTGAAGAGATATTTGAGAAATGTGTCGAAAGAGTCTGTTGGTGCATTCTCTTGCATCCCTTTGAGAGTGCTTCCCACAGAAGATATCCACACATTTGTTTATAGTTAGGTAGAAGAGATGTCATTAGTTTAGTTGAGCATGCTTTGGGAAAGAGAATTGAAAGAGAACCATGATGCCTATAGAGTATTAGTCGAGAAAAATTTGGATGTTTGGAGGAAAGTTCCCTTGTTTGAATTTGAGAAGTATATTCAAATAGTGTTGAGCAGAATTCATGATGAATCTTTGTGGATTGATGAGGCACATTAGATTACCAGACAAGCTATTAGAGATGTAACTGGTTTGTGTTTCTCTGGACCAGTTCCCAAACAAAAGGCTATGGATGAGAAAGAGATAATTGAGGTTACCGATGTGAATTTTGAAGGGAAAGAGATTGATTTGAGATTGATTATTGATCTAGTAATAAGGTATGTTGCTATGGTCATCGATCCCAAAGTTTGTATCCCTAACAATGACCTTATAGTCTCTACTACTGTTGTACATACTATAGTTGACATGGTTAAAAGAGGTATGGATTATGACTTGTGTGAATTACTTCATATACATCTTTTGAAGAATTTAAAGGAAATCAAGAGGAGTAAGAAGAATACATCCAGATATGCAAATTTGGTTGTCTATTTGGTCTTTTACTTTTTGAGAGAGTTATCAGTAATAAGAAGGATAGAATGGTCAAATTTAGAGCCTATTACCTATCAAATCAGGAACTTCATGATAAATCTTGGTAGTTCGGATGCACAAGAGACTACCCTTGTTGCATTCTTTGGAACATTTCAGATGAACATGAATAGAAGGTTTAGGATTATAGTAAGTGTTGTTGAAAGGTACTTTAGAAGAATAAATTTTCTTATGTCCATAGATTTTTGTCACATGGAAGCAGTTGAATCAAGGTTAGTTTGGATATCTGAATTGGATTATGAAGTGTTAGAGGATGAAGTTAAATTTTTTTCTAAAATTCATTTGGAAATCCCTAAGAATCTTAATATAGAAGGCACCTCTGGTAGCATGATCGAAATAGGGAAGAAAAGTAAGAGTTTTGTTAAGCAAGAAATTGTAGAAGGAAGTGAGCTTGAACATGAGCATGAAAGAATAAATATTCAGAGACCTTTGGAATAATTGTAGAAGGTTATTCCTGGTGCTATTTTTGATTCATCTATTTATGTTGTGGAGAATCTCCATGGCATGATTTATTCTTTGAAGGTCTACATCTTTGGACTTGAAGTGCCTACTGGAATCGGGTTTGATGAAGGAAATTGGAAGATATCAAGGAAAAATGTGCAAATGCACATAGTCGTGTGATAAAGGAATTGGAGAGTGTACAAGTTTGTGAAGAAGAGGAACATGAACTACTTTATTTTTTCCTAGATTGGTTTGGTAGTACACTAGATATAAGAAATGAGATAAGGATGAGTGAGTCTCGGGTGAGCACTCAAGTAGATACATATAGTTTAACATAAGATAAAGATAATTAGAGGTGGTCCTACATTGTGCAACTTCAGGACAAATTCTTTTCTCTACATGATCAAAGGACAAATGTTATCAACAAGTTTGTAGTACTCAAAGACATGATTAAACTCAGACATACTCTTGTTTCTAGTGCTCTTGGTCGTATTGGTGAGATATTGAGATTAATATTAGTTCCAATACTTTAGTAGATGGTGTAGAGTCCTTAACTAAGCTTGAGCTATTTTACAAGACTCTTGTAAGCGCAAAAGGGAAGAAGGTAAAGAATCATGGAAGGCTATCTTGGAGAGTCTTAGAGGTTCTTCTTTAGGTTAATTCAATTTTGTGTTCATATCTTTTTGGTTACACTTTGATGCATATATACACATATACCAAACCCCTTTCGTTTTCATTGATATCAAAAGGGGAGAGATAAAGAGATAGAGAGATGGAGAGATAGATTTGGAATGATAGAGAGACAAAGGAAAAAAAAATTTGTGAAGAAAATTTTTGATAGGGGGAGTATTCAGAACATTCAGTTGCAGTATACTTGAATTTTTTTTGTCATGAATGTTGCCATCAATGCCAAAGGGGGAGATTGTTGGGAGCCTTGCAACATGAGAATGAAGTGTAGATTTTTTTTGTTGGTTGTTCCTATGTTGTCATTTATGTCAACATGGTGATAACTATAAGGGAAGTCTACTTGGTTTACCGAAAGTTGTTCTTCACCGGTAATACTCTTTTGTGATGGATTAGTGTGTTGGTATTTGAGTCCGGAATTCACCACAAGATTTGATATGAATCTAACCTCTTAACCATGTTTTCTTAACTCATTCAAACATCTATATCCTAGATTTTGAGATGTATTTTGTTGTGAGAAGAAGGTTATCTCTGACAGAGTTTAACTCTGTATTCTACTATTGTTCCTTACTTGGCATACTGTGTGGGAGACTCCACATTTTACTAAGGTGAACATTCTTATGCTGCAGTTTTGTTGATAGTCTCTATGTTGGTAGTATGATAGGAAATTATTGTGTTCTCAAATCCGAAAGGTGTTTTCTTTGAGGATTATTTGTTGGTTTAGAGAATTGTGTTCTAGTCTTGGCTGACTCAACGTATGCAATACTTTATGAAGACTAGTTATGCTTTATGGATGATAGCCAACTTGGTATAATGCACTACATGGATAAAATGTTTAAATAATATATGGTGTTGACAAAGGAAGCTTTGATTATTTTGTTTTCATCTAATTAGACCAACCTAATTGATGATTAAGATATACTTGTATATATATATAAGATGTTTTGAGGAATGGAATGAGGAGGAAACACGTGAGAAATGAATGTGAAATGAGAATTAAGTGTGAGTCTGAAAAGGATTAAGAGGTGTGTGAAGATCTGAGCCTAAATGCTTTATCAGTTGTGATCAATGCAGTTTTGTGGAGTGACTACTATGTGAGGTAGTTCTCATATTCTGAGCTTCAGTGGAACTGAACCCTACAGATTAAAGGTGTATCCTATCAGTTCAATCTTTTGGAAGTGAGCCACTATCATTATATCTTGGTAGTTAGCCATGTTTTGTACTCAGGTAGCAAGCCTTTTCAAGATTAGTGAATCTTGGCAGCGAGCCTTGTAATATTTTGTATTCGGATATAATATATTGTGAGTTAACCCTCGCCATGGTTTTCCCCTTTTTGGGTTTTCCACGTAAAAATTCTGGTGTTCATGTGTATGGTTGCATTGAATTTTTTTATATTCTCTCTTGTTGATTCCATCAGAATTGTGATAATGCTTAGATGGATGTTAATATGGTTTTATGGATTACTGATTCAGCCCCCTCCAGGGAGCAATATTCTTGATGTTCACCAATTTTGACATCATTGGAGACGATGATGACAACATGAACAACTTCATAAATGTTTTCCTTAACAATCTTGAGATAATGCATCCTTTTACCCATCCATGAGACAACCAACACCCCCCACCATCTCATCAATTGAGGTGTTTGGTTATTTACACCCTGAAGTTGAAACAAAAGTTAAGCCTAAGTTCCCTACCATTGGTGAACCAAGCTCCTCTAAACAAGCAAACATTCAACCATCCTATGTTAACAAAGTAACCAAAACATTAATTAACCTTGAAGAGACATACAACAAAGGATTCATGATCTTAAGTAAACAAGGATGTGATACAACAAGTGAACATGAAATTCATCAATTCTTAGAGAAAATGCCAACTGAAGATACAAAAGGTTATGATATCAAGATCCTCCTCTTGACATAAGTGTTCTCCTTCCTAAAGAATAACCAATGCTTCGTAACAATTATAGGATTGTCTTAGATCCTCCTCTTGACATAAATTTCCTCTTTCCTAAAGAAAAACCAATGCCTACGAATGATAATGATAAAGAAGAGAAGGTAATCTTAGGTCCTCCTGCTCTATATCCACCTAGAGAAATCAATGAATCTAGAAAGCGCAAAAGGCCTTACAAACTAAAGAAACTTCAATTCCCTTATCTACCAACTACAATTGAAAGGAATTTATAGATATGTCTACACCATGGATTTATAACATTACCACACATGTGAGAAATGCCAAAATTATATCCTAAAGATGAAAACCTTCCACATTGTTGATACCATAGAACTCTTGGACACAACACCAATGATTGTCGTGATTTACAATGAATATTTAAACAACTTGATATCGTAGATATAATCCCTTAAAGAATGCATCCCACTCCTTGCCATGCAATAGTTGTAGGATCTTAAAACATTCTCACCATTACATATTTTATACTTATTGCAAATCTTTTTCTTTGATGCAAGGAGCTTATTCTCATCACCTATCTTGGCTAGTTCTTGCCTTGCACTAAGTGGGGGTAAGAATTTGATACCCTTCCCCTAGTTCAACACTTGCTCTTGTCCCTTTAGCTAATTTTCTACCTTCCATTTATACCAACCAATATTGGGATGTAGACAACCTACTTTAGGTTGACTCGCATGTGCCTGACTAGTCTTTTTGCAATTACATATTTCTTTATGTGATTTCATGTGCATAATGTGATCCCTTGTGATGTTTCGTTTGATGTATCTCTCTCTCTTCTTGTGCATTCCTCTATATGTATCTACATTCTTCTATATGTCATAATTATTTCTATTGGAATTGTGAAACAAGCACAAAACCACGAGCCACAGGATCAAACACAAACAAATACACCTTCCACACAAGAGATTTGCAAAAAAATGTATGTAATTAACTTCAACAAGAAAAAGTTACAGTAGAGAAAAACTTTCAAGAAGATATGAAAGCTGTAGATATTCTCTTGTTATAATTACAATGAGATCAATCCTTATAAAAGGAGATCAAGAAACCCAAAAGGGAAACCCTAGTGTGCACACTTAATAATTAATAAATAATTAATTATTAATGTGCCTAAGTTTAGCTTAAGTAACTAAAGTGATAAGTGACTTAATTAATTAACCAATATGATTAAATTAATTAAGTAAAACAACTTATTACTCTAACACCCCCCCTTAAGATGAACTTAGGAAGTAGCTAAAACACTAAGAAAAAGATGCATGAAAGCAAAGATGGGTCCCAACAAACAAGGCCAAGTAAGGTACCCATGTACAAACAGAAGATCTCTGTAAAGCGGAGAAATAGAGAAAACCTCGTGGGAAAAAAAACTCTACTCCAAGAAGAGATCAAAGGTGATTGAAGGACTAAAAAGCCTCCAAATCAAGGAAATGTCTTGAAAAAGAAGAACATGTAGAACATCATAGAAGCATGAAGAAGCTGCAAAATCTGTCAAAAGATGACTGCTATGGTGCTGAAGAACCTCCTCTGAAGATAGGATGATCAAGATCAAGAAGACAACAATCTGCATGAGTGCCCCCAACGACACTACTCGAATCAGATGGAAAACAAAGGCAAACACCTGGAATGAAGATACAGATGGCACAAGTACCAATAGTCTGAAGAACACTGATCAACTGAGAATAGAAGATTCCTTCCAAGGCAGAACCAAGGAAGCATTAGCACGAACAGTAGAAACCCCCCCATAATGTTGAAAAGGGAGAGGCGTGATAGGTACACTGAAACTAAATGCCAAAAAGTAGTGCATGAAGAGGAACCAAGAGCATCTAAAGGTGCAAACATCAAAGTACAAGCTGATAGAAAGGATGTGAAACCAAAATTCACATATGCATGAAAAAGGTATGAAGGCAAACAAAGGAAAACATCAACCCCCATGGCACTTTATATCATAGTGTGAGTACAATAAGGAACAAAGTGATGTGCAAGAAACCCAATACTACACATACAATGCTGAGGCACTTTATCTCAGGGCATTTACAAAAGAGAAATACATGCAATGTGAGCCCATAATGTCTACAATGTCCAAATAGGACAACATGCTGAAAATACAATTCTCTTATAGAAAATGAAGAAACTGGTAGCACCATGATGAAGTACATGAAAAAACATGCACTTTCAAAAAAAACAACACCTAAAAAATTGTTTGGATGCAGAAGATATGGCCCGTCAAAGTCTCCAAAACGAGAACTGATCAGCTACAGTACTGATAAAAAAGAATTCTGGAAAAAACCAGAAGTCAAAACTGAAAAATACCTACACCACTATGAAGAGCATGAAATTCCACCCCATTTCAAAAAAAATTGCACTGAAAAAACCCACTGTATGGCCAAGATATGGCCTCTGGAATATTGGGTGCAAATTTGAAAAGCCCAACGGAGAGGGGCTGGGAAGAGCAAAAAGTGATCTCCGCCAAATTTTTGAAAAACACCTCCAGATCTGGAGGTCCGCCAATTTTAGTGATGCTAGAAAAATTTCTCCAATTATAGTGCATTATTTTGCATAAAAAAGAAAAATACCAGGCTTTTTACAAAAAAATTGTTTTTTTTATAAAAAAAACAATAAAAAAAATTACATATGTTAATTTTTTTTTAAAAAAAATTAATTAAAAAAATCTTTGATTTTTTAAAAAAATAAAATTTGGTGGCAGCCTGGGCTGACCGCTCCACCTGCTCAGGGCCCAAGGTGCCGCCGACGGTGGTACCACCGGTAGCGGTACCTTGGTACCCATCCGCAGGGGGCGGGGCCTACACCCCTGCCACTGCCGCCCGCTAGTGGTATTAAGACCACCGCTGGTGGCTTTAAGCAGCTGCCGATGGTCTTAATAGCCACCATCGGTGCCAAGTACAGGGAGTAGAGGTGCTTGGCCCAAGGGCCTGCCAAGGTGGCAGGTACCCTCAGGTATAGTACCCAAAAAGAATTTTAATGCAAACTTTAAAAAAAAAAAAAACCCGCGTGCCTTTTAAAAAGGCCTTAAATATATTTTTTTTTGTACAAATTTAAATGCACGAAAAAAAATCCAAACGATTTTTTTACCAAGGTTAATTTTTCCTCGATCCGCGTGCAGACGGTGAACAGGGCCGTACGAGCAAAACAAATTTGCCTCAGAAATCAACTGCTCGGATTTTGACGATTTCATAGTCAATCTTTAGATTTTGGACCGCTGCGGATGCAATGACGAGGTCCGTTTAGGCTGAAAATGCTCTGAAAAATGGAGCACCCCTTGGGTCTGGCAAAAAAACCTTTCTTCAAACCCTCACAAATCTGACAAACATAAGCCAAATTTGACGAAACAAAGGTCAATCTCGACTATTCTGGCAGCTCTGGATTCAATGGAGAGGTCTAATTCACACCAAAATGCTTCTAAAAACTTCCTCCTCCAAAATTTGCAAAGAAAGCAAAGGGGATTCAGATCTGAAGCCTGCAACCCTTGTTGAAGAAGAAAACCTCATAAATTGAGAAGGGATTTGCTAAATCCACGCTTTGATACCATGTTGGAATTGTGAAACAAGCACAAAACCACAAGCCACATGATCAAACACAAATAAATACACCTTCCATGCAAGAGATCTGCAAACAAATGTATGCAATTAACTTCAACAAGAAAAAGTTACAGTAGAGAGAAAAACTTTCAAGAAGATATGAAAGCTGTGGATATTCTCCCATTATAATTACAATGAGATCAATCCTTATAAAAGGAGATCAAGAAACCCAAAAGGGAAACCCTAGTGCACACACTTAATAATTAATAAATAATTAATTATTAATGTGCCTAAGTTTAGCTTAAGTAACTAAATTGATAAGTGACTTAATTAATTAACCAATATGATTAAATTAATTAAATAAAACAACTTATTACTCTAACATGGTGCAGGTATTTTCCAGTTTTGACTTCTGGTTTTTTCTAGAATTCTTTTTTATCAGTACTGTAGCTGATCAATTCTCGTTTTGGAGACTTTGATGGGCCATATCTTCTGCATCCGAACACTTTTTTGGGTGCTGTTTTTTTTAAAGTGCATGTTTTTTCGTGTACTTCATCATGGTGCTACCAGTTTCTTCATTTTATGTAAGAGAATTTTATTTTCAGCATGTTATCCTATTTGGACATTGTAGACATTATGAGCTCACATTGCATGTATTTCTCTTTTGTAAACACACTAAGATAAAGTGCCTCAACATTGTATGTGTAGTATTGGGTTTCTTGCACATCACTTTGTGTCTTATTGTACTCACACTATGATATAAAGTGCCATGGGGGTTGATGTTTTCCTTTTTTTTCCTTCATACCTTTCTCATGCGTATGTGACTTTTGGTTTCACATCCTTTCTATCAGCTTGTACTTTGATGTTTGCACCTTCAGATGCTCTTGGTTCCTCTTCATGCACTACTTTTTGGCATTCAATTTTAGTGTACCTGACACGCCTCTCCCTTTTTAGCATTATGGGGGGGTTTCTACTGTTGGTGTTAATGCTTCCTTGGTTTCGCCTTGGAAGGAATCTTCCATTCTTCAGTTGATCATTATTTTTCAGACTATTGGTACTTGTGCCATTTGTATCTTCATTCCTAATGTTTTTCCTTTGTTTGCCATCGGATTCGAGTAGTGTCGTTGGAGGCACTCATTCAAATTGTTGTCTTCTTGATCCTGATAATCCTATCTTCAGAGGAGGTTCTTCGGCACCGTAGCAGTCATCTTTTGACAGAGTTTGTAGCTTCTTCATGCTTCTGTGATGTTCTACATGTTCTTCTTTTTTAGGACATTTCCTTGATTTGGAGGCTTTTCAGTCCTTCAATAACATTTGATCTCTTCTTGGAGTAGAGTTTTTTTCCCACGAGGTTTTCTCTATTTCTCCACTTTACAAAGATTTTTTGTTTGTACATGGGCTCCTTACTTGGCCTTGTTTGCCGGGACCCATCTTTGCTTTCATGCATCTTTTTCTTAGTGTTTTAGCTATTTCCTAAGTTCATCTTAAGGGGGGGTGTTAGAGTAATAAATTGTTTTACTTAATTAATTTAATTATTTTGGTTAATTAATTAAGTCACTTATCACTTTAGTTACTTAAGATAAACTTAGGCACATTAATTGTTGGAATTGTGAAACAAGCACAAAACCACGAGCCACAGGATCAAACGCAAACAAATACACCTTCCACGCAAGTGATCTGCAAACAAATGTATGCAATTAACTTCAACAAGAAAAAGTTACAGTAGAGAGAAAAACTTTCAAGAAGATATGAAAGTTGTAGATATTCTCCCGTTATAATTACAATGAGATTGATCCTTATAAAAGGAGATCAAGAAACCCAAAAGGGAAACCCTAGTGTGCACACTTAATAATTAATAAATAATTAATTATTAATGTGCCTAAGTTTAGCTTAAGTAACTAAAGTGATAAGTGACTTAATTAATTAACCAATATGATTAAATTAATTAAGTAAAACAACTTATTACTCTAACAATTTCATTTGTCTTGTGTTTTCCTTTTGGGGATGATGCAAGGCATCAAGATATCCATGTCTCTTCCATGTTGACCCAAAATATTTTCCTTTATCTTTTCTATTTGTCTTGTGTTTTCCTTTTGGGGATGACGCAAGGTGTCGAGACATTTAGGTGTCTTACATGTTGACTTGAAAGGATTTTTCTTTGTTTTCATTCTTTTTGTGTCATTCTTCCAGTTCTTTGTGTATTTGGGGAATGATGACAATTCCATTCTCTATGACAACATTGTAGCAAAGACATACTCACCTTGAATCCATAGATCCCTTATGTATTTGTGGGGGAAAACCTTCCTTCCTACTTCATGGCATAGCTTATTTCAAAAACATATAAATTGGCATAGGGTTTTCTGAGGAAGGCTCTCATGTCTTAGGACAAAACATTGGATACTTTAAAGGAATTTCTCACGGTGATGGTGTAGCAACTGCTTTAAAGTGGGGGCATACATTGATGACATCTTTTGACAAAATTTCATGGTGTTATTTTTTCCTTTTTCTTGTGACATGTCCTTTTCTTGGTGGTTTCATTGGGTTTGATGTCCTCCAAGAGTGTGCAATCTCCCTTTTTGGCATGATGTGAGCGAGGAATCCCATGAGTGATGATATAATATCCTTGACTTTTCCTCTCTTGGATACATTAGGCACAATGCTCCATAAGAAGAAAAACTTACACGAACAAAGAAAAATCCCCTTTAACAAAAAATTACATACATGACATACAAAAGAATTTACAAAAATCATTTCATTATGGTGCCTTATCGAAGTTGTCAAGAGGATAACTTCAGTATGGTATGGGAGGCTAATATGATTCTCTCATTTGCCACCTCGTTGGGACAACTCACCTAGTGGACAAAATGAGGTTCCACTACCCTAGAGTGAGAAACGCATATTTTGGGACAACTCACCTAGTGGAAAAATTGAGGTTCCACTACCCTAGAGTGAGCAGTGCATGTTATGGAAAAACAACACCATTCCACATTGTGTTGGAATGGTTGTGCTTGATCCTTTTTTTTTCTTTTTTTCTTTTTGGCCTTTGATAGAGTATGATTATCTATCTTTGGTATTGCTACATACTTAAGTGTCTTGAATGTCTACTTTAGCATGAGTTTGACATGGGGTCATCAAGTGGGGGGAAAATGTACTAATGGAAAAATTATCCCTTTTCCTTACTTGATTTGGGAATAATTGCATTTAATTAACCTAATTGTGCCTAGGTTTAATGTTGCAATGTGTTGTAACAAATTCACATTGATCTTGGGCCCCTTTTTAATAAAATGTACCTAATTTTTACCTTATTTAAGTGTTGTAACACACTTTCACATTTATCTAGGGTCTCCTTAATTAATTGTGGTTAATTAGAGTTAATTAGCCCCTTTAATTCAAATTTAAGCCTTTTTTGTGACACCTTCTGAGGATCCATCCCAAAACCCATAATTCAAATTACATAACATTTAATTGGGAAAAATCAAGGTCCTAGAAATTGGTGCTAGGACCCATTCGCCCTAGGTGGCGAATGGGTTCTCCCTCTATAGGACCCCCCTTTCTTTGCATATTTCACATGGGTTTTTGATGTTATTTCACTCCCCGAAGGCAAGGTCTTGGAAACTTGTGCTAGGACCCATTTTCCCTAGGTGGTGAATGGGTCATCCCTTAATGAGGACCCCCTTTTTGTATTTAATTCTAGCAGGATTTTAATAACATTCATTTATAGATCTGGTGTTGACTTGAATTGTTTGAATTTCGGGGTTAATCTCTTGATTTAGTATAAACAAGGGGTTAATTCACATTGTTTCTCCTAGAAAATTTTACAAGAGGCCTAAGAATTCAATTTTTCAAGAATCAGAGCATTACAAGAGCATTTTTAAAGGCATTTCAAGGAAGATTATCAAGGTTTTATTACAACAATTCAAAATTATTTCATCATGTCAAGGGTTTAGTGCATTCATACATGTTGTTGAGCTAAGATAGTGAATGTAGCATTGAAGATCTACTTGCAAGCATTGTTACACATCTTATTTGAGATTAAGATCTACATTCTCCATGGCCACTACATGTTAGATTGTAGATTTATCTTCCAAGACAACTTCCAAGGTATCAACATTGCATCAATTCATGTTCATGCTTCAATTTCATTATTTCTTGATTTGGTTTAATTACCTACAAGGAGTTTGACTTAGGAAAACCTATTCACTAAAAATAAACAAGTTTTTCTACTCTCGAGTGTGTGTTTGTAGATTTACAGGTTGAATATTGATCAAGTGGAGAAGAAGTTTAGAGAAAAATTGTGAAAGTTTTCAAGTTGCGAGATTGATCTTTATAGTGCAAGAATAGAGAATTGAAGCTATAGAATTTGTTACAGGTTTTTGGGAGTTGAAAACCAAGGATATGAGAGTGCATACATCAAGGAAATTAACCTAGATCTTAGTTTTATTAACCCTAACAGGGACCCATTTTCCACTAAAGGCGAATGAGTCCTTTGTGCCCTAAAAAAACCTTCTTGCAACAAGGTACACATCATTTTCAGATCTAAAAACTCCCATCATAGTTGCTATAACAATTAGGGTTAGTTTCTTATTGTTATTGGAACCTTATCACACACATAATCACATGTTTTATGGTGGAATATTAGTGGTTCATCATCTTGATCAATTAATTTTGATGCAAACCCTACTTTCACCACTTAAACATATAATATGGTGAAGATTAATTATACTCATGTAGTAAGAGACATGCCTATGATAACCAAGCCTACAAACACTTTGTGCAAAGAGTGTCAAATAGGAAATAAAACAAATACAAGTTTCAAGAGCAAGGAGTGTTATGTTATAATATCATTGGAGCTAATTCTCACTAACCTATGTGGACCTCCAAGAACAAGGAGTCAACAAGGTGAAAGGTATTTCATGTTGCTTATTGATGATTATACTAGAATGACTTTGGTTACATTTCTAAGAGATAAATTAGAAGCTTTAGATAAGTTTAAGATCTTCAAAGAAAAATTTGAGGATGACATGGATGTTAAGATCAAATGATTAAGGTCAGATTGAGGATGTGAAATTACTTCAAATGAATTTGATTTTTTTGTGAGGATCATGGTATTAAGAGACATTTGTTTGATCCTAGGACCCCTCAATAGAACGGGGTAGTGGAGAGGAAAAACAAGATTGTTCAAGAGATGGTTAGGGCTATGTTGAAAGATGTTGATCTGCCTAATTTTTATTAGAAGGAAGCAATTCACACTACTATCTATTTTCTTAATAAAGTGCAGTTGAGGGTCAATAGCACTAAGTATCCTTATGAGCTATGGTATGGAAGGCCTCCCACTATTAGATACTTCAATATCTTTGGAAACTAATGCTACATCAAAAGAGATGAAGAAGACCTTGGAAAGTTTGATTCAAGGTGTGATGAAGGGATCTTTCTTGGTTACTCAACTAGGAGCAAGGCCTACAGATGCTACAACAAGATATTGGGAAAGATGATTGAACACACAAATTTTAAGGTAGATGAGGATTTGTATTATATCCCACAAGAACCAGAGGTTTATGGATTTGATATACCTCCCTAGATTGAGGAGGAAGAAGAAGAAGAATAGAAAGAAGAGAAGGAACAAGAACTAGTGAAGGTTCCTAAGACTCCAGGAAAGCATGTTCAAAAGAACCATTCTACATATCAGATCATTAGAGATAAAAATGAAGTTGTGCTGACTAGGAGAAGGATTGCAAGAGAAAGTGAGAAAGTAAATTTGTGTTTTCTATCAAAATTAGAGACTAAGAACTTTCTTGATGCTAGAAAAGATGATGGTTGGATAAAGGCAATGGAAGAGGAAATGAACCAAATTGAAAAGAATCAAACTTGGGAATTGGCTCCTAGATGAGCTGATAAGTATATGATAGGAACAAAGTGGGTGTTCCAAAATAAGTTGGATGAAGTTGGTGAAGTTGTGAGGAACAAATCCATATTGGTATGTATGGGGTATTCATAAGTTGAAGGTATTGATTTTGAGGAGACTTTTACTTCAATAGACAAAATGGAGGCCATAAGGATGTTTCTTGATTTTGCTGCTCACAAGAACTTCAGTCTATTAGATGGATGTCAAGTTAGACTTCTTGAATGGTGATTTAGAGGAATAGGTATATATTGAGCAACCAGATGGTTTCCAGTTATTAGTAGATTTGGATATTGTATGTAAACTCAAGAAAGATTTGTATGGACTAAAATAAGCTCATAGAGCTTGGTATGCAAGTACAAGTTACTTAAGCAAGGATTCAAGAAATGTACTATAGATAGTAATATTTACATTAAGGTTTACGAAGACAAGTTATTGATTGTGGTTGTGTATGTTGATGACATCAACTTTGGTGGAGATGATGATATGTGTAAGAGGTTTGCAAAAGAGATGCAAAAAGAGTTTGAGATGTCTATGAGGTGAGTTGTCTTTCTTCCTCGGGCTTCAAATTGTTTAGTTAGATGGTCCAGTACCTTTAGTTCTTAGGCTAAGCATATAAAGGAGATGTTGAAAATGTTTGGCATAGAGGATTCCAACCCAGTAAGTACTCCTATGGTCACTGGTTGACATTTGAGAAAAACCGATGAGTCTCCAGAGGTTGGTCAGACTCTTTATAAGTCTATGATTGGAGGCTTGTTGTACTTGACTACTTCTAAACTTGATATTATGCATGTAGTATGTTTGGTTGCCAGATATCAAGCTAATCCTAAGTAAATTCATGCTCGAAAGATGTGAAAAGAATATTCAGATACTTGAAGGGAACTTTGGATTATGGTTTGTGTTATAATAAGGATGATTTTTTTTCTTTGAATACTTATACTGATGTTGATTGGGAGGGATATGTGGATGACTAGAGAAGCACCAAAAAAAGTGCATTTTTCTTGGGATATAGATTGGTCTCTTGGTTTAGTAAGAAGTAGGACTCAGTATCCTTATCCACAATAGAAGATGAGTATATTGTTACAACATCTTGTTGCACCTAGGTGCTTTGGATGAAGTAGAATTTGAAGGATTTAAAGGTTGTATATGATGCAACCATTCCAATATTGTGTGATAATACCCATGAAATTAACATTTTGAAGAGTCTGATGATGCATTCAAGGACAAAACTCATTTCTATCCGGTATCACTTTCTAAGGGAAAAGGCTGCAGAGAAAGAATTCATAATGGAGTATGTGCCTACCAAGGATCAAATTGCAGATATCTTCACTAAGGCACTTTCAAAGGACAATTTTGAGTATGTTCGATAGAAGTTAGGGGTTATTGCCCCTCCTTTTTCTAACTATATGCATAGATGATGCATCTATCCAAGGGGAGAAATTCATGTCATATCCTTTTCTCCTAGATTGACGTGTGCTAACTCTCAAGGGGAGTAGGTATTTGGTTGGTTGTTGTTGATAGGGGGAGCTAGTATAATTGCTTAAATAAGATATACAAGTGTTGAGAAAGTATAGTTGTGTAGTCAATCAAAGGGAGAGAACAATGTTTTTTTTAATATGTAGGTGCGTGTAGACCTTTATCCCTGATGTCAAAGGGAGAGAGTGAGTAGGCATGTGTTGCCATCAATGCCAAATGGGGAGATTGTTGGCATTGGTTGTCATTGATGTCAACACTTGGTGAGTTTGTTGGTATTGGTTATCAACACTTGGGGAGATTGTTGCATATGTGTGTGAGATTGTTGTTTGGAATTAGTTGTCATTGATATATGGTGGTGTTGTTGAAGTTCATGGTTGGATGTCATGCCTTGTTTGATGTCAAGTAAAGATGTATTGAGTATGGTTGTTGTCAGGCCATAGTTTATTTCATGTTGATATATTAAGATGAGGATTAGAAGAATTAAGATAAGTATTAGAAGTGTTGTTGAAGGTGGAGATATGTTTCTAATGATCAAGATAGTATGTTGTATTTTCTCTTCTATTGCTCTTGAGGAAGTATGTGTTGTTGCAAGGAAATTTTGGTCTCCATGAGTTGGTGAAAGCTTATGTTTCAAGAAGATGCTTTGAAGGATGTTTGGGAGAATGCTCCACATTCCTCCGCTATTGAAGATATGGTCATATGGTCATACAGTTTGGGATTTAGTATTTATGTTATGTGGATTTTGCACTCCTATCTTTTTCAGGTCACCAGTATTATCGAGGAGGTTTTTGATAATTGCAGAAGGTTGTCAGGGTTTTTGCCTAGACTAGTCAAAAAATGTTCCACATTTCTCTGCATTGATATTTTTTCTCCTACAGCTTGGTGGACATGCTCTCAATACTTGTGCAGTGTCTCAATTCAATTTTCATGTGATGGTGTGTACTGCAAGTTGATCTATTAATGTTCTATCTCATAGTTGTGTATTTTTTGCTTTTGGGATGAAGTATTCTAGTTTTGTTTAGTTTGCGGTGGATGTTTGTGGCTTGAAAAGGTGAAATAAGGATCAGAAAGTGTCATTGGATGTTCAATGGAACATCTCTTTGTGGTCCACACATCAATGGTTGATCTTTTTGGCACTGCATATTGTGTTGAGTTGGTTTTTTAGGAAATTTGTGGATAATTGGCCAATAGGGCTTGTTATCTTGCTTGTGTTGTGTGCTTGGGGGTCTATGCCAACATATGAAGTTGTGTTAAGATGGATTTGGGTCTTGACCTATGTTGTTGAGAAATGCATTGAGTAAATTTAGTTGCAAGTGTATTTTTGGGCCGATTGGTATTGTGCTACACGTTTCATCTACATGTTTCCTTGTTGCCGACTGGAGTTGATGTGTTCCAACATGTGAGTTATTTGGGATCATATTGGAAGATGTAATAAGATTGTTTTTGGTCATTTGTATCTTTTGGATAGGACCACATTATGTTTTTGTGGCCGACTTGTTGAAATCATGGTTTGTGTTCTTTTTGACCGACCTAACTAATGTTTTGAGATGTTACAGTGGATATAAATGTAAGAACATTTTAGTCGCAAGTAGGTGTGTGTGTGGTAGTGTGTGAAGATGAATTGAAGTAGTGAAATCTAGAGAAGAAAAGTGTAATTAGCTTTAACACTTTAGTTAGGAGAGTGTATTGCTGACAAATATTGTAATTCTTAAATCTTCATATATCCTACTTTGAGACAGTGAATCTCATTAGGTCCTTGTAATTTATATCTTGCCTTGGGATTGTGTGTCTTAGTACTGTAAGTCCCTTACATCTTTCCCTAAGGATGTGCACCTTAGCCTACAATTCCATAGGCAACAAGCCTTCAAATTGTAATTATATAAGCAGTGAGCTTCAATATTCAGAGTTTTCTCTTTTTGTTTTTTCCCTCCTTTGGTTTTCCATGTAAATATGGTGTTATCTTGTAAATGTGTGTTCATTGCTTTATCTTTCATTACTACTCATTAGTTTAAGTGTTGATGATCTGTGTATGAATTGATGATCATGTTAAGAGTCTGATTTTGCATGCAGTGTTGAGGGGTTTATGATTTGAAAGGGTTTAAGTTTTTGAAGATACCGATTCATCCTCCCTCTCAGTATCCGGGTATGTTCAACACTATCTTGCTTAATTTGAGGGCTACATTTTCCCAAATGAGTGCATATGATATTTGGCCTTTTTTTATTATAAAATGTTTTATTAATTAATATCCTTATCAATTAAGCAATCTATTCTTTTCTTTCCATTATTGGTAGAGTTCATATATTTATTAGAGTTCTAAAATCCTATACAATAACTGTAAATAAGTTCTATATCATTCAAAATAAAAATATTTCTTGGCTATGAGACTTAACATTCTAAAAAAATCATAGCTACAATAAAACTACTTTGCATGAAATTATGAATGAGTGTATAGCTAAAATAGAGAATCATGTTATAATAAATTTATTGACAAAATGCCTTCATTGTATTTCAACACAATTTGATCCAAGGGATTATTAAATGAAACCAAATAAATGTAAAATATTTACAATCCCTACATCTAGTTCTAGAAATTGTTTTACAACTCTATTACAAGAAGAAAACTAGAACAGACAAAAAATATTGACACAAAGACAAAGGAAAATTGTAACTAATCACTCTCTATGTAAAATTTGAATAGCTATTAGTATGAGAAAACCCCAATGAGAAGAACCTAACCTCTTTGGTTGATATTCCACCTATGAAAATTCTCCAAAACTATCACCCAAATCTTATTTGCACTTGCAACTTTTTCCTATCTTTGGTTGATCTCTTCTCCTCACATTTTTTCTCATCTTCCTTCAATATCTACCCAAAACATGCATTTAAAGAGTTCATGGGGTTAATTTATTCCTTAAACACCATATAATCCTCACCCTGTAAATTTTTGATCAAAAAGGGAGGGTTCCATGCCTTATTAATGGTATATGAATGTCCCTAAAATTGCCTACACCATTTTTTTCATTTTTACTATCTCCCATTCCTTTCACTAATTTCTCTATTACACATTCCTCCCTTTCTTCTATTTTATTTCTAAAGTTATTATTAACTATCAACATTTATGTATACATAGGTGTTCATGTTTGTTGACTTTCTCACTATTATATGCAATATTTTTTATTTATTTTTTCTACACCTTATTATTCAATTAGGATAAAGATGCCAATCCTTGAAGTAGGGTTGTTGACACTTGATTGACATAATTAGAGAATTCGTTGGCCCACTACAAATAATTCTTATTGAACATCTATGAGGATGTAATGGATTAAAATTGGCAATGACGCTAATTATGTTTCAATCTTAAAGATACAAAAGAAGAGTTAAATGACATAAAAATCATTCTCAAGAGAAAGTTGCTAAGTCTATGTTATTTCACCCTTGTACCTTCAACACCATTTCAATTTCTCACAGACATGTCACCATAAGAACATTAGTATTTAGTTAGTCCAGAATAATACACATATAAATAAAATCATATCATAACTGAAAAATAAACCAATTATTTCATAACCTTTTAAATAATCATCAAATGCAACAATTAACAATTGAAATTATTATGTTTATAGCATTAACTATTGAATACATAAAAACATTCAAAAATATCAAGCACGATCATAATTTCAACATTAAAATTTTCCCGAAACATCATACATTCAACACAAAAAGAAAATATAAAGTTTTTAAAATGTGATATTAAAGTAATCATGTTAGAATACCAATTTTGGGAATGCCCATTATGAATAAAAATCGGTTGCAACAAATTTCAAAAGCTGAAAACCAGGAATGGCAAAATTTGGGATGCTCCCATTCAATTGAAAATTGGAAATGGTGATCCTTCAAAGTTTCAAACAGAAAAATACTTCCAGCCAATAGGATAGATATCTCCTGGTATTTTTGGTAGATCTTTACATGGTTTCTATGACATTGTAGTGTCAAGTATAAAAAATACCTGTGTTTCAAGCTAAGCTTTCTCTGACGAGAAAAGGTGACACGTGAAGGCACAACTGTGGTAGTATCCACAGATATTTTTTCACAGATGTGATGAGTGCTTTGTTCTTGAAGTTGACGTTATATTTTCTGCAATTATTACCATGCAAGATGTAGATCATAATGATATATATCAGACAAGAGATCTAATGAACAAAAATAACACCAATTGGGCTTCCAGACAACAAAGGATAAATACATAAGATAGAAACTTAGAAACTATAAAAAATTCAAGACAAATTTATCAAATGTGACAAATTTGATGTTCCCTTGAAGCAAAAGAGTATAGAGTAGGGTAGTCATTGATTGAAACAGCTGGGTAAGTAGTTTTCATCAATGGAAGCACAGGTCGCGATTAGATGGCACAGCTGAGGAAAGCAGACGTTATGGCGTTCAATACTTTGTAATTTTTGGTTAAAAAATCTCTCTTGCAGTCCCACATAATTTTGTCTTTTTAAACAAAAGTTTGTGAACCTTATTTGTGGTTGTTAGTAGGCAAACTATTAACCACGACAATTTGTGCCATAATCTATTCCAAAAAAAAGTTAACCAAGAATCTTTCTTGGGTTTGCTTTGGCCACAATTAATTCCATGAAAAAAATCTCAAAC
Source organism: Sequoia sempervirens (assembly GCA_007258455.2). NCBI lineage: Eukaryota > Viridiplantae > Streptophyta > Pinopsida > Cupressales > Cupressaceae > Sequoia > Sequoia sempervirens. The sequence goes on along the minus strand of VDFB02271358.1, from coordinate 28,257,127 downwards.
TTGTAGAAAACTAATGGTTTATAATAGGGCTTAGGTCTCATCGTATAATATTTTTTATTCTTTTCTGGAATTAAACTCTCCAAGCTTATTGAGTTCAAGGATGAATACAAATACGCCATCTGCATCTTGAGAAAAGTAGTTGGGGAGCCTAACACATATTTCTTTTGTCCACAAATTTTCCTTTATAGAAAAAAGGGTATTTTGGGAACATTGATGCTTTAGGTGGGGTCGTATTATCAATCAACTCAATATTCACTAGTAGTTGATTTAGGTTGCCACAAAGAATTTTTTTTATATGACGTTTTCGTTTGTGTATGCATTTGCTTTCTCTTTGAAAGGTTGTGTGTAAGAGGCATCAAGGAATTAATAAAATAAAATGGTTTTGTTTTTAGGTGCTTTTTAAAATTCTATAAGAATAATTATGATAAATATTTTAAGATGATAAATAATATTTTTTCTTTTGAGTCATTTTAGAATAATGTAGAAACTTGAATTTTTAAATCTTTTGATAATATAAGAAATTGATTTTAGTGGTTCGTAAAGAATGACACATATATTTGTGCAAAACTTTCTAGATGCATGACTTTCTTTGATATTTTAGAAGTGCAAAAAAGATCAATGAGTACAGTATGATATAACATCGTTTATAAGATACCCCATAAGAGGGGTAGCATGCATAGACAATTCCATGAATACCAATTTTAGCATAGATCTTCTCTACTTTAGTCTCTTTGTGGAGGATGAAAGGAATCACTTTGATTCAAGATGAATAAGATTGGTTCTTAATTTTTAGGAAGGAGTTTCAAACAATTGAAGATTTTGAGGAGAGACATGAAGATCATCTTTATTCGAAGGTAGGTATAACTAGAAATCTTGTTAAATAATCTTGAGAGAAGAGACATGCTAATAGTTCATTAGAATTGACAATTTTATTAAGAAATAAAACATATATACATAAAACATTAAGCACAATAAATATCACATAACACATTAAAGATAACATAGAAAAACCCTTGTGAGAGAAAACCTAGCAACAACAGAGCACTCAATGTATTATCACATTCACCATAGTTACAATATATTCATAAAGCATCTACTCCTTTATCATAATCATTGATTATGTCTTGAGAAATTTTTGTAGCATAATCCCTTGTAAATACAAGTGCTTCACATCTCCATCCCAAGCATCCATTAAATAGACTAAGCCTAAAACTAGAAATCAAAAATAGTTTTCAAATCCATGAGCAAATACTATGGGCTAAAATAACACTCAAAATTGAAGCTCAAATTCTAACACCTATCTTAATATGGATCAATATTCCTAGCATGGAATGTAACTCTCATGTCATAACCACCCACCAAAATATGAGACTCTATTCAATTGGTACTTATTCATCCTTTGGAAAGATACTCTATGGTGCATCATAAGTTGATCAAAAACCAAAAGTGATTCATGACCTTTCTACTCTAATTTGTAACATCTTCTTACATGCTCTTATGTGTTTCATAGAACTTGTTACACATCTTACAATACCATAGATGCACATACACATTGTACATGATATTAGAAACTTCTTACAAAACATTGTATAATAAATTACATCTTACATAAAATGCCACCTCAAGTGGGACATCCTTTTCTATAAGGGTAAATTAATTTATTATAAAAGAATTAATAAACATGAATATTATGATTCATAAGGTGTATGACACCCAATCCCAACATTCACAAGAAATGGTGAGAATGGAGAAGGAAAAATCATTTGATTTTATTAATTTCCATAGTGAATCCTTCACTATAGGTAATGGTTTCTTCCCACCTTGTTCGATGAGTAAATGTACCTTACAATGTTTGGAGGCCTCCCTAATTTCTTCCATCTTGTGTATTTTGGTATTTCAATGTATTTCTTGTTGAATGCACAAGACAACTAAGGGGGTGAATCAGTTTTACATTAAAACATTAAAACCCTCTTTAACATTCACATCTATATTAGTCCATAAACCCTCAACAACCACTTAAACCCTTATTATACATTAATAGAATGTAAACATGAGAAACAATAATGAAAAAATATCCAAACACATGAGAACACTAGATTTACATGGAGAACTCAAGAAGGGAAAAACCACAGTGAGGATTAGCTCACAATATAAAGTAATTGCAACACCGAATACAATAGGCTCACTACCGAAGGGCTCAATCCCAAAAGAAAGAAGGGATCACTGCCAATGGCTCACTACCAAATTACAAAAAAGAAAAAAGAAGAATGTTACAATGAGAAATACATCTCATTGAAGCAACAAAAAAATCCACCACATCACCAAAAAATTCACAACCTCTACATGAAGAATATAGAAACCTTCTGGTCATTGCTTCCAGTAGTCTAACACATTAAATTTCATACTACATTTCACACTTCACAACTCTGTACTTCACATCACACACTTGCACCACTACTCAATTCTCCACCAACTCAACACTTATCTATACCATCCTCAACCTTGAAAGCAATTGACAAGGTTGGCTAATGTACCTCAACCATGAAAATTCAAATCAGGATGGCACTAAGCATTCTCGTAGTGCAAAGAAATGAAAGTGGACCACACCACACCACATGTACACACCTCAACATGCTTCCACAAACACTGAAGTAGATCCACAATTAGTGTAAACACCCAAGGTTGGTCGAACCTTTGTTAACACCATAGAACTTTTAAGTACACAATCCCTTTGATCAAAGACAACTCGCGGACAACAAATATCACTTTAACACAATTTGGAATATTCCACAAAGACCCTGAAATCCAACAAATTCCTTTGCAACAACTTTCACCTGAAGAACAAACTCATCTTGTACACCCAGTTAACCTCTTACATACTGTAACTCAAAAAACTAACTTTTAGAGCTCCAAACTTTGAACCACTTCAACTGAAGATAGATATGAGCAATACAAACACACTCCCAAAACCACAACACTAGAAACCACACTCTAGAGAAATGTGAAGAAAAACCATTTCTACTAGATAACACTAGAATATACAGTTCACACACTAGTGAACACAAATTTCTTTGCACAACGATCTAGGAAAATAAATTTTAGTTGTTACATCTAGGAACACCTTTGATCAACATATCTGAAACACATAAGCAAGGTGTTGGCAAGAAGCTGAGTCCACTTTTTGGCCATTTAGTGGAAGTGTTTTCCCTTATTTTCAAAATTTCACACATTTGACCTCAAAATTTGAAGCACTTAAAGATTAAATCTTGAAAAAAGTCACTAATCATAAAATGTAGTACTCGAAGTCTAGTTTCCAAATATGTAATTTATTTAAATGCCTAGATGATACAAATTGATTTTCAATAGGAATTTCTAAAAGCCATTGTTTAAAATTCATTTTTTTTACCATACCATGCACGTGTACGTCATCCATATTTTCACCTAAATAATCATATTTTTCTAAATCCTTTTGGGAAAAGATTTGTAACTCACTGAAGCACGCTTTCCATATTTTTTTGTAATTTTTATTGAATTTTTTTTTTGTTAATTTTTTATTGCCCATATTTGGTGTTTTAAAAAATTGTCATGTACGTCATGCATAAGATGACCTAAACTTATGATTTTTTGATTTTTTTTATAAATTGAAAAGAATTGTCTGAAGTACATTTTCGTGCAATCCACTCGTGAAAATGTTATGTTGATAAAAAGTTATTAAAATACTAAAAAACCTTGATAATTCAAGTTTATGGACCTGTTATTAATCTAATTGTAAAAACAAAATACATATTTGGAATCTACACTGTCTAATCTATAATGGGTATTAATTTCGTCAAAATTTTTTGCAAAAAAATGTCTTCAGACGTATGCCTAAAGTCACTATTTTTTTTGTGGCATTGCTAGGACCTTCAATTTGTAGGTTAAACTAGGTCTAGGGCCTAGGTTCGGATCCCCAAACCTTTTCTCAAACCTATCAAAAAATAAAAAACCCAACCTACATTTCAAATTTGAAGAAACGGGATCACGTTTTCTTTCTAAATGGGATCCTGTTTCCTATTTACCCATTGAAAATGGAACGAGATCTCGTTTAATAAATGAGATCCCATTTACTAATGGATCCTGTTTAATAAATGAGATCTCCATTTGTTTAACTCAGGATCCTGTTACTGTTTTTTAAAATTTTACTGTCAAAAAGGGGCATCTTGAGTTTGACAATTATTTTGTACGATTGACTATGAAATATTCCCTATTCTCTATCACCTTTTGTCTTGTTGAAGCTCTTCAAGTTGGGATTTTTTTCAATTTTGAAAGGAGGCATCATTGGGATGTTGTTATAAAGGAATTTTGTTGAATTGCTGCTTTTTTTCAAAGGAGGAAGAGGAATTTTATTTAATTTCTACTTGTTTGAAGGAGGAAGAGAAATTTTGTTGAATTGCTATTTGTTTTCAAAGGAGGAAGAGGAATTTTATTTATTTTCTATTTGTTTGAAGGAGGAAGAAATTTTTTGTTGAATTCCTATTCGTTTCCAAAGGAGGATGAGAGATTTTGTTTAATTGAGCTACTTGTTTGAAGGAGGAAGAGAAATTTTGTGCAATTGCTACTTGTTTTAAGGAGGAAGAGGAATTTTGTTTAATTGCTACTTGTTTGAAGGAGGAAGATGATTTTTGTTCAATTGCTACTTGTTTGAAGGAGGAACAAACAAGGAAGACTCAAGTTTTCAACATTCATTTGTGTATACTTCAATATTTTTCAATCTGTGGACACAAAAAAAGTATCCCTTTTTGCTTTCTTGATTTGGGATTAATTACTGATAAATTGGACTTAATGAGGCCTTGATTTGGTGTTTTGAGGTTTTTTACACATCCACACTAGGTCTTGGACTCTTGCAAATAGAATAAAATGCATCTAAGAATGTCTTGTAAAGGTGTTGTAAAAGACTTTCACGCCTCTCTAGTTTCAATGAACCTATCTTCTCCTTAATCCAGCAATGTAAAATATATTTAATTGCATTATCACATTAATCTAGAAGGCTTGTAAAATAAACTTAGTATTAATCTAGTGTTGTAATGTGTCCTACACATTCACGTTGGATGTTGTGCTTATCTAGGTTATGTGGACCTCATTTTAATGTTGTAAAGTGTATTTAATCACACTTTCACATTGAATTTTGTGTCCCAATCCCTAATTTACCTTTACATCATCACTAAAAGGCCCCTATGACCCTATATTTTGCATCCCGAGGCATAATTTGATCAAATAACTGACAAAGTCACCATATAAACCTAATTTCCTTACTTCCTGGCATTCCAACTAGTAGAATGACCCATGTGGGACCCATTTTCCATTAGGGGTGAATTAGTCCCATCCAGGTGGGACCCATTTGCGCTTGTTGGTGAATGAGTCCCATTTGAGCCATTTTCGGGGTTTAGGCAGGAAAAGTTGATTTTAAGTTTAATTTTTCTCCATGTCAGCCTTAGGGATCCAATTGATGAGAAAATAAGGTGAATTTCCTATAAATATAAGCCTCTAAACCCTAATTCATAATTCATACAAACATCTTATCACTCATTCATCATTTTTCTTCCACCTTAAGTCAAGCAAGGTAGGGTTTTATCATTCCAAGTCATTAAGATAGCTTCCTAACACATTCAAGAGAAGATTCTTTAGCTTTTGCTACAGACAATCAAGATCAATCTTCATGGAAAGGTATTAACTCCATTATTTCATGTTTCATTGTATCATTTCATCATTTTGGTTTAATTACCTAAAAAGGGGTTTGACCAAGGCAAACCCCCATGCCTTAACATCTAATATTTATCCTTCTTTTCTTGTGTGTTTGTAGATTTAGGTATCTTGAGGACTTGGAAATCATTGAAGAATAGGTTGAAGAATTATTGGATTCATCTTCTTCCTTGCAAGGTCAAAATATCAACAAAAAGTCACTTATAGTGCCAAAAATCAGACTTTAAGAGGCAAACACCTATCAGGAACCGAAGTGCAGGTCGAGGGCTTCTGTTTCCACTTTTGAATTCTCAAAAATTTAGAAGTGGATTGATTCTCCATGAGTGATGAATGAGTCCCACCTCTAGGCCTAAAAAAGGTTTTATGCAGTTTTGGATACCCATTTGTCTGAAACAGGCTCAAGAACAGTTTCCCAAATCTAGGACTAATTCGCCCAAAATGGCGAATGAGTCCCAGTAGGAAAATTTTTCAACATCAGTAGCATTTCAAAAGTCATTTCCAATCTCTAGAAAGATCTCAGGTGCACACATTTAGTTTTACCACTTTTTTTTTGTTTTACTTGCATTTCTATTCATCTTTCTAGGTATTTTTGCATACCTCACTGTGTTTTCAAACAAGTTGAATTTTTGAGGTTTAACATTAATAATCATCTTTATTTATGAGTTTATTCCATTAGATAATCTCAACTAGACATATTACACCCACATCACATTAATCTTTGAATGTTTACATTGCATTTTGGCCCATTCTTTCTTCTTTTAGGTGAAAAACCCTATAAGTGCTAGAAAGACCATTCAATGCCAAAATCTTTGTTTACACAATAATGGGATCACAATGTCAGTATAAGAGGAAAGATTGGAAGGTATTGAACCCTAAATAAATTAAAGAAAAGAGAGAGAAGGAGAAACAAAGATAAAGAGAAAGAAGAATGAGAATTTGATTAATTGATGATGGTGAAGCATCCAATTCCACAACTATTGAAGATAAAAACATTGAGGAGACTATGGATATAGATGATGAAAACTTGCAAGAGGTGAATGTGGAAACTAATATGAAAATACAAACTACTCCTGGTATTTATTCAAATATCCCTTCGAATGCTAGGCACAAGTCTAGGTACGTCTTCAAATCCACCTTTGAGCCTCATGGAAATGGTGTTTATTAGATATTTAAAAAATGTTGGATATCACAATGTTGACATTGATAATATTCCTAGAGTTCAAGATTTGAGTCAAATTGTTGTTGAAAATGAAAGTGGAAATAATTTTATTGAAAATGAAAATGAAATTGAAAATCCTTTAATTCAAAATGAAAATGAAGATGAAGATGAAAATGAAAATGAAAATGAAGATGAAGATGAAGATGAAAATGAAAATGAAAATAAAAATGAAGATGAGAATGAAAGTGAAAATGAAAATGAAGATGAAAATGAAAATAGTTTTGAAGTTGAAAATGAAAATGAATTTGGTGGAAGTGATGTTGAAAATGTATATATTTTTTTTAATTGAAAGTGATGTTTTGGATAATCTTCCTTGTAAGATTTATTGGAGAAAAATAAGAACACATTCTAATAGATTATAGAATTAATTTTTTTATCATAAAATTTTTTTAGTTCAATGTCAACTAATGACGCAATTAATGAGAATACAAAAAATGAGAAAAGTAATGAAAAAAGGCATTTTTGTTAAAAAAAGAAGAAAAGATCAATCAATAAAACATGCTATGTCTACTATTGCTAGTGCCATTTAGTCTATTGGAAAAATAAGTAGATATAAAGATAAGAATGTAGCAAGAAGGGCTATAACAACTACTATAGTTAATAAAGCAACTTTGAATAAAAGAATGGTAAGCAATATTAGTGAAGTTTTAAAAATACATCCTAAAACATTGCTAAGAGCAAAAAAAAGGAGAAAGTATAGAAAATGATCCTATCAACCAATGTTGGAGTTTTAGTGGTCGACTCCCGAGGTCTAATATTAAATTGGATGTTGAAAATAAATCTTTGATTGAAAAATATTGGCATGATAATACTAGGATATCATCTAATGGTAGAGATGTTTTAAAATTAAGGGTGGGGTCCAAAGTTCATGATCCTCATCCAAATCACCTATTAGATACAACACAAACTGAATTTTATAGAAAATTTTGTGGTGATCTAGTGTTACCTGGTAATATTAAAATAATTCAAAGGTCTTTTGAAAAATGTAAACCTTGGTATGTAAAAATTAATAAGCAACGAACATCTTGTTGTTGTAAAACACATGTTCAATTTTGTTATTTTTATGATGTTTTTCAATATATACATTGTACTTTTCATACTAACATGATTATGCAGGAATGTGGTATTAATATGCCACCTAAAACAATAAGGGAGTTTATATCAAGTTTTTTTTGTGAAAGATCTAATGGAAAATTATTTTATTTAATTCTTGTATTTTTGGACAATGCACTAGTTGTGGAAATTTTTCATTCTTAAGAGTTTGCATGCATGAAAGTGTTGATAATGATTTTAGAAAACAACTAGTGGATGTTAAAAGATTTAAGAATGTTAACTATTCTCTAAAAGATGAAAAAATTGGAAAGCATTGTGATTTAGTTACAAAAAAAGTTAGTGTACATGTATTCATATTAGAATTTAAGAATAAGATTGTACCAAAATATGTTATACACTCTCAACATGTTTGATGGCTTGATGGAAAATTTCACACATGTAGAAACACATTTCCAGTTGGTAGTATACTATCAGTGGTTGATTTTGCAAAAAATATACTCTAGCTCCGCAAGAGGAAATTCAATCACAATATTATAATTCAGTGCAAGTAGCTATGTTTGTTTATATTATTTATAGACATGCAGATGATAACACAAAGGATGATAGAAATTTTTTTAGGGAGTATCATTTCTATTTGAGCGACAATTGGTTATCAGAGTTTGTTCAATACTATTTCAATATATTTTATAGAAATTTAAGACAAAGAGAAATCCAGATGACATAACACCTCATATGGTCACATAATTGTACGTGACAGTTCAAAAATTCTCAAATGTTCTATTGGTTAAGTAGGGTTCACAAGGAACTTAATGTCCAACATTTGTGGAGTTTTTTTGAAGTTGAGCATGGTAAAGGAGAACATGATGAAGCTGGGGTGTGTGTTAAAAGAATTCTTGCTGGAGAACAACTGAAATTTGAGGATGCAATAAAGTTTAAAAATGCATGTGGGATTGCGGATTGTTGTAATACAAGATTATCTACACCTAGTTCAAGTGAGTACTCTACAATTCACCGATTCTTTTAGTTAGTTAAAGAAGAGAACATTGCACCTAGACTTGATTGTGAGATAATCGGTGGATCTACTAAATGGAATTCATTTAAGAGTTTGAATCCAAGCACATGGACTATCTGGACAAGGGATCTTGCATGTTTTTTTTAGTTTTGTATCTCAAGATATTGGGAAGCATGTGGAAATGTGGAATGGGTTGAAGATTGGAAGCAAAGATCATTGACACCTGCACAAGTACACGATCAATATGAAACAATTGAAGACAATGATCAAGTGTTTGCATCAGAAGACTATGACTATGTTTCAAACCTTGTACAAGAAGGTAATACTAAATTATTTATTTATATACATATGAATGGATGTATGTAGATTGGTCAAATTATATGGACGTGTGCACAAATTATTAAATCAAAATTTGTTTGTAGGACATGTGAATGATGTTGTTGCACCTGAGGGGAATAAAGAGGAAACAAAATATTGGTTGGCTCATTGTGTGGATACTAAACATAAGTTAATAGCACCTCGAGAAGATGATGATGGCTATCATTATCCAGTAGGTACGGTGATCCCCTTAAGAAAATTTTGATAACAAGTTTTTGATCCCCTTAAGCATTTATTTTCAGAAAAAGTCTTTGATCCCCTTAACAAAATTTTGAGAGCTTATTTGATGATGGTTAAATCATGTTTTCCAATAGGATTGGTGGTGGTTGTTGGTATTCGGCTATGAAAATACCAGATAAGGAAGAATGGTCTGCGTGCATTCGAAGATTATGAAACACATAAAAAGATTATACACTATTCACATTTGGTGGTGGAAAAAAATATAAAACTAGATTGATATCGTGGAAGAACTATAAATAAAGTTCTATGGAAGAGCATGAGATATTCATAGATGTGTTGCAAAAAAGAGAGGATGCAGATGGTACAATGGAATAAGTAAATACAGGTAAATATAGTTTTAGTTTTATATTATCCTTTTAAATATATTAAATACATGTTTTGATATTGTTCAAGTGTGTTATTAGTTGAAATTGATTTAAATTGACCTTTAATAGATCCTTAAGCCATCATCACAAAAAGTGGAGTATGTGCATATTCTACCTAGACAACATGGAATACTTGGTAAAAATAAGTAATTATTAGTTAAATTATATTGAAATGCATGTTTTGATTATATATTGATATTTCTTGTACATTAATAGTTAAAATTGATTTATTATCCTTTTTTGCATCCTTAAGCTATCATCACATTGATCTCATACTTTGAAACAAAAAGGAGAGGATGCAGATTCAACCTACACACATGTGTGGAATACTTTTAAATATAGGTACTTGAGTTGTGTGCATATAGATAGTTTTATATAAATTAAAATTTGTATGTTTTGATGATTTCATTGATATTGTTTGTATCATTTTGATATCAGGTGACGTGAAGACCGACTACATTCCGAACACAAGTTTGAGATGTTCTTGAGATGGCATAGCCAAATTTTGTAAACATTGTTAAGAGATGACATATATATACAGACATACTTACACAATTAAACATTGTGTACAAATTACAAATACATGTACATACACAATTATACTCTATGTAATTTTATGTATCAAAATCAATATTATATATATTTTGTTTGTTAAATGTGCATGTTTTCCGACTTTGAAACTTTATATTTGATTGTATAATCACTAAATATCATGTATAAATTACTTTTAAGTCAATTATATCAATTGCAATTAAATATGACACATGTACTTTGAAGTATTTAATCCCCTTAAGATGTCCTATTAGGACACATCCTATATATTATACTTAATTATATCATTTGTTATGATGACTCACCCTACTTTTAAACTTTAAATTTGATTTTATAGCCACTAAACAACATGTATATTACTTCTTTGATCCCCTTAAGACATGTTGTATTAGCACATATCCTAAATATTATACTTAATTATATCATTTGTTATGATGAGTCACCCTAAAGTATAATACTTGTTTATATCACTTAATGCTTATACATAATTATAATCTTCTTTGATCCCCTTAATACATCATATTAGGACCCCATAAGACATCCCCTTAAGACATGTACTTTGAAGAATTTCATCCCCTTAAGACATCCATGGGTGAAGATGTTTGCTATTATTCAATTTGTATTTTGAAATCATTTGGTTTAGGATGTTTCCAATTACATGGAAACTTGTAGATTAGCTTAGTTGTCTCTATTGATAGAGGATGTGACTCCCATTCCAAAAGACAATACTAAAAGAAAGGGTGGACATAGAGGAAGAAGACTGTAATATTTTTGTTGGATGCTATTATTTGTTTTGACAACTTATAAATTAGTGTTTTTTGTGGAACATGAGGTCAAGAGGACTTTTATGTTTTAAAATTTTCTCTAGCACTTTGCATGATTTGTAAATATGTGAGTACATGATTTAATTTCAAAACTTTAGCCTATTTTTGGATAATTAAGTTCTTTAATTTAATGTTGTAAAAGAACTAGGAAATATGGTGTATACTTATAAAACAACTTTTTTGGAAAAACTAATTGCATTTTGATTGGTAATTATGTTTATTTTATAGAATTTATTAATGATTTTGTTCTCTAATCTTGTATGGTATTGTTTATTTCTTAAAATTTCATCCTTTGTTGTATATAAACGGATTGCTTTTGTTTGTAGATTTTGATTTATTTTCTTATTTTATTAGATCTAACCTGTGTATTATGACCCCATAAGACATCCTATTAGGACCCCTTAAGACATCCTATTAGTACATGAATTGAATAAGTTCATTGACTAATTATCACTAAATTTTATTGAATGTAGATATCATGTATATCATGTATGGATCACTAAATTTGTAAAGTACAAATATTTAAATGTCCTATTAATTTCAACTTTAATTTCATATTTATATTTAATTTCACATTAATGTCCTATATTAATGTCTTGACTATGAACATAAAATGCATAAATGTAGATGTGTAAATTAAAATTGAACAATAATAAAGTCCATTAATTACAATATATTAAGTGCACGAAACCAATATATTAAGTGAATGAAATAAAGTCCAGCATAGTACATGAGAAACCAAATATGTAGTCCATGAAATAATCAAATATAACCCATAAAATCATGTTTAGGTCATGCATCATCTCTATAATCAAGAGATGTCTTCACACCATGTGGACTAGGCAGATGACTTGAAACACTTTGTACAAGAGAAAGATGAAATCAGATGTAAGACAATGAAAAATGATTTAATGAAAATTTAATTTATAATTCATCATAAAATTAAATTACCACCATATCTAGATCTAGATGCTCTGGTGCACTTGGACCAACCTCTAAATTCTCTAAATCAATCTACATATACAAGACAAAGAAAGTTGAAATTAGATGTAAGTCTACAATTAAAAATGATTTAATTCAATTTAATTTATGATTTATTATATTTAAATTGTACCATAAGAGGTTGTGCACCCTCTACTCCAAGAACTGTTTGTACATGCTCAACTACAAGATGTGTCTCATGCTATAAAAGAAAAATAATTTAACATGTATGAGCTCATATATATATATATTCAATTTTAAATTTAATTAAAGTTATTCATAATGTATAATTTTTAATTAACTTTAAATATAATAAAAAAATTCAAATTACCATGATATCTAGAGCCCGCTCTGCATGTCCTCTTGGAGGTGTAACTATGACTGAGTCATGGAAGAAAGTCACACTAAAAAATTCCTACAAGATCAAATTTAAAGCATGTATACTTGAATTAGGTTAATATTTATATTCAAGTTTGCACATTTTGTGTAGAAATTTTTTTAAACAACTTGAAATTCAGAGGCCTCATGAGTAGCAACAACATCTAATGTTTTTATAATGCTCATTTTCATTTTTGTATCAACCTAGACATACATATAGATACTTAATACTTATAATATTTACAAGTGTACAAGCACATTTGATATATAGTGAATTAAAAATTCATAATTGTAACTATAGTAATGTAAGTTAAATAATATAAATGTACCTGCCCCTGATCTAGGTTGATACAAAAATGAAAATGAGCATTATAAAAACATTAGATGTTGCTGCTACTCATGAGGGCTTTGAATTTTAGGTTGTTTAAAAAAGTCTCTACACAAAATGTGCAAACTTGAATATATATATTAACCTAATTCAAGTATACATGCTTTAAATTTGATCTTGTAGGAATTTGTTAGTGTGACTTTCTTCCATGACTCAGTCATAGTTACACCTCCAAGAGGACATGCAGAGTGGGCTCTAGATATCATGGTAATTTGAATTATTTTATTATATTTAAAGTTAATTAAAAATTATACATTATGAATAACTTTAATTAAATTTAAAATTGAATATATATATATGAGCTCATACATGTTAAATTATTTTTCTTTTATAGCATGAGACACATCTTGTAGTTGAGCATGTACAAACAGTTCTTGGAGTAGAGGGTGCACAACCTCTTATGGTACAATTTAAATATAATAAATCATAAATTAAATTGAATTAAATTTTTTTTAATTGTAGACTTACATCTAATTAATTTCAACTTTCTTTGTCTTGTATATGTAGATTGATTTAGAGAATTTAGAGGTTGGTCCAAGTGCACCAGAGCATCCAGATCTAGATATGGTGGTAATTTAAATTTATGATGAATTATAAATTAAATTGTCATTAAATCATTTTTCATTGTCTTACATCTGATTTCATCTTTCTCTTGTACAAAGTGTTTCAAGTCATCTACCTAGTCCGCATGGTGTGAAGACGTCTCTTGATTATAGAGATGATGCATGACCTAAACATGATTTTATGGGTTATATTTGATTATTTCATGGACTACATATTTGGTTTCTTATGTATTATGTTGGACTTTATTTTATGGGTTGTACTCTGATGGACTTTATTTCATTCACTTAATATATTGGTTTCACAATGCTCGACAACCCTTCAGGTGGAATCAATGTGGAAGTCGACTGACTCCCCTAAACCAACATAAATATTTAAAACACATGTTCATGATTGAATTATAAATTTAAAACTCAAATTAAAAATTATTTCATATATAATTTAAAAAATTGAAATCAAAATACCCCATAAGGGCTACCGACTAGGACTGGTGTTGACATATGTACTTGTATTGCAGATGATTGCCCCATTGTTAGTGTCATTTGTACACCAAACAATTTGATTGTTAAAAAATATTGCAAATGTTTTTTTGATATATGCATTCATTAAAATTCTTATAAATTCAACATGTAGATGCATATTTATACTTGTGTTGCACTTTCCTCAAGGTGATGTTCTACAATAAGAAATTCTACAAATGAATTGAGGCAAACAAATGATCCACTAGAATTTCCACGTCCATCCGAATTGGGTGTGGCCCGATCAGGTCCATAACATAGCTGATGAAAACCAGTACATACATGTGGTCTCAACACTTGTGGAGTGGTACTAGGACCAACTCCATAAAATGCTCCTCCATCATCATGGTCTATATGCTCCCTACCCGCTATCATAGAAGCATGTTGATCAAGGTCTCTTGCAAGTGTACTAAGGGATCCTAATGTTGATACCACTACACGTTGATGCACAGGTGTAGGAATGGTAGGACCAAGAGGATAAACAAGGGGCTTTGCATGCACAGGGCGTTGGGGATCAACCCGTTCCCCTAACCTCTGTTGTGGCATGCTGCCACCAACATCCTAAAATGATTTAAAATTAAAATAATTGGGTGTTTTCCCCATAACAAACTCTACATATAGTTTCCTTAAAAAATATAATGGGACCTCCATATTAGCATTTGGTGGACTGTCAAATACCATATACCATCGATCCCAAAAATGTGCACTCATATATGGATGTATACACCACTTCATGGATATTCTAGATTTATTGGCAAGAATGGGCTATTGAGTATTAGGGTCAATAGAATAAGGGGCTAGATGGGATTTTGTTATTTTTAGGTCTAAAATTTGTTTATATGAGAGACCATCTACATTAAATCATCTCATATCCTCTCTATCTCGTCGATGCCTATCTAAGTCAGAATCAATAGTCCTAATGGAATCAACAACATTTTGCATCATAGATGCAAAACATCTCACATGTGGTGGAATCAATGCTTCATTTTGCATAGAATTGATTTATTTTTGAATGGATGTCACTTGTTCATTGATACATGCTCGCAAGCAAGCCTCATCTGATCCAAGGGGTGGTGGAGGTGGCATATGAGGTGGAGCTAGAGGGGGTGGAGCTGGAGGTTGTTGAGGTGCTAGATTGATGATATCATCAATGTAAAATTGATCCATGATATATATATAAGTGTTTACCTGCATTAAATTATACAAAATTAACATACAAACTTACAAAATTACAAGAAATAGTTTTAAATTTGAAACATACATGAAAATTTGTTTAAATAGGATGTGCATACATATACATACACATACATAAATTGATTGAACTTGATCTTGTGCATACAAATTTCAGAATTTAACATGTACATACATTTAAAATAAAAAATATGATGCATAATGCATGCATGCATCATTTAGCTAAACTATGTGTACATACAAATTTCAAAATTTAAGATCTAGATCTATGTAATTTTAATACATGTACATACTAAAAAATAAACTTGAAACATTCACTTGAAAAGTTCATTTATGTCTAACACATATATACATTACATTTTTCCAATAGGAGAAATCATGATCTAGTAGATAGTCATAAATACATAATATTATGAATTCATCATTATAAGTTCATAAATCCAACCAAATACATAAATTCATCACTAAAAATATCCATCCAACCAAAATCATAAATTTGTCACTAAAAATATCCATCCAACCAAATTCATAAATTCATCACACAAAATATCCATCAAACCAAATCCATAAATTCATAACTATAAGATCATTGTCTTAATTTATAAAGTGTTGTAGCTCTCTACTACATCTCTTCATTTCTTTGTGTTTTCCTTTTCAAAATTGGAAGTTCTCTGCTCCTCTAGCCATCATCGATGCTCATCTAAGATCCCATCCATAGCCCTAACAACATCAACAAAAAATTTCATCCTAGATGCAAACATCCTCAAAGGTGGTGTGATTCATTCTTCATTTTGAATAATGTTGATTTGATCTTGAATGGTTCTAACAAAAGCTTGATTCATGCTTACAAGTGAGCACCATTGGTTTCAGGTGGTGGATGTGGGGGGTTATGAGGTGGAGTGGGTGGAGGTGGAGGTGGAGGTGGTGGAGATGGAGGGCGTGGAGGTGGATTACAAATATTATTGATTTGATCCATGTGATCTCTAAGATATAAGTGAACCTGCATTAGATTTGTAATTTGAAAATGTAAGATACATGTTTAGGAAATACCATTAAACCATTCAATATAAATGGCCTAATTGAATACAAATAATAAAATTTGTAAGCCTCATTATTATGAATGCTTTAGGGTTTATGGTTTAGAGTTTAGGATTTAGGGTTTAGGGTAATAGGATGGCTTAATGGGATCTATATAGTAAGGTCCTAGGACAAAATGACATGGCTTAAGTGAATAAAATTTGGTGAAGTTTCCCAAGGAAACCAAATTTCATTAAGGTCCTAGGTCAAAATGATGGTTTAGAGTTTAGAGTTTAAGGTTTAGGGTAATAGGATGGCTTAAGGGGATCTATGTAGTAAGTTCCTAGGACAAAATGACATGGATTAAGGGAATAAAATTTGGTGGAGTTGCCCAAGGCAACCAAATTTTATTTTAAGGTCCTAGGACAAAATGAATGCTTTAGGGTTTAGGGTTTAGATTTTAGAGTTCAGGGTTTAGGGTTTAGGGAACTTAGGGTGAAGTTTGGGCGGCCCTTGGAATAATGGAATTGCAAGTTAGTGAAAAAAAAATTCTTGTGGAATAATTGGTTGAGATAGCTCTTGTTTTGACTAACCAATCTCTCATGAAATCTCATTCATATTATAATATTGCACAATCTTATTATTGTTAAATTTGGTTACCTTGGGAAACTCCACCAAAATTTGAGAACTTCTTTGATCCCCTTAAGAAATGTCATATTAGGAACCTTAAGACATCGGTTTATAGTTTAGGGTGTTAGGATGGCTTAAGGGGATATATGTAGTAAGGACCTAGGAAAAAATGACATGGCTTAAGTGAATAAAAATTGGTGAAGTTGCCCAAGGAAACCAAATTTCATTAAGGTCCTAGGTCAAAATGATGGTTTAGAGTTTAGAGTTTAGAGTTTAAGGTTTAGGGTAATAGGATGGCTTAAGAGGATCTATGTAGTAAGGTCCTAGAACAAAATTACATGGATTAAGTGAATAAAATTTGGTGTAGTTTCCCAAGGAAACCAAATTTAATTTTAAGGTCCTAAGATAAAATGAATGCTTTAGGGTTTAGGGTTTAGGGAACTTAGGGTGAAGTTTGGGTGGCCCTTGGAATAATGAACTTGCAAGTTAGTGAGCAACATTTTCTTGTGGAATAGTTGGTTGAGATAGCTCTTGTTTTTAATGACCAACCTCTCATGAAATCTCATTCATATTATAATCTTGCATGATCTTATTATTGTTAAATTTGGTTGCTTTGGGCAATGTAATGCCATAAATTTGACCAAAGGGAAAGAAAAACACAACTAACTTTTTTTTTGATAACGTATGTGCTGACGAACATCATACTACTTTCGAGGCTCAAAAATAAGTACACTACACATATCTAACAACATTTCTAGTGCAACGTTAATAGTGAAATGTCACTCAAGAGCATGGAACGAGGTTAAAAAAAAAAGGCATGTGGTGTCCATTGTGTCTACCCTCAAGCAAAGATGAGAAGGGACCTAGTTCTGAATATTACCATCCAAAAGTGTGACCTTATCTTACTTGGGGTTATTGATAATAGTACAATTCACTAATGTCATTCGATTACCCCACCCTCTTGTTTTCTAGCTCCACCGCATGATTAGAGTAATAATACCATGTATTACAAATGATCCTATTATTCCTCCATGTAACGTTTGAGGATGGTTGTTTGCTATCAATGTTACCGATGATCCAATTATCAATATTAGCATTTTAGTTTAAGGTAACATTAATACTAGTATCTTCCCCATTGTTAATATTGTAAAATATACATTTAATCATGGTGTGGATTATAATTCTATTTGCCAATTTCAACCTCATATTGAATTGCCCATTTATTATATCGCCGCTCAATTTTGTGTTAGTACTACTCCTCTATATTATTACTATCATCATTATTAAGTTTATTGCCAATACCCTTAATCTTACAAATAAGATGATTATAGGTACTAATGTTTCCCTTTTTCCCTATGATAAAATTATTGTTGTTTTATTTATTTATCTATTTACTCTTTAATATATATTCTCTCTACACAAATATATTCTATTTACTTTTAGGAACATTTTAAAATAATAATAACAATAATCCTATTCCACTAATTATATTATCTCCTATATATATTATATCCTATATATATATTATATATATTACTTTACTTTAAAAAAAAAGAAAACCTACATTACATTAAAGGATATCCTTTCTTTCTAAGGAAAATCTAATAAGAACTAACCTTTATCTTTATACATTTATACATGCTTTTATATTAATATGACCTTTCTTTTTTCTTTTAAGAAAAAGACTTACAAGCCACGTAGCCCTTAAGTTCTTATTCCTTTATGTTTATTTTTTTAACTTTATTATCTTTCTTTTTAAGATTACTTGAATGTTTCGCATGTCCTACTTATAGGGATATTATTTTATTTGAATCTTGTTCTAGTATGATGAGGTAATAAGTAAAAATAAAGTGAGCGCAAACATTAAGTGATCTTGGTGTTAACAGATTTGAAATTTGTCAAATGCTCATATGTTTAAGTGTGAGGAGTTGAAATGGAGAAGAACGGCATTGCCTTCATTTGCATCGACAGAGGAGTCTGGCACCGCATAGGACACTTTGTTCAAGGTAAAAGGGTAGAAAGCTAAGTGACTACTCGTATGAGGCAACAACATGAAACTAGCAATACTCTCCTCAATTAAATATATCAGTATTTAGTGTTCCATTAATAGTATGCTAGACTAAAATTATGTGCAGTATACTTTACTTGTTGCTATCGCCATCACTGGCACTCCATTTTCTTCCAAATTGCAGAGGTAGAATGAGGTGGGTAGGTACCTACATTTAAAGAATGTGATGATAGCCTTTTAGTCCCAATTTAATGATAGCACCTGACACACACTAGTGACAACGCATAAATCTCAAAAGCTGAGGCACATAACTTATGCCCACAAATCTGCTCCTTCAGTGCCCACACATTTCTCTTAATATTGGTTGGGTGAACCAAATAGGGGATGTGACAAATGCACTCATCAATCTAAGGGAACAATTTATTCACATCCAAAGACTAGTCTGGCACAAATTTCAATTTATTTTATTTTATTTTTCTTTTACACCATAGACACATTAACTTCACTTTTTCTCTACTCCTTATATCTCACCCATTTAGACGCTCAGAAGAGTCATTGGTTCGACAATTCTCTTGAGGCATTGTGAGTTCCTATGCATTTTTCAGGATATCCATGCTGAGGGCCACAACAGAGGTTGCAAAATCTATATTAGCCAAGAAATGGTTTCTTGCAACCCGCGCAGGTATTGTTCCAACTCTTATTCATTTATTCTCCCCTACTCAACGGTTTGGGTACTGAGCAACAATACGATCTCACCCTACCCGCGTATTGCATGTTGAATACCACAGGCACACATCCATCGCTAAAGATTAAAGTAGGGCTATAATGACTAATAGAAGTTTAATGCTTGGCCTCCCTCCCAGGAATTCAAAAGAGATTTAGCCTTCCATATAGTTCAACGCATACCTAGGACTATTGTTTCATCTCAAAATAAACATTTCTACCCGGCCAATATTTTAGACCATTATTACTAACAGGAAGGAATAGAAGTCAAAGCACTGCCATATGAGAAGATGTAGGCATTGATAAATGTACAGTTATATTTAGTTTAGGTATGTTGAAAACTCCAGATTCTTAGACATTTAAATTGAAAATACATGTATACAGAGTAATTCAGACTCACAGTCTTCTTATCTGCTGTTTGGAATGAATGATTGTAATATCTTGTTTACTTTACTTTTATATGTCCTCGACATTCTGTTCCTAAGTGAGTGACTCAAAACCACTATATGAACACTACTCCCCGACTTGTATATAGTCACAACTCACTTATAGTGGTGTTGAGGAAGGATAAAGATTATTATATTTTCTAACCAAGAAACTGCGGATGTATTATAATTCTATATCCCAGTATCTTGCACAGATTTTTTTGTTTTTGTATATAAAGTGAAAATGAAATCTAGAGTATTCACAACAAAACATATAAATACATTCCTATAAAATTTTCTAGAACTCTAGATAAAATCTGTAAGTGTCATATTCATTGGATAATATATCTTCCTTCATTCATTTATTTACTTATTTATAAGTTCTCTTATGATAACTATAAGATACTAATGTATTGTTCAAACATATATTTATCTCTCTTTAGTAGATTATTATGTCTGTATGTACAGAGAATTTTCTTGTTGCACTTTTAAACCACATGACAAAGAATGATAAAAGAAAAGGGTCCAAAATATAATCTCTTTCTATTGGAAATTAATTCCTTACTATACTCTTCTTGCAAATCTGACATTTCTAATTACAAAAGAAATATCTAGATGCTCCCAAAAACACTTTGCAATAGATAAGTAGTGAAAGCAGTTCTTTATGCACCTCTACTAGGCCCCCTTTTATTTTTTAGTAACGACATCATAAACTACATTATCTTTCTTGGATATTCTTTTCTTTTACATAAACATATTTCTACATCCCAAGTAATAGAGCTTACATCAAAATATCATTTATTTATTTAAGTATTCATCTTTACAACATTACATAGAAATGAAATAATTGAAAACCAAATGTTGCACAAGGTCTTGCTCTCCACCCTTCCATAATGGCGTCATGGAGCCTCGTGGGCTCTTGCCATACCCCCGAGCAAGGAATTATTTAGCTCCATGATGATAAATGGAGTCTTTTCTCATTTTTACAAAGAAATAAAAACTAACATAGCACAAACTTAATGTATCTAAGTTCTCTACCTTCCATTCTCCACCATGATTCATTCCATATTTCACATCCTTACCACCAATAACAAAGGGAAATAGTAGTAGGAGAGAATACTTATCTCTTTATATGAGGAGGCTAACTCCTTGAACCTTCTTTCCTCTGCCAAGCCATCTTGATCATTCTCTACTATCTCCATTAGAGTTCTCCAAGAGGAGAAGTGGGCAATGCCCAAATCTTCCATCTTCTTGAGATATATAGGGATCCTCAAAACCTACACTCTTTCCCACAAGTGCTCACACATGTGTGAGTCTTGTGCCAATTCCAAGAACTTTTGGGGAGTAGAAGGTTGAGAGTGACAAGTCACTTCTTCCCAAGCCCCAACACTTTTTGAATTCGTCACATTCATGAATGTGGACTTTTGAGGGGTCTTTTCACACTCTAAGGACAAGTTCACATGTCAAAAAGGTTCCAAACCCATAGGTATAGGTCCTAGGGGTCTATTCTTGTTCAAAAACCAAGGAAATTGACTCAATAATCCCTTTTTAAAACCCACAAAAGAATCCATACGAATTTTGATCCTAACCAAGGGTTCCAACCCCAACCAAACTCACATCACATGTCCTACAATTGGATTCTACTCAAACATAATCACCCAATCAAAAATATAACCTCAAACCCTTCTAAGTCAAATAGGCTACACTTAGAACTTCCCAAAGATATATTTGATTTGATTCCAATATTTATCCATCCTCCTATTTGCATATTTGATTCCTTAGCCCTCCAATACATTTACTCTACTTGCTTTTAGGTCTCGGATGGAGTTAAATTTATATCCTCAACAAGAAGTCTTTTGATTTGCACTTGATGGTTATCCCTTCTCATGCTAGCACCATTATCTTCTCGACCTTTAATGTTAATCCCACATCGACTCATTTAATTTCCTGCACAACATAATTAAGCACAGTTAGACATATTAATAAACAACATTAATTGTAAATCGAATCTTTGTAACTTTATTCATGAATCATTTACATAGCTAATTACTCTTCTAATGTAATACTACACAACAATTATCTTATTTCAAATTCATCTTATAAGTTCGAATCTCATACAATAATTCGCATGCACCTACATCTTCATTAAGTAAAATAACATAACATAAAACTATAAGGTTACTGTTAGACAATCATCTTCATATCGCTTGCAATATATCTAACCATCTATTTAGGAGGAATATATAACACTTTAAGATTGTATTAGTCACATGCAAAGAGAGGCCTTACATTGGGCAACTTCACCAAATTTTGAGAACTTCTTTGATCCCCTTAAGAAATGTCATATTAGGACCCCTTGAGACATTGGTCTATAGTTTAGGGTGATAGGATGGCTTAAGGGGATCTATTTAGTAAGGTCCTAGGAAAAAATGACATGGATTAAGTGAATAATATTTGGTGAAGTTTCCCAAGGAAACCAAATTTCATTAAGGGCCTAGGAAAAAATGATGGCTTTAGGGTTTAGGGTTTAGAGTTTAGAGTTTAGGGTTTAGGGTAATATGATTTCTTAAGGGGATCTATGTAGTAAGGTCCTAGGAAAAAATGACATGATTTAAGGGAATAAATTTTTGTGGAGTTGTCCAAGGCAACCAAATTTCATTTTAAGGTCCTAGGACAAAATGAATGCTTAAGGGTTTAGGGTTTAGATTTTAGAGTTTAGGGCTTAGGGCTTAGGGAACTTAGGGTGAAGTTTGGGTGGCCCTTGGAATAATGGACTTGCAAGTTAGTGAACAAAATTTTCTTGTGGAATAGTTGATTGAGATAGCTCTTGTTTCGATTGACCAACCTCTCATGAAATCTCATTCATATTATAATCTTGCACGATCTTATTATTGTTAAAATTGGTTTCCTTGGGAAACTTCACAAAATTTTGAGAACTTCTTTGATCCCCTTATGAAATGTCATATTAGGACCCCTTAAGACGTCAATTTATGGTTTAGGGTAATAAAGTGAGTGGTTTATGAATATTTTTGATTTTATGAATAGACTGATTATTTCTGTAATAGAAACACATAATTATGTATTATTAATATTGAGTTTGATGTATACTTTAAGTTGATATTTTTTAATTGAATATAAGATTATTTTATTTAACATTTTTCTCATTAATATATATATATATATATATGAAGTTTAATATACTATGATAAAGTTGAATATTTTCCATTTAAATGAATTTTATGATATAAAATGTATAATAAAAGAAGTTAATGTTGAATCTTATTTTATTTTGGATTGTTTGGAATTGAAAGAACCTAAAAGAAAGAAAATAAAAATATTTAGATTCTTTTAGTGTCTAGGTAACTAGTGCAAATTGAAATTTTAGACTAAACTAGAAGCCTAATTAACAAATAATTGACTAGAATGAGAATTAAGATTGTCAAAAGACAAGAGACAACACATGCAAACAAGAAATGGAAACAAGGCATGACTAAGAGAGATCAAAACATAAAGTAGAAATGAATGCAAATATTATCTAATTAAGTGACAATTGGAAATGGATTGTACAAGGATTTAGGAATTTGCTAACTAAATTTGCAAACAAACATTGAAAATTTATCAATTGTAACTATTGTTTAACATATTGTTTTCTATTCTAATTATAATTTAACATTGAAAGTAAAGGTTAGCATATTGTTTTCTATTCTAATTATATCTATGTTCATAACATTTAATTGATTGTGTCTCTTAATGAATACACATTTAAATGTATAAAATTTATCAAATCCTATTTCATTGTCAATATCAAGGACCCTAATTTACTATGTATCAACCTAAATCTATCAAATCCTTTCTTCCATAGGCATGCCTACATACTTGTCTCCATACAATGCAAATGAAATTTAAAACATTTAAGCAATGCAAATGATTTTTTTCCATTATCAAATATTCTTGAGCTCGAAATCAGGGTTTTCAAATGCAAAATAATTTTTTTGATTTCAATTTAGGTTTTAGAAAAAAAAATTGTTTGAATTCAATTTAGGATTTCAAGAAGTAATTAGGGTTTTCAATGCAATTTTTTGTTTCATTTCAAACTAGGGTTTTGAAATCCAATTTTTTTTGTTTGATTTGAATTTAGGGCTTCAAAAATCAATTAGGGTTTTCAAATGCAGTTTTTTTTTGTTTGATTGAACAATTTAGGTTTACAAAGCTAATATTTGTTCTTAAGATACAGTTTAAGGTTGATTTTTTCATTTCTATTCAATATCTTGAGGGTTTCATCACATTTTTTTGTCTACTTCTACTAATCATCATTTCTATTATTACAGGTAAATAAAATACATAAAATGCTAAATAAATTGAAAAAAAATTGTAAAATCTATTATTGTATTAAAAATTTCAAGAAAACATGAAAAAAAAAAAAAATTGGGGTGGAGGCACACCTAGAGGTCGGTTATGTTGTTGTCATCTCTACTGAATCGAGATTATGTGCTTTGTGAATAACTGAATTTTATTTGTTTTTAAAAATAAATACCACCTGAAAATGGGATCTCGTTTTGTAAAGATTTGGATCCCATTTCCTGTCTGTCAATTCAAGACCCATTATTAAACAAGACCCTATTTTTAAAAAAAGGAGATCTCGTTTAGAATTTAGGCTTGGGATCCCAAAGCTAAACGGGATCCCATTTTTTAAAAGCGAGATCCCATTTATTAAAAAGCAGGATCCCATTTTTGGCAAGCCAATTTCATTTTTTTCCTAAGCAAAAACTTCCACATTTCGTGGACTCATCGTTGTGCTTTTACCCAACAGATCTTCAACACAAAAGAAATGTAGAGAAAAACTAGAACACTACTATCACATATAACATCTCTTCAACACACCAATTTCTCTTTTCTTCAAATTTTCTCAAAATCACTTGGAAACCAAGCACCACAAACACATTCTCATCGCCTACAACACTTCCTCATTGTAACCAAACCAACTGCAACATAGCAACACTAGAGGTTGACATTAGTGACACTACTAATGACAACATAATGAAACTAATCAAAGCATTATCACAACCTATCAACCATAAATGCAACAACATAGAATTCCAATAATCACCAACAATATGAACCATTTGACATCAATGGAAACAAAAACATGAGCCTCTTGACATTAATGACAACAAACAGAATGCACATACTTCCAAAAATATCCTCTTTTTTCATTGATCCAGCAACACATGATGTGAAAAATCATCAACAACAAACACATTGCTTCATACAATAACTTTCTTTACTCTCTCCCTTTTTTTAGCTTATTCTCTCCCCCTTACTCAACTAGGTCTCTCTTTTTTTCACATTATTCTCTCCCCCTTTGACATCAATGGAAAAGGACAACATATTTGCATCTTTCTCTCCCTTTGACATCGAACATACATGTACTTGCTCACCATTACTCTGAACTTCCTTTTTCTTTTGAGTGTTCTGCATACTCCCCCTTATGAGCACACAACAAACTATACCAACCAACAACCATTGCAGATATATCCTTTGACATAGTTAATAAGTTAAAACACCAACCTGCAATAATAAGACTTACCCTCCTTGACTATAACAACCAATAATGCCACTACCTACTCCCCTTGAGAGGTAGCCACCAACATCAGTCTAGAACAAAGAATGAATCTTGAGATCCTATGAACTGATGCATATTCTTATGAATCTAGTTCAAAGAAGGAGGGATAATAACCCCTAACTTCTCCCAAAGATACACAAAAGTATCCTTAGGAAGAGCCTTAGTGAATATATCAACAACCCATTCCTTTGTAGGCACATACTCTAGCTTTAATTCATCCTCTACAACCTTCTCTCTCAAAAGGTGAAACCAAATTGAGATATGTTTTGTCCTTGAATGCATTATTGAATTCTTTGAAATGATAATAACACTTGTATTACCACAAAAGATAAAAATTGGTTCATCATATACCACTCTAATATCCTTCAAAGTTTTCTTCATCCATAACACTTGAGTGCAACAAGATGCTGCTGCAATATATTTTGCCTCTGTAGTAGACAATGACACTAAATCTTGCTTCTTGATTAGCCAAGACACCAACTTGTTTCCAAGAAATAATTCATCACCACTTGTACTTTTCCTACCATCAACACAACCTGCCTAATTAGACTCTATGTAAGCACTCAGAGAGAAATCATCATCCTTTGGATACCACAAACCATGTTTCAAAGTGCGGTTTAAGTACTTGAATATTATCTCCATGGCTACCACATGTGACTCTCTGATGAAAGCCTTGTAGGTCATAGTGTAAAAACAATTTCATAGAGATGTCAAATGATTCCTTACATATTTGTGCAGTTCAACTAATAGAGATGTCAAATTTAAAACAATAAACTAATATGTGAACAAATACAGTCAAGAAAAGAAGAACAAATGCAATTTTAAACTTCCAATGGTTCTAGGTGATTACAAATAGTTCAATCATTGAAACAAAATTCCATCCATATACAAAGGGTTCATTTTGTACAACAAAAATGACTTTCAATAGAGAGTTCAATGTTTTGGCCTAAATGCTTCCTTGTTTTTGTCTCTACTTGTCCTTCAAGGTCAACCAATAATAAGACAATCAGATGCCTTATTTCCTCTGCTATCCACACATCACTGATGATTTGTCCTCTCCTTCTCAGAACCCAATGAACCCCTATTTCAACATCCTCTTCCTTCCAAATACAAGTCGCCTTCAACTGCTGATACAAAAGTTACAATAAAAAACCCTAACTATCGATTTGCTAACTGTTGTTTTACTTACAATTGTTAACTATTTCTTATTCGACAAAAAGGGGTGTTTACAATATATAAAGAAGCAAATACACTAACACAAAATAGAATTTAGAAAACAAAGAAATAAACAAATCTAAATGGAGATAAGGGACACGATGATTTGCATCAAACTCCCTAGGTAGGAAAAATGTTCATGAGCTCCTACTCATAAGATATGTAATAGAATAACCCAACCAAGAGAGCTCAGATTCAGTGAGCCTAGAAGCATCTTCTACTGGATGACCGTTCCACTTCACCAGATGTCTAAAGTACTCATGTCTTCAGGTCTTCTTTCATAGTTGTGTATCAAGAATGCATTTGATGTCTTGCATATAAGAAGAAACACCTTGTTGTTTCTTAGTATTTGAAGACTCAATCTCAATTGCATCATCCTCAACATCTCCCTTATAATGATATAGATCTAACACATTAAAATATAGGGGAAATTCGAAGGTTTGAAGGAAAATAAATCTCATATGCATTATCCAAAAATATTCTCAGAACTTTGTAGGGTCCTATCTTTTTCATTTTTAGTTTTTTATACTCTCCCTTAGGAAATCATTCCTTTTGAAGGTGATCCAAAACAAGCTCTCCAACCTTAAAATGTATC
Source organism: Sequoia sempervirens (assembly GCA_007258455.2). Taxonomy (NCBI): domain Eukaryota; kingdom Viridiplantae; phylum Streptophyta; class Pinopsida; order Cupressales; family Cupressaceae; genus Sequoia; species Sequoia sempervirens. Next base: position 28,229,492 of record VDFB02271358.1, on the reverse strand, counting down.
TCCCTCTGCTTTTTATCAGCATATTGTATATGTTTCTGATTATGTCCTTATATATTACCAAGATATCTCAACTCATACACCCCCCTTGGATGTAAATCATACATAACATAGAATGGAATAAATTTAGTACTACAATTAGGAGAATCATTAAATGAAAACTTAGCTTGATCCAAAGCTAAATCCCAATTACCTGGTGTTTTCCCAACAATACAACTCAGCATGTTTCCAAGACTTCAATTAACAGTTTCGGTCTACCCATCCATTTGAGGGTGATAAGTAGAACTAAAGTTTAGATTGGTGCCCAATTTCTTCCATAGGATCCTGCAAAAATGACCCACAAACTTAGTATCCCTATCTGATATGATACTTTTAGGAATCCCATGCAACCTCACTGCTTCTTGGAAGAACAAATTTGTAATGTTAGTGGCATCACTAGTTTTCTTACAAGGTATAAAATGCACCATTTTGGAAAACCTATCTACTGCAACAAAAATTGAATCATTGCCCCTTTGTGTATGAGGAAAACCCAACACAAAGTCCATACTCACTGAATCCCAAGGCTTGGTTGGAACTAGAAGTGGCTGATATAATCCAACATTTTGGCTTCTTCCTTTAGCATGTTGACAAATGATGCACCTTTCATCATATCTCCTCACATCCACTTTCATCTTTGGCCAAAAATAATGAGTGTTCAACTGTAAATAATTCTTATCTTGTCCAAAGTGACCAGCAAGACTACCACAATGCTTTTCCTTCAACAAATTGTCTCTCATAGACCCCTTAGGAATGCATAATTTATTCCCTTTGAACAACATACCTTCTTGAATCATATACTCCACCCATGTCTCTCTATTCTTGCAAATAGGATCTCTGCAAGCTCCAAATGCCTCCTTAAAATCTGCATCCTCTACATACAACTCTTTCAAACTTTCAAAGCCCACACTATTAGTTTGTATTTAACATAACAACAAATTATTTCTACTCAAAGCGTCAACAACTCTATTCATTTGTCCACTTTTGTGCTTCAAAACAAAATTAAAACCTTGGAGATACTCAACCCACTTGGTGTGTCTTTTGATTCAATTTGTGTTGATTGTTGATAAACTGCAAAGCATGGTTATCCGTGTACAATGAACTCTTTAGGAAAAAAATAATGTCTCCATTTCTTTAAAGATTGAACCAAACATAGAATTCTAAATCATAAGAAGAATACTTCCTTTTTCCATCATTTAGTTTCTCACTAAAGAATGTTATTGGTTTAACCTCTTGACTTAGGACATCCCCAATAGCTAACCCACTAGCATCACACTCTACTTGAAATACTTTCTCAAAATCAGACAAAGCAAGAATGGGCTACTCACTTAAATTTTGCTTCAAAAATTTAAAACTATCTTCAACCTTCCTAGTCCATTCAAATGGACTCTTATTCCCCTTTATAGTTTCAGAATAGGTGCTACCACATGATTAAAACCTCTAATAAATTTTCTATAAAACTTTGTGAGCCCATGAAAGCTCCTTACCTACACTTTTAGGTGTTGGCCAATCAAGGATGGCTTGTACCTTTTCTTTGTCCATCTTCAAATCCTCCTTTGACACCACAAAGCCCAAATAGATTAGTTCGGTCTACATAAAAACACACTTTTTCATATTTATCTACAACTTCTCCTCATGGGGCCTCTTCAATACCCTCTTCAAATGCTCAATATGCTCCTCCTTAGACCTGCTAAACACCAAGTATTAGTTCTGGTGATTGAATTAAAGGTTAAAATATGTGACAATTGATTCACCCCCCTCAGTTGTCCTATTCAACAATTGGTATAAAAGCTTGGTCCTTTAGAATGAGTTTAATAACTTGAAGGAGATCTTGGAAGGTTGAATTAAATGGTGAAGGGATTTCAATTGGATGAGGAAGTAAGAACAAACGATAAAAAATATGAAAATGAAGATCTGAAAGAAAATGTCAAGCAAGTAGATGAATGCATTCAGAAACTAAGGAATCAGATCCAAAAGTTCAAGTTGAAACACAAATAAGTTAACCAAGAAATAAAGGAAGCAAATGAGAGTACTAAGAATCTAAGAATAGAACTTGAAGAAATAAAAAGGATGGAAGAGAATCTGAAATTGGAAATTGAACAAAGCAAGATAGAGGAAGAAAGACTTAAAAAGACTATCAATCAGAAGAAAAAAAATGTGATGTGCTTGAATAAGAAGTAGTAACCCTAAAAGTTGATCTCGAAAAAGTGAAAGATCATGAAGAAAGGTTCAAGATAAGCTCTACAATGCTTGATGAGTTGATTTCATCTCAGAAACCTACAAAGGATAAAGGTTCTCTAGGAATTGAAGAAGGACAAATCATTAAACCCGTTCTTAGCAAAATGAATAATCAAAGGAAATTTCAAGGAAATACTTATCAAAACAAAAACTGAAGGATCAATACCAAAAGGATATCCATTCAATGACCTAATTCTCAAAGGTACTAATCTTTTAATGGCTTTTGTTTCTCATGCAATAAATTTGGACATAGAACAACATAATGTGGAAGTAGGATGAACTAAAATAGAATAAGTCAAAATGTTGGATTCTTTGCTGGAAAATGCTATGCATGCAACAAGTTTGGACATAGAACTATCGAATGTAGAAGAAAAATGATGATGAACATATTTGATATAAATAGAAGGATTCAATATTTTCAAGGCTACTATTACACATGCAATGTATTTGGACACAAGGCTAATTAATGCACGATAAAGATAAAAGCCAATTTATTTGATCTTGGATATGCTAAGTGCTACATTTGCAAAAAATCAAGACATATCTCAAAATTATACAGGAGCAAAGTTGGAAAGAAACCTAATCTAGAACAAAAAAACATGTCGGTGAACAAAGTGGATCCTGAAGAAGTGAGGAAAGAAATGACAAAAAATTGGAGAAAGAAGGAAGAACCTGAGAACAAGGACAAATCAGATAATCCTATATCTACATCTGGTGAAGATACCTCTTTCAAGAACTGAACCCAGTAATGGCTTCAGGGGGAGCAGTCATAAAAGAATCTAACAAACCCCCAATATATGAGGTGTCATATGATGGCACAAGGATAAGTGATGTGAATCTGTAGTTTGAAGGCATCGAAGAAAATTCAAGCAAAAAATATGCAAATTAGGAAATATGCGGAGCCCTTCTTGGCTTACAGTGTTTTTCAAAATTGATCCGACAACATTGGTGGACAAGGAGGTACTAACAAAGTGATGTACAGATGATGATGTCATAAGCAATAAATTAACTTTTTATGATGAAACCCTAAAAGTGACAAGTTAAATAAGGATGATTGAGTGGTCACTTTTCAGATTATGAATTGAATGAGCTAATGAGTAAAGTGCAACTAAAATATAAGGTGTTAAGTGAAAGTACAAAGAACAAGGAAAAAATCATGGAATCAAAGGCAATGGTGGTATTTAATCCACGCAGCAATGAATTTCAAAAATCAAGTTACAAATTTATGAATTTAACCATGAAAAGATTTGAAATCTTAAGGGTTCCCTTTCAGTTGAGCAAATACAAAAGGTTAAGAATCTAGGGCACAAGGGTTTAGACATTTGGAGTGAATTTCCATAATTTTTAGATGTGGACATTGTTCGAATTATCCTAAGAAGAATTCAAGGTGATCATATGATCTTTGACAAACCCCATGAGATCACAAAGGAAGCAATTGCAACAATAATAGGACTATGCAATAATGGACCCCTTCAGGTGAAGAATTCAGTGAAGAACAAAGAGGTTGAAGCCCTAACTGGAGTAACGTGAGATCAAAGGGAACTTCTAATTCACACTATAATCAACCCTGTGGTAAGGTATGTGACATATGACATTTCATATAAGATCTATTTCAAAAATAGGGAAGGATCTACTTCGGCGATTGTTGTTTATGTTGCACATCAAATGGTTGAAAAGAATGACGATTTTAACTTGTGTGAGTTACTGAGGAATCAATTAATGGAAAAAATTACTATGAAAAAGAATGATAATTACCCTTTTTGTTTTGGATCTTTGGTTATATGTTTGATGATGTATTTTCCAAAATCGTTATTACCATTAAAAGAGAATGTTGTGTGGAAGTCAGTTATACCAGTTGGGAAGTAGGTCTAACGGTATCTAGAATGTCTAGAAAAAAAGGAAAAGATTTGTAAAGAATACTTTGAAAACAAAATAAATGTATGGTGCTCTGGCATGGTTCCTAGTTCAGTTGTAATGTCAGAGGTAGGTTCCTCCTCGAAAAGAGAAAAGCAAGAAGAATCATCTCAAGTTCTCCTTTGGAAACAAAGAAAGTAAATTCTTAAGGGAAAGAAAAAAAGGGAGAAAATATTATAGAAGAAATTGTTCTAGCATCAACAGATGAGGATGAAGAATATTTCACTAAGGAGAAGATGTTGAAGATTCTTGGGAAATCTAATGGATTGAAGAATATTGGAAATGTTTGGCTGTCAGGACCATCATATGAACAAGATGAGATCACAAATTCTTTGGCTATTTACATAATTCATAATGATATTGATCTAAGTGAATTGACAAACTATGTTTTACCGGAAGTATTGATTGAGCAGAATGAAGATAGACTAAAGGCACAATCACCTAGTGAAATAGAAGGAAAAGATGACATTCAATTGGATATGGAATAAAGATGCAAAAATGAAAAGAAGAGATTGATTGAGAGCATAAATGAATTGAAAACATGCATCAAGAATGTAAATAGTGTGTATAGGTATTGTATCTGGTGGCATATTGCTATCAAAAACTACAAAGCAAAAATTGATGCTATTGAGTTTGAGCTAGATTCTATTGGAAAAATATATGATATTCTTAATAATAAGGATGGAGTGCAGAAGAAAAGGATCAATTCATTATAGTCTGAACTTGTAGTCATTGTGGTACAGAGGGATGGTATTGTGAAGACTTTTTGGAAAGTTAAAGAAATAATTGAGCTAAGATTGGAACAACTTTCCGGTCTTTTGGTTGAAGTTGAGGAAAATGAACAAAACATCACTATCCTAGATACTCTTCTAGAGAAAATCGATTCGATAGCAAACAACAACAATATTTGTTTAAACATCAAGTTGGCAATGGATTCCTAGAATAAATTTATTCCGAAGCTAAAAGAAAAATAAAAGGAGATATTCTAAGGGAAGAAGGATTGAAGTAAAGAACCATTTTTTATACCATTTTTTGACTTTTTTTTTGAAGGGGGAGATAGATCCTTTTTTTCTTTGCCATTGATGTCAAAGGGGGAGAGAAAGCATGTGAAAAGAATGAAAATAATTTTAGCTTATCAAAGGGAAGGACTACATTGTTGTTGTTGTTGGATTTTCACATCTTGTGTTGCCATCAATGACAAAGGGAGATTGTTGGAAATTGGATTGCATCAAATGGTTTTCATTAATTTCAACAGGTTATCATTGATGTCAACATAGTATTGAATATATAAGATAGTTCCTAGAAGTTATTTCCTGTCAAAGATGACCATTATATGTGGTCTGGAATGTTGGTTGGTCTGGTGTGTTGGTTTTTAGGTCCAGTTTCTACCATGAGACAAGTTATAATTCTAATATTTGAAGATCTAGGCCGACTCAGCATATGCAATATATTATGTGGACTAGTTATGCTTTATGGATGTTTTTTTCTGAAATAAGAAAGGTGTTAACCTTATATGGTTCCAACCTAGTTGATGATTGAGATATACTTGTGTATATATATAATATTTTTTGAGGAATGAAAAAGAGAGTAGCAAGAGAGAAAAAAGAGAGACAAACAGATGAGAGTGAGAAGGGGGTGTGCGAGTATGGAAGAAAGTTGAAAGAAGATCAAAGCCTAAATGCTTTAGCAGTTATGATCACTACAATTTTTGAGTGATTACTATGAGAGGCAGTACTTCATATTCTAAGCTTTAGTGGAGCTGAACCTTGCACATTGAAGGTGTATTCTATCAATTCAATCTTTTGGCAGTGAGCCACTATTATTGAATCTTGGCAATGAGCCATCTTTTGTATCTCTGGGTTGTAGCCCTGTGGATAGTGATTTTGGATAGCGAGTCCTTATTTCAGGCAATGAGCCTTATCTCAGGCAGTGAGCCTTGTTTCAGGCAGTGAGCCTTTTTGTAATTATTTTTTATATTCTCTATAGTGTGAGTTAATCCTCACCATGGTTTTTCCCTCATTGAGTTTTTCACGTAAATCTGGTGTTATTGTGTTTATGTGTTGGATTTGAGTTTCTGCATTGGCATTTGATGATTAATCATTTAAGCAATTTTAAGTATTAGTTATAGTGATTGAATTAAAGGTTAAAATCTGTGACAATTGATTCACCCCCCCTCTCATTTGTCCTATTCAACACATCCATAGGCATCACATCACAAAGAACACTATCTTTATAATTACCAATCTGAAAAATCAATGTGGGCCTACTCGTTCACTAACAATTGATGACCCTTTTGCAACCAAGATACCTTATAAGGAGAAGGATGCTTAATTCTCTTGAGATCTAACTTTTATACCATCTCTACTGCAACAATATTATCTGTACTTACCTTTGTACTTACACTTGGTTTTGAACAAGGCTCTCCTTTGGACTAGTTCTTGGATTTCCTTTTGATGCTTTAACAATACCCTCTTTAATAACAATGATTCGCCCAATTTTGGTTCCACTTTATGGTGAATAGGAGACCCCACACTTTCTTGGTTAGCATGAAAATTTTGATTTCTTATGTCAAATTTGGAATGTCCTCCTTGAGATAGCTCAAAAAATTCCCAACTCTTGTGTCCATATTGGTTGCACTTAAAGCATTTTCCAATGAACCATCTACCTCTACCTTGAGAACCACCTTCTCCATATGATCTTCCCACTTTATTTTGGAAGCTTCCTCTATCATTGTTGGTTTCCTCACTAGAACTTCCAGCCTCTTCTCCTTGATGATGTTGTTTCCATTTACCAGTTTGTTGCCCCCTTCCTCTAAAACCTCTTCCTCTCTTCTTCTCTTGCTAACTTTGTTTCCTTTGCAACTTTTCTTCTACCTTTAAGGCAAGTTGATAAGCCTCTTCCAAGCTTCTAGGGGACACAATGCTCAATTCATTTTGTAAATTATAATTTAGACCAATCATATATCTAGAAATTTTCTCAACATCCTCCTCACTATGCCTTGATCTAATTACCAACTTATAGAATTCCTCTGTATAATATTTCATGAAAATGTCTTTTTGTTTCATATTGTAGACATCCAAATTTGGACACTTAATTTATCCAAATTTATCACTTTTCGTCTAAACATCCTCTTATCTGAGTTAATTAAGTAATATTACTATTATTTAATTAATATCTTTAATTCTACTAAATCCCTAAGGTATTTAATTAATAATTAAATACCTTACCCTCCTTAATCCTCTTTTCATCAAATAAATTAAATAAATATTACATTTATTTAATTCCTCACATGTCATTTTCATCTAATCCTAATCCATCTCCTAATCTCTTTATTAAGGATGTGCACATGCCTAATCCTTGATTAGGATGTGTCACATCCTCCAACTTTTGCAAGTTGGCTTTTAATCCTAATTAGCCCCTAATTATCTTCTAATTACTATTAATTAAGCCTAATCATTCTCCAAGGAATTTTTAATTCCTTTTTATTCTTCCTAGATTCCCCTCTTTTATATGTGAATTTTTAATTCACATTCCATCCTTCCAAGGCTTCTAGAACCTTGGACTTGTCACAATCTCCACATGTGACAATACATGTGACCCCACCTTTTTGGAGCCCACCTTTTATCCTCTAGATTATCCTATGAATGTGAATTTTTAATTCACATTTATATCCCCAACCACCTTTCCTTTTCCCATGTAGATTTTTGAGGAATTCCAAAATTCCTCAAATGTCCCTTTCACTCCCACTTGGGGACAAAAAATCCCTTTTTGTGGAAATCTCCTCACTCCCCAAGGTGCATGTCCTTTTCCACCTCATGTACCTTCTTGACAACTCATCTCCACCTCACATTCCCTTGTCCACTTCACCCTCCACATGTCAAGATGTGAGGGCTTGTGGGTTCTCAACCCACCATAGCCCTTCATCTTGACCTTGTTGGATCAATCTTGACCCTTGAATTCTCTAGAGAATTCAAAATCTCCTATAAATACCCCCTCCTCAAGGGCATTTCCAACACTTCTTCATTTGAGCAACCTTATGCTGCCCATTTTCATTTCCAACACACTTTGCACTCTCATAACTACATGCTGTCCATTTGAATTCTCAAGCCTTCTTCAATCATTCAACCATCTTTGTTCATTATTTTGCATATTGAAGCTTGCATTATAGTCATTCAAACAATCATCTAAGGAGCACACAATCAATCCAAACAAGGGCCAATCAAAGAGGTATCAACAACAAGGGAGGTAAAAGTGTTTGTGTTTTATCTTATTTGCATTCCTTTTCGTTGAACCACTCTTTTGGCTAATCTTGAGGTGTCCTTGGTATTTTGTTATTCATGTTTCTTAGTTAGATTTGCACATTTAGAGCAGTAGGAATTCCAAGGTATACACATATTATGCAATCTTTTGAAGAGATTAGTTTAGTAATCTGCTAGAAGGAACTTAGCCTTCAACTTTTCCACCATCCAATTCCAAGAGTTAATCTTCTCCTTATTCTTTCTTCTCCTCTCAGTTTCGAGAAAGTCCCACCACATAGCAGTGTAGCCCTTCAATGTAGTGCAAGAAAATTTCACTCTCCTCTCTTTAGTTACACCCTCATATTTGAAATACTTGTCTAAATCATTGATCCAATCAATTAGATCTTCACCATTGAGACTTCTTGAATAGCTATGAACTTCTGTTTTGCGTTTGGAACCTGCATTCATGATAGTTCTTAATAATCTTTCCTCAAATCCTTCATGATCTCCTTGTCCTCCCTCATTGTCATCTTGTGGCTGTTCTTCCTCTTCATCATCATCACTTGGAACTTTATTAGGGGTCCCTTTTCTTTGTACCCTTTCCAAGGCATCCAATCTTGTTATCAAATGCTACAACAATTTGTCACCATGTTGTTCCCTTCTTCCTCTTCCTCGGGCTCCTCCTCTACCCATTCTCCTTAGAGGCATTTTGTTTACTCGCCAATTGCCCAATATCTTTCAAGATCTGATACCACTTGATGGAAGCCTTGTAGGTCATAGTGTAGAAACAATTTCATAGAGATGTTAAATGATACCTTACAAATTTGTGCAATTCAACTCACAAAGATGTCAAATTTAAAACAACAGACTAATATGTGAACAAATAGAGTCAAGACAAGAAGAAAAAATGAAATTTTAAACTTCCAATGGCTCCAAGTGATTACACATAGTTCAATCATTGAAACAACATTCCATCCATATTACAAAGGGTTCATTTTGCACAATAGAAATGACTTTCAACAGAGAGTTCAATGTTTTGGCCTGAATAATTCCTCATTTTTTTCTCTACTCGATCTTCAAGGTTATCCAATAACAAGACAATTAGATGCCTTGTTTCCTTTGTTGTCCACACATCAATGATGATTCGTCCTCTCCTTCTCAGCACCCAATGAACCCCTATATCAACATCCTCTTCCTTCCAAATATAGGTAGTCTTCAACTATTGATATAATAGTTACAATAACAAACACTATCTATTGATTTGCTAACTATTGTTTTACTTACAATTGTTAACTATTGTTTATTCAAAAAAAAGAGGTGTTTACAATATATAAAGAAGAAAATACACTAACACAAAATAAAATTTAGTAAACAAAGAAAGAAACAGAACTAAAGGGAGATAAGGGACGTGATGCTCTACATCACTCTCTAGGATCTTTTTGAAATCTAGCCACAAGACAAACAACATGCATGAGATCCGATCTAGTAATATTTAAGTATAGAAATCCTACAATCATTGATTTGTACTTTCTTTGATTAGCCTTAGGATATTCATCATTCTTGCTCAACTTGCAACCAGTAACCATGGGGGTACATTCCATTCTAAACTTGTTCAACATTTCCTTGACATATTTTGATTGTAAAATGAATATACCTTTTCTAATTGATTTCTAGCCCAAGGAAGAAATTAATCTCCCCAAACATAGACATCTCAAACTCTTTCTACATCTCTTCTGCAAATCTCTTGCACATTGCTTCATTTCCTCCAAATATTATGTCATCAACATACACAACCACAATCAAGATTTGATATTTTTCAACTTTGAAATAAATATTACTATTTGCAATACCTTTATTGAATCCTTGCTGCAACAAGTACTTATTCAATCTTATATATCAAGCTCTAGGAGCTTGCTTTAGTTCATAAAGTTCCTTCTTCAATCTACAGACAATATCTAGTTTTTCTAATAACTAAAATCCTTTCGGTTGTTCAATGTATACTTCTTCCAACTCACCATTCAAGAAAGCAGACTTCATATCCATTTGATATACTTTGAAATATTTTTTTGTTGGAAAATCCAAAAAACATTTTAATAGATTATATTCTTTTCACCAAAGCAAATGTCTCCTCAAAATCTATTCCCTCCACTTGTGAGTAACCTTTACACACAAGCCTTTCCTTGTTCCTAATGACTTCTACATTCTCATTCAGTTTGTTTTGGAATACCCACTTAGTTCCAATCACATTCTTGTTTGTTGGTCTTGGGACAAGTTCCCAAGTCTTTTTTTTCTCAATTTGCATTAGTTTTTCCTCCATATCCTTGATCCAATATTCATCTTTGCATGCTTCAACCACTATTTCAAGTTCAACTTTATAAATTAGACATAGATTTACCTATTCTTCTGTCATTGAAACTTTTCCTCTTGTTAACACACCTTTGCTTTTTTCACCAATGATTTGATTTTCAAAATGATTCTTCTACACATACTTAGGAGTCTTAGGGATCCTTTTCGAAGCTTCTTCCTCTTCAATTTGAACTTCTTTCTCCTTACCTTCATCTCTATAACTTTCCCTGGAAGAGGACTCGTATGATTCATACCCATCTATCACCACATAATTCTTATGTAGGTCTTCATCTACCTTGACACTTGCACTCTCAACAATCTTTTTTCAGCCTCTTGTTATAACACCAACAAGCTTTTCTTTCAGTAGAATATCCAAGGAAGATACCTTCATCTGATCTTGTATCAAAATTTGCTAAGTTCTCTTTATCTCTTATGATATAACATTTTCTTCCAACACACTCTAAAATATTTGATAACTTAGGAGTCCTTCCATGCCATAGTTCATTGGAGTCTTCTTTCATCATTATTCTTGCAGCTTCCTAAACAATCCTATTCTTCCTTTCAACCAATCAATTCTACTAAGGAGTCCTAGGAGTAGATAAATTCCTCTTTATTCTATGATTCTCACAAAACTGTTAAACTCACTCAAGGTGAACTCTCCACCTCTATTAGACCTTAGACATTTGATTTCATATTCATTTCATTTTCAACCATAACTTTGAATTCTTTAAACTTATCCAGAGCTTCTAATTTTTCTCTAAGAAAAGTAACCCATGCCATTCTAGAATAATCATCAATTAATAGCATGAAATAACCATCACCTTGAAAACTTATTATTCTTGTAGGACCACAAATATTTGTATACATTAACTCCAAAATTCTAGTAGTAGATTGTTCTTTGAGTTTTAAACTTTTGCTAGCTTGCTTCCCAATCTGACATTCCTTTCAAACAAAATTGATAGGCTTTGTAATCTTGGGTAGATCTCTCATAACTTGAACTTAACTAATTTTCACTAGGCTATCAAAATTTATGTCACATTCTTCTATGCCATATCCAATTTTCATTAATCTGAGTCATAAAGCAATGACCATCATCACCTTTGAGTTGATAAAAATTTCCATCTATTCTTTTTCCAACAACAACCATAGTTCCATATCCTTTTCTGATCTCACAACCATCATCCTGAAACAAAACATTATAGCCTTTTCTATACATTTTTCCAACACTCAAGAGGTTATACCTTAGACCCTCAACATAAAGAACATCATTTGTATTATGCTTGCCATAAAAAATCATTGAACCTTTCCCACATATTTTATCAGATGTATCATCACCAAACTTAACAAGATTTCCTTCATATTTCTCAATTTTAGCAAACTTAATTTTTTCACTAGTCATATGATTTGAGCATCCACTGCCAATGATCTAGTAGTTCTCCTCTCTAGCATGAAAATAAGTCAATATAGTTCCTTCATTATTATAACTTGTTTTTAGAGCACTCTCCTTCATATATCTCCCAAAGTTAGTAGAATTAGTTTCAAAATTTATAGCCATGAACAAGAATTCATTATCTTCATCATCCAGATAATCAGATTCATCATTAGATATACTAGCATCTTTGCTAACATAATAACTAATCCTAATTTATTTTCCTTTTTTCTCCTTATTTTTGTCATTTGACACTTTGTTTGGACATCTTGAAGCATAATGACCTATCTTTCCACAACTGAAACATTTGAATGGTAACTTACCTCTGTAATTTCTAGTACCCTTTTTCATTCTCCTCAAAAAAAATTCTTCTACATCATCAAGATCATCCCGATCCAATTCCTCAATCTTTTCTAATTTTCCAACCTTAAAAGTAGTCTCAAATTTTGCATCATTTGTACTTAATTATCTTAATTTAAAAGTAGATAAAGCAACATGAATATGATCTCTAGTATATTTTCTTAAATCTTGAGCTTCCTCAATAACATAAACTTTATGACTATAAGGAATAGGAAGAGTTCTTAATACCTTCTTTACCACCTCATCTTCATCGAGTTTTCCACCAAGTCCTTTGATGGAATTAACAACTTCATCCAAATTTTGCATGTAGCTTGTAATATTTCCATCCTCTGACATCAAAATGTTTTCAAACATGATCTTTAGATTCTCCATCTTTTCCTGCTTTACTTTATCATCTCTTTCATAAATTCCTTCCAGCATTTTCTAGATCTCTTTAGCAGTTTTAAGATTCATAACCTTCACAAGTTCAGTATTAGAAGGACCACTTAAAGGATCATTCCTTGATTTAACATTGTTCTCATAGGCCTTGATCTCATCATCAGTACTCAAACCATTTGTAGGCATAGTATATCCATCTTTAACGAACTTCCAAACTCCAAATCCAAGGGATACAAGGAAACCTTCCATCCTTATCTTCTAGAATGCATAATTTGATCCATTAAATAGAGGAGCCTCCTTCTTGTGCACCATACCAAATATACCTCAAGTAGTTAATCTTTCTTTAGAGGAACCTTTCTCTAATACTAATTTTTGAATGCACAAGACAACTAAGAGGGGGGGTGAAGATAGTTGTACATTAAAACATTAAATCCCTCTTTAACATTCAGATCTGTATTAGTCCATAAACCCTTAACAACCACTTAAACCCTTATTATGCATTAGTAGAATGTAAACATGAGAAACAGTAATACGAACACATCCAAACACGTGAGAACACTAGGTTTACATGGAAAACCCAAGAAGGGAAAAACCATGGTGATGATTAGCTCACAATATAAAGTACTTGCAACACTGAATAAAATAGGCTCATTACCCAAAAGAAAGAAGGGCTCACTACCAATAGATCACTGCTAGATTATAGAAAAAGAAGAAAGAAGAATGTTACAATGAGAAATACATCTCAAATCAATAGAAACATCCACCATAGCATCACTAGCACATTCACAACCTCTCCAAATAATGTAGATACCTTTTGCTCATTACTTCCAGTAGTCTAACACATTAAAGCTCAAACTACATTTCACACTTTCACACTTCACAAATCTATACTTCACATAACGCACACCACTACTCAATTCTCCATCAACTCAACACTTATTTATACCATCCTCAACCTTGAAAGTAATTGAAAAGGTCGGATATGCACCTAAATTGTGCAAATTCAAATTAGGTCGGCACTAAGAATTCTTGCGATGGAAAGGAATGAAAGTGGACCACACCACACCACATGTACATGCCTTTCCATGCTTCCACAAACTCAAGATGATCCACAATCAGTGCAAACACCCAATGTTGTCCGAACCTATGTTAACACCATAGTACTTTTAAGTACAAACTCCCTTTGATCAAAGGTGACTCATGGACACCAAATATCACTTGAACAAAATTTTGAATATTCTACAAACACCCTGAAATCCAAAAAATTCCTTCGCAACAACTTTCACTTGAAGAAAAACTCATCCTATACACCGAATTAACCTTTTACATACTATAACTCAAGAAACTAACTCGCAGAGCTCCAAAATTTGAACTACCTCAACTGAAGATAGATATGAGCAATACAAAAACACTTCCAGAATTGTAACACCAAAAACCACACTGTAGAGAAATTTAGAGGAAAACCATTTTTTCTAGAGAATATTTCAATACACAATTCACACACTGGTGAACACAACTTTCTCTACACAACGATCCAAGACAAGAAATTATGGATATAATATATTTGAACACCTCTAATCAACATATCTAAAACACATAAGTAGATCTTCAACATAGAAGAAATACAGAGAAAAACTAGAACACTACTCTATCACATAGAACATCTCTCCAACACATTGTTTTCTCTTTTCTTCAAATTTTCTAAAAAGCACTTGGAAACCAAACACTATAAACGCATTATCATCACCTACAACACTTCCTCATTGCAACAAAACCAAATGCAATGTAACAATGTACTAGAGGTTGACTCTAGTGACACTACTAATGACAACATAATGAAACTAATCAAAACATCATCACAACCTCTCAACCATAAATGCAACAACATAGACTTCCAATAATCACCAACAATATGAACTAGTTGAAATCAACGAAAAAGAAAACATAAGCATGTTGACATCAATGACAACACATAACCGCACATACTTCCGACATTTCTTGTAAAATTCTAAGTCCCAATGAACACACACCATCTAATAATATAAGTTATATTTCTTTCAATAGTTTATGATACTTCTATAAAATGTATTAAATATTTTCATTGAAAATCCTCAATGTTGTGACCTATGGTATTGTAATAATATAATAAAGATAAAAAGGCACTACACATAGGTATTGGAAAACCCCACTTATATTACTAGTTTAAATTAATTCATCACTTAACTAAGGCCATATGACAACTTTCAAAGATTCATAGAAATACAAATATCAAATCTTCCTAAGATAATGTAGACAATTTGATCTACCATTGATATTCAAATTTATTTGGTGGCCCATAAACATGTAAACATTGTAGTATAGAAATTTTCATCTTGCATCCTTGTGACATAAATTTGAAATTTATAGCTTCCCCACATGATTCTAATGAGGTTTATAGCACTACAATAGTAGAGGTAGGCTCGGTCACATTCAAAATTTAAATTTCTTAAAAAAGTTTCACATACCATTTCCATAGTAGTGAAGTACTAGGTGATGGATTTTATAAAATAGGTATTAAAGGTGGCACAACTATGCCTAACCATCAATAGGAGTAATTAAGATGTCAAGATTGTAGAAATATTCCCCCCTACAAAGTTCAAATTTCAAATAAAATTTGGGGAAAAAATCATTATGTTATAGGTAGTATACTCTAAAAATACTAGCATGTGCATCCATATAGAATGAGATGACACTTTGTATCATTTATCTTTTGAACTTAATGCATTAGTACAATCTCACTTCTATTTTTAACTATACCATAAAGTATCTATGTATGTTTTCAAAAGAATATGCATGCAACTTGTAATGATCAATATAATTAATAGAAATTAGGTGCTATCCTAAGTGATTCTTGACTTATCCTTTTTTTTCATGATTTATTATGTACATGTTCCTCTTCATTGGTTACCATGACTTGGTTAAAATTGTATTTGTAGATACCTAAAATTGACATATTGTCAATTACCTAGTTACCTTTCCATTTTCTCCTCAATCTATTGAGTAAATCCCTACTTATCCAATTAATTGTCCAATTTGCGTCTCCTTATTAATTTTCATCACTATTCATCCACATCCCTTTTCCATCCTAAATAATTTATCAATATTTTTTCTATAGTCCACCTTAGGTAAATTAATTTAAATATTTATTATCTAAGTCCCCCATCCTCATTCAAAAAATTAGGTAAATATCCTAGTTATATAATTTTCTATTTTATTCACTTTTCATTAGTTGAGTTAAAATATATTAAGCCATTGATCTTCCTCTTGCACATTCAAAATCCTAATTAAATCCCCTCAAATCCTACACATCCTCCAAGGTGTACAAAGGCATGGGTTCCTTGTACACAAGACATGGGCCTTTGTACATGTGACATGGCCTTGGTACCATGTAACATGGGTCAAAGATACTTTCCCATCCCTCAAGGGTTCTCCCATGTACCCTTTTCATCTTGACCATACATATTTTCTTAGGAGATCCTAAACCATAGATTCCCCTTCAACCTCAAGGAACCTCCCACTCACACTTGTCTTCGTCTCATCCTCCTAAGGTTCTCAACCAATTTTATCCTTTTATCATTACTTTTGATCTTAGCCATCCATTCTCTAGCCTAAAAATCTATAAAGTTGTCCCATCCTAATCTATCTTCATCTTATCTTGGAATGCAACCATATGCTACACCAAAGATCACTCACATACTTTATCTTCCACCAATATTTAGAATAACCACCATGTCTTGGTGCCACAAGGGTTGGTATTTGTGATCACACTATATGCTTTTATCAATTTTTACAAATCCTTGTGATTTATCTATTTTGCATAGAATAGGTTATAATTTTTAGATTTCTCTTGATTCTCAAAAATTCATGTACACAGTGTATCAAGTATTTTTCTTTATTTTATTTTAACAACTTATGTCCCTTCTAATCCCCCAAAAAAATAACTTTAGGTTTAGCTTTATATGGATATGGAGCCAACTATCCAATCCTAGAGATTGTCTTGTTGGGGTCACTTGTATTATTAACCTACATTGCTACTTACAAGTATTTGCATGTCCTTGGTCTTGCATGATGTATTGACCTTTGAAAATGTATTTAGAATGATTAAATAGTTTCTAGTATGTTGAGTGGGACTTGAAAAAATTTAAAAAAACTTTCATTCTCCACTCTATGACTTGAACTCACCCTTGGCTAGGTCTTCTAAATATTTTTTCTCTAAAAGTTATAGTATTTTCTTGTGATTCTAAATCGATCAAGCCTAGAAAATATTATGAATCTTGAAACTACCGCAAGATCTACAACTAGAGTTAATATTCATTTACATTTGTATCCTCTTGTGTTCATAAAATAATGCCTTATACCACATTGCCACTATAAATTTAGATACATAAGGTAATACCCATCATGGTTGTACAACAATCCCACATGAAATATTATAGGTTCATTAATTCTCCTAGTACCACTTGTGGTATGGAGTTCCATAATAGATGTCACTTTATATTTCTTATTACTTCATGAGGGAGAATCATGCTACTCTAGTGGAAAATCTAAATGATGTGAATCATTTGATTATTGACAGCATTAATGAAGAAAATAATTTATGTTAAGACTCTTGTTGAATCAATTAAAGGAAAGGCCCTTGATCCCTGCCAGTCACTTCCATAGATGTCCATTTTTGATTGAGACCAATTATGCCAATATTTTCTCAATAGATTTAAAGAGAAGGATAATTAATCATCATTACTATAAAATTGGAAATTATCAAAGGAGTGCTTATAGATATTCCAGATGAATTCAATACTATATTCTAGAAGATATGGAATGCATCCCAGTTGAAGTCTAACCTCCATATGGTGTATCTTATCTCTATTATATAAGGGATATTGATTCTAAAATAGGTATAACCATAAAAATAGAGGAGATAGCAAGATAATTATATACTTTTCCAGTCATGAAGTCAACTAGAATACCACTTCTTAAACCTGCATTCCCCTTTGAGCTTGGAAATATGATAATTTTTTTATGGACTATATCGAATGAGGTCATTTCTCTCAGATAAATCAACACGATATGCAAAAACCTCCTTATGTAAATAATCAACATCCTCCAAACCAACCATAAAATTAAAACCTCAATCAAGACTATAAGCTATTCCAAAATAATAACTTTATTACTAGCAAAATACTTTATATTAACCATGTAAACCTCTTGTGTAAAATTATTATTTAGTGCCAATAAAGAAACCACTAGAGATAATTCCCCATAATCCATATAGAGAAATGGTATTAGTGTAGAAAATCTATACCTAAGAAAGTAAGATGTTGTGTTACCATTTCTTAACATCTCACACTCTCACAAAATTCCTTGGCACCAATCTCTAGGACAAGAACACCTTCCTTGATGAACTTAATGTCGGATCTTTTTCTTGTAGCCACATCAATATCAAGGTAATTCACCATATTGTCTTGATCTAGGGAAAATGAAAATAATGGGAAAGCAAACCACACTCAAACAAAGGGAGGTAAAAAGGAAATGTGGTGGGAGGGTGGATAAGGCCTTCTCTTCTTCTTTGATTCTTTCTGAGCTTGAGAGGGTATTTCATAAAAAATATTAAAGATATGAACATGGATAATAGTACAAGAGATCTACAATTACGAATTTAGGAAAAATGATGTAACTCTACATATAAAATGGTTACTCATTCTTGTATATGTGTGCATTGAGTTTCTCACAATAATAATTTTATTAATAAACATCATACACAAATCATTTGTAGATATAACATTAGTGACTAATTTAAGGATTAATATATTTATAACATTAAAATTGTGGATGTCAAGAAACCACCTAAGCTATTGTAATACAACACCGAAGTGTATATTTTTTATCTTATTTTTAAATGAATGGGATGGGTATCCTAAAACTATTAGGTTGATACCTAATATTGCAACACAAATTCAAATATAAATTAAATCCTAATATATATAAAAGAGAAAGAATTAGTTTAGCTAAGATGTATTAGCAAAAAATATTTTCCCTACCTTTTACATTAGGATTGTACTAGTTTATTAGTGGTTAATAAAATAATCCTACAATCCTATGAATCCTTTAAGAAAAATAGTTTTATTTGAAAGAAATGGAGGAAAGTTGATAAAAATTATATATGGAAAAAAATATAGAGTTGAAAACATAATGAAAATAAGAATCTATAACCAAAAGGATGAAGTTTTTTCCCATGATTCCAATGCATTGAGTGGACATCTATGTGTTGTATTATCATTTTTGTGAATAGGATATATAAAATATTCAAGAAAATGTAAGAAATTGACTTAAGATATTAACCTAATCTACAAAATAACAAATGGAAAGAATGCTAGAAAATACTAGATAATAAAAGTATGGAGAAATAAACTAACAAAAATATCCACATGAGATTTAATAAAAGAAATAAATGAATGATAAACAAGGAAGAACTTGAAAAACTTTGTACATTTGAGTTCTCTCAAAATACCTACAAACACAAAGGGAAGGAAACAATTTGGTGTTGTTTGGGGATTTAGCTCACTCAAAACCCTACTTTGGTATTTCCACCTCCATAGCATCCAATATAGATAGATGGAAAAATAGTGAGTGAGTGCTCCTATCACAAGTGTTTCTAGGAATGGTGAGAGTTATGAATAAGAAATAGTGGAACTAAAATAAAAGATAAGAGATGTGATAATCCTAAGGTTCTCAAGGGATCCAAAAATTGGTATAATGACAATAGGAAATAAGAACAATATTACTTGTAAGGACTTGAGGAAGCCAAGAAGAATGATAGAGTTGAAAAGGATGTTGTAAAAGTGTTGTATAAAGCTTTAGAGTGTTGTAGCAAGTTGTGGAGTGTAAGAGAGTACCTAGAAAGAGTCTAAAAAATAAAAATAATCATTCAAAAAGAGAGGAGGGAAGAGAAATAGGCTGACAAGCCATTTGTAATCATTTTGAGCTATTTTCACTAACATAGGAAGGTGAAAAGTGGAAAAATTCTTAGAAATGGCCACCCAAATCAAAAGTATCATAAGATGATAGTGGGATGCATAGACATCCACATGATGCACTAGTGTTTAGACAATTCATTCTTTTAAATAATGAGACACTAGAAAAATATAGAGAAAACATAGAGGTGACACCAATAAGTGACCATGAGAAAGGAGGCCTATGCACCTTGAGAAGTAAAAGAGTCGATACAAGGGCTAGAATGAACCTACCAAAACACTACAGGAATGGAAACCAAAATGGACATTGTTGGTGTTTCCAACTGATTGTATGAAAACTTTCTAAAAAATTTCCATATTTTATGATTAAGGGTTTTAGGTAGTTTTCCAATGAATGAGGAAATTGGTTCCCTCTACAAAACCTAGATGGGTTTCCATTCTAATATCATTTTACAATATTTTCCCTCATAAAGGTGATATCAAATACTATCTAAAGATGGTGCAAAAAATTCTAATGGATACTAGATAAATAGATAAATCTCATACAGATTATGATTTAAAGGTCTTCAAAATACAACATAATAATATCCTTCAAGATTTAAGCTTATGTATGAGAAACTTATAATAAATGCAAATAGTTTATGAATAGATTTGGAATTTAAAAATTTGTTGGGATAATGAAGAAGAAGCACTTTGGTGCAGTTATCATTGATGCCAACATTGGTTGGTAACAGTTTTGTTAATCAGGTAAGCTATGGTTTTGATATCTTGATCTGATAATTTGGTCCAAAAATTCTCTCAGTAGAAGATCACTCCATGATATTTTAATATGTTGGTTAGGACTATCAATTATAGCTATGAACAAGTTTTTTCAGCAATTTTGGTTGATCAGGCTAAGATATTTAAATGACAGAAGATCAACATTCTTTTGGTTGACATGGTTAAGTGATGTTTGCTTAATGGATGTTTAAAGAGTTCCTTATTAGGTCTAGGCTGACCTAGTTTATGTCTTGCATGTTTTGTTTTGGGCCGACAAACTAAATTTGAATTAGGTATGTGTACATCCAATTAGGCTGACCTAATTTTTGTATGAAGTTGTAGTATTGTATATATATGGAACATCCTTTTGTATTTGAGAAGATATATGAAGATATGCATGGATGTATGTGAAAAGTAACTAGCACTAATATGTGACTATGTTATATTCAAAAAAGTTTCATTCAGTTGTGGTAGATGCTTTGTACCTACAAACCACTGTAGGATTTTGTATTTCAAAGCCTAATTGGAACTTAACCCAACACACATAAGGTGTATTCCATCAGTTCATACTTTTGGTAGTGAGCCATACCTTTTTGTATCTTTCCAGTAAGTCATATCATTTTGTACTCTAGTTGTGAGCCTTTCAAGGATAGTAAGTCCTGGCAGTTTTTATAACCAGTTATAACATATTGTGAGCTAATCCTCACCGTGGATTTTCCCATTTTCTGTTTTCCACATAAAAATCACAGTGTTCATTTGTTATATGGTTTTATGATTCCTTTCATGTTCTTGCTTACTGAACTGCAACTAGATATGTTTTAATTATTGAATGGTTAGCAATTAAATGGTTTAGTATAATACTGATTCACCCCCCTTCTCAGTATTTTGGGTGTTTAACAATTAGTATCAAAGCTTGGTTCCTTTGGAAAAACTTAAAAACTCGAGGATAATCTTGAAGTTTGAGCCCATGGCTAACAAGAGGTGTTATGTTTCTCTAGAAGAGATCTTTGCAATTGACAAATTCTATGCCGCTCTTGAAGACCTGGACAAAAGTGAAAATGAGAAAGAAACTCTGAAGGGGAACTTAAAGGAAGCAAATGAATGCATCAGAAAGCTAAGAGAGTAAATCAAGAAGTTCAAAGAAAGGCATAGAGAGGTCGTGATCAATTGATGAAAGCAAATGAATAAATCACTAGACTAAAAGTGCAAATGGAATAAATCTAAAGAATTGAAGAATTCTAGAAAGCGGAAATTCAAAACAAAATTGATGAAAGTACAAATCTTGAACAAGAAGTGGTAACTCTAATATCTAACTTGAAGAAAGCAAGAGATCATGAGGATAAATTCAAAACAAGTACTATAATGCTTGATGAATTGATTTCATTTTAGAAACCCTCAAAAGAAAAAGGTGGTTTAGGGCTTGAAGAAGTATAAAGTTCAAAGAAAAATCAGATTCCCCAAAAATTTTACAATAAAAGGAAGACTCAAGGCAATAACAGATAGATCAAGAACCAAAGAAGCAATACCAGAAGGATTCCTATTTGAAAACCTAATGCTCAAAGGTAGCCATCTTTTAATGGTATTTTTTTTCATGCAATAAATTTGGTCATAGCACAAAAGAATGTAGAAGTAGAATGAATTAGAATGTTGGATTGTTCTCTAGACAATGTTTTACTTGCAAAAAATTTGGACATAGAGCTGTTGAATGTAGAAGTCAGATAATGATGAATAGATTCAATGTTGGTATAATGACTCAATATTTTCAAGGTTATCAATATACATGTTATGCTTTTGAACATAAAGCAATCTAGTGTAGATCAAGGATACAAATTAGTTTGGTCAGAAAAATGTTGTGTGCTACACTTGCAATAAACTAGGACATATCTCAAAGTTTTACAAAAGAAAAAATGGGAAGAAAACTAATTTGAAACAAAAGAATAAACCTGTGAATAAATTGGATCCTACTAAAGTCAGAAAGGAAATGGAGAAGATTTGGAAGAAAAAGTAAGAACCTGAGAATAAGGATGAATCAAATGCATTTGTATTTGGATCTAGTGTAGATACTTCTAAAAACTAAACCCAGTAGTGGTTTTAGGGGGAGAAGTTACAAATAAATCTATCAAACCCTCGACATAAGAGGTGTCAAGCAGTGACACGAAGATATGTGATGTGGAATGGCATTTTGAAGTTGTTGAAAAAGTTTCAGGAAAAATGTGAATTTGAAGATTTGTGGAGCATTTTAGGGTTTACAGTGTATTACACAAAATATTTCTCAACTTTTTGAAGGTGGAATGCATTTAATGTGAATTAGGGAAAATTGGTAAAGCATATAGGAAAGATTAAGTTGAATTAAATCACTTTCACACACTTGGAAGATAGGAGAGTGAGTTGAAGCTAGGTAAAGGTGATTCAAAGTACTTGGCATCAAACCCTAGTTTTTGTCAGAGCTTGAAAAGAGGTATTTACAATTATCAATACTTTGTTGGTTTGAATTAGAAGCATTTTCAAAACAATTAAAGGAGATATGGAAACACCAATTGTTGTTAAAGTTTCTGAGAGACCTCGGCCAAAATTTAGAAGGTTTTCATGGAAGGTCTATGAAATGGACTCTGTAGGTGTATTTTCAAAAATCTTGAACAATGTGTTTCCCACTAAGGATATAAGAACCTATATTCCCTCAAAATTGGAAGAGTTTGACCATCAAGTGCTTAGGGATCAATGGTTGAAGGGTCTAAGTGAAAAAAATTGTCCTGTGAAACCAGAATACGAAAACCTAGTACGAAAGAGGCTAGATGTATGGAACTGGTTCCCAGACTTTTGTGGTGAAATGGTTGAAAAATTTGTAAGGATGGCACTAAGTAGAATACATGACATTTTTTTGTGAATGAGTGTAGCTAGAGTGATTACCAAGGAAGTAATTAGGGTTGTAACTAGTCTTTGTGACACTAGACCCATACTAGTGCTAAAAGCTATGAAGAATGATGTAGCCATGAACCTAACTAGTGCTACATATGATGGAAGGGCACTAACAATGAAACCCATCAAAGGCCCTATCGTGAAGGATGTTGTAATTATGATTGGTTAGAAAGTCTACTTTACCTACCGATGCAGTTCGATGTCTACTACAACAATTTATGTTGCATATGAGATGGTAGTAAATGGAAGGGATTATGATTTGTCTGAGTTGCTCAAGAAGCAAATTATGGATAACTTGAACTAGACCAAGACAAAGAAGTATCCATTTAAGTTCGGTACATTGGTAGTCTTCTTACTATTTTATTTTCTGGGGGAATTACCTAGAAAGAAGAACATTATATGAGATCACAACAAAATGGTGACTCATCAAATCTTTGAACATTTGCATAGTCTTGGAGATTATATAGCACATAATGATGATTTAACTACATTCTTTGTAGCTTTTCAAAACAACATGTATGAAAGAGAGAGATTTCCAAAGAACTTAGTGGAGAAATATGCAAAGGAGATAACTTTTCTTGTGTCTACTGATGAGTGTATCATAGAAGCAGTAGAGCCTAGGACTCTATGGATATAGCCTCTAGGATATGAACTTGATGAATAGATGGTTAATAATTTCATTAAAATTTTGTTAAATAGTCCTAAGGATCCCACTCTACCTCGACATGGCACATATCAAGAAAAATATGATGAAGTGCATCTAGAAACCTCTACACCTCAAAGGGCTAAAAGGTTAAATAAAAATGTTGAGGAATTATTTAATTTGCATTCACTATCCGAGGATGATGTTGATCAGTTAAGGGAACTTGAAGAAGAGAAAATGGCCAAATTAGTTGATGTTCTCCCATGCCTAGGAGATTAGGAAGAGAATCTTCCACCACTTCCTTTGTAGTACTGGAAACTCTCGATGCAGCTGCTAAAGTGAAAGGAAAGCAGGCACTGAACAATTCGCATGTTGAAATTAACATAACTACCTCCTTCAAACCCAACATTAGGGCCTCTAAGAAAAGGGGTGTACCCCCTATTGCACCACCTACTTCCCCCAGAAGGAGAGTAAAGAAAAAGGAAAGAAGGAAAAGAAATATGAGTGATGCAGTGTAAGAAGAAATAAAACTTAGAATAAAAGAAGAGAAACAATTGAAAATAAATAGAAGAAGCATTACCTCTGTCAATAATGAAGGAACTGAAACCAAAGAAAAATTTGAAGTCTTATCTGATGATGAAGAAACAAAAGATGGTATGGAAGCCTTCAAAATTCATGTACATGAGAAGAAGAAAGAAGAAGGTACATAAGAACCTACAAAGAATATGCCCAACTTTTCTTTGGAAGAAGGTGACTGACAATGTGTCGAAAGCATTAATGCATAGAAGGCATGAAGCTATAACTGTTGAGGATAAAATAAAATCTGATTCCTTAAGAACATATGGATCCTCTTTATCTAAGGTATATGTTGCTAACCTACTAAAGGAATACTCCCAGTTATTCAGAGTTAAAAATAGACTCACTATGTTGATGACTAGAGAGAAAGACAATACTGAAAAGGTGAGACAACATAATCTCAGTACAAAAAGGGAAATGGAAAAGTCACGGGATGAGAACCAGTTCTTCATCTCATACAGCTCAAGAATAGGAGCTTTTCAAGATTATAGAGGTAGAGAATCATCCTCTTATGGAGAATGTTGGTGAGACACATGTTGCTTCAGAGATATATGGTCCTCTGAATGATACAAAAGAAACAACCAATAAACACACTGGAAACTAGCATAAGAATGATATTGGTAACGATCCAGAAGATCATAAAAATACCATAATCAATGAAGATAGGAATGACGAGGAAGGAAACAAAAATGGAGAAAACAATGATGGTAAAGATGACGAAGACAAGGAGGAAGAAAAGAAATACAAATCATCAGAAAAACCCTATGGAGAAAAAGAAGAAGAAAAAGAAGAAAAAGAAGAAGGGGAAAAGAAAGAAGAAAACAAGAAAGAAACAATGATTGGAAGAAGTGAAGAAAAATTCCCCAAGACCAGTAAACCATCAAATCCATCTAGAGAATCATCTAGAAGTACTCTCAAGGGTCTACTCACAAGGGAAACAATGATTCAACCTATGCTACCACCTCAATTGATTCAACTTTCATCACACCTAGGTTGTGTGGATCTAAGCAAGATGTCACTTGTAGAAAGAATAAAAATTTGTGGTACTTTTCTCAAATTTGAAACATAGGAAATTGAACATACCTATGAAAGAGGGACTGAATTGGTAAATGAAGCTATTAAAGCTTTACAGAAGACAGTTCCTAGTACCACAATTGATGACTCTTTAGCGCCTATTGAAAATCTAAAGTTCTTGGTTGATTCTACCAAGGAGTATGCCTCTAGTCTTCAGATACAGACTAAGAAAGATGCAGAGTCTAGACTCTTGGAGAAAAGGTTGCTAGTGCTACAGGACAAGTGTGTAATCACACACAAAAAAGTATTGCAAAGTCTAAAAGAAGTGAAAGATTGTGATGAGGAAGCCTAGATATTGTTTGTATACTACATGTGGTGGCTTGATTCCACTTAAGGCATTAAAGATTTAATGGACTCAATAGAGTCTCAACTTGCCAATGCCTCCAGAACCTACAAGATTGTAGAAGATAGAAAGCATACTGCTTGGACTTCTATTTTAGATTTGCAGAGCAATTTTTTCATCTTACAGTGTAGAAAGAAGATGTTATGAGACAATTTGGACAACTTGGTGATCTAGTAATTTCCAAACATGTTCCTATTTCAAGTGTCTTAGAAGATGCAGATAAAATAGACAAGATGAATCTTAATCCATCTACTTCAGAAGAAAGGGAAGCATGCCTAGTTGGACTAGAATCATTGCATCAGAAAATTCTTAGAGCAAAAGGGATTTGGGAGGATGGAAAACCTTCTTGGGAAGCTAGTCTCAAAGAATTGCAAGGTGCCCCTAATTCTTGATTTAATGGTTTTTTTTACCCTTTTTCCTTGATGTCAAAGGGGAGAAGGTTATGTGTGGAGAAGCATATGTATAAATAATGTTGTGGAATTTTTTGGTTTTTTTATATATATCTGTAAGGGGGAGTCAATTGTGTTTGCACAATTTTGGCTTTAGAGTGTGAAGACACCTTTTTCACATTTTTTTGAAGCTTCATTTTTGGAACATGTTTCCATCAATGACAAAGGGGGATATTGTTGGAAGAATGAAAAAGAAGCACTCTGGTGCAGTTGTCATTGATGCCAACATTGGTTGGTAACAGTTTTTTCAATCTGATAAGTTGTGGTTCTGATATCTTGATCTAGTAATTTGGTTCGAAAATGCTCTCAGTAGAAGATTGCTCCATGAGATTTTAATATGTTGGTCAGGACTATTAATTGTAGCTATGAACAAGTTTTTAGAAATTTTGGTTGATCGGGTTGAGAGATTTAAATGATAAAAGATCAAAATTCTTTTGGCCAACATGGTTAAGTGATGTTTGCTTCATGGATATTTAAAGAGTTCCTTATTAGGTTTGGGATGACCTAATTTATGTCTTTCACATTTTTTTTTAGCACCAAAAAGTTGTTTGTTTTGGGCTCACAAGCTACATTTGAATTAGGTATGTGTACATCCAATTAGGCTGACCTAATTGATGTATATGAAGTTGTAGTAGTGTATATATATGGAACATCCTTTTGTATTTGAGAAGATATATGAAGATATGCATGTATGTATGTGTGTGTGTGGTGTATGTAAAAAGTAACAAGAATTAATATGCAACTATGTTATATTGAGAGAAGTTACATTCAGTTGAGGTAGATTCTTTGTACCTACAAACCAATGTAGGATTTTGTATTTTAGAGCCTAATTGGAACTGAACCCAGCACACATAAGGTGTATTCCATTAGTTCATACTTTTGGCAGTGAGCCATACCTTTTTGTATCTAGGCAGTAAGCCATATCATTTTGTACTCTGGCTATGAGCCTTTCAAGGATGTAGTGAGTCCTGGCAATGTGCCCTGTAATATCTTATAATTGGTTATAACATATTGTGAGCTAATCCTCATTGTGGTTTTTCCCATTTTTGGGTTTTCCATGTAAAAATTGTGGTGTTCATTTGTTATGTGGTGTTATGCTTCCTTTCATGTTCTTGCTTACCATTGCAGCTACATATTTTTTAATTATTGAATGGT
Source organism: Sequoia sempervirens (assembly GCA_007258455.2). Taxonomy (NCBI): domain Eukaryota; kingdom Viridiplantae; phylum Streptophyta; class Pinopsida; order Cupressales; family Cupressaceae; genus Sequoia; species Sequoia sempervirens. The sequence continues at coordinate 28,201,631 of VDFB02271358.1, read as the reverse complement.
TAGAAATTAAATGATCTAGTAGAATGTTGATTCACCCCCACTCTTAGTATTTTGGGTGTTCAAAAAAATTTGTATGGTATTCTAGGTACTGAAAAAATGCCAACTTGACTAATTCCTATATAGAGTAATAGAGTCCTAGAATCACATAAAAACCTCTTTACAATAATTTAATTTTTTTTATAGTCAATTTAATGTTATTAACTTGTAATAACTAGACCAACTAAAGGATTACAATATGGTCCTACTTAATAATCCATTCATAAACACAATATATTTTTCATTTTAATGAAAACAATTATTCTAAACTACTTGAACAAAATAAATTAAAAAATACATAATATAAGAAATTATTTTGATGATACCAATAACACTTTTAATTATTTTGTTCATGAATAATACAAGATTACAAATTTGGAGACGATCAAATATTGAAATCATGTAGGCATTTATGCTTCAATAAAAATATATCATTGTTACTAAGAAATTGCTTATAGACCTTTACACCTACAAACCTATTAGTGAATAGATTTGTCCTTATTTAAATATATCAATTATCAACTCCATAGCCCGTTATATAAGGACAAAGTTCTTAATAGAAAGGAGAGATAACCATTTCATTGGTGATATTCCTTTGAATTTTGATGAGGCACAACTCCCTCAAATGGTTCAATTAACCACTAATGAATATGCTTTTAACCAGAAAGTAGGAAAGGCATACTAACATTGACCTATATCTATGAGACCAATAAAATAAACTAGGATGAATACTATCAACCTCCTGATGCAAAAATCAAGACTTCAATATTAGATAGAATAGTTTCATAAAAAAAAAAAAAAATTAATTCCAAAGCAAATGAACATAACATGGAGAAGTGTTCAATTCACAAGGGAAAGAATTTCAAAGATCTATTTGAGTTCATAGAATCATATCTAAATATCAATATTATGTTATGTTCACACTTTAATATTCATAGACAAAGAACAAAAACTTTAGAACCAAAGAAAATCCAAAGTGATCCCCCTTTATTTCCTTATACATGACAATGCAATTGAGAAAACTAGAGTCCGGACTGCAAATAAGTCCCCAAAACATACCTTTATAGATCCTCATCTTGGATTTTTTTGTTAATGTAACTGCCTTCTTTTTGAGTGGGAAATTCACAAACTATCACCTAATTCTTACATAATTGAGCATTTATGGCTATATTGAGAATATCATAATTACATTGCTCTAATCAATATGATTTAGACAAGTGAGTTAATCATCGGTGCCTATATGTAAGCCTCATGGCTTCTTGTACATATGGATGACCTGCAACCTTCAAATCCTTCATTTAATTGCATTTCCCCTTCATGCGAATTAATTTAATTAGATAATTTCATCTCTATATAGAGGCTCATCTGACTAAAGTCCAGTGAATTATGTCACATCATATGCTCTATTCATTTAATTCAAGGTATCTTGCAATGTCCTTTGCATTTCTAGTTGATGTTGAAGACGTGTTCCCATAATTTTCCTCATAAACATAACGACCATACTTTTCTTCTATAAATTGAAGTAACTATCTTCATTTTATGGTGTAGGGCACCATGTAAACTTCATGCCTCCATGAGGAAAACTTGTAATTTTTGAGTCTTAATCATGTTATGATTGTAATGAGGTCATATTTGGGACCATTTCAATGTATTTAAATAATTTTATTAGGTTACTAGGGGATTATGAGGTCAAGTTATCAAAAAATGAAAAATCTTTCAAATGTTGTCAAAAATGCAAAAATGCACAAAATGCAAGAAGTTGAAGAGTCACTTTTGTAAGGGAAGGTTTTTGGTAATTGGGAACTCAAGGGGAAATTATGATAATTGATGTAATATGTTTTAAAAGCCTTGTGAAGGTGAGAAAGAGTAGAGAAGATTGTAACTTGAAACAATTTTGAATAAAAGTACCATGTCTCTGCAAAATCAGCATTTGTATTGTTATTTGCAAGCTTTGTACGACCTGTACAGCATCACCAGGTCATAAATTTCAATTGGTTTTTGTAGATTATTCTGTTAGCTTCCAAAAAACCATGATTTGAGGATATTTCATTGAGAATAGATTTTGTTTGAGTCATTTTTCTGTAAGTTTCCTCGAAACCCTCATTTTAAGGGTTTTGAGAGTCTAAAGAGAGATTAAACAACCATTCCACCGATGGAAGGTTTTTAAATTGGTGCAATGGGTTAGTTTAGGTTGATTTTAAATTTGGTTATGGTTGCAGATGCAAGGTAAGTCATGGTACATGAGTTTTGATGTTGTCCTAGTGATTTTTTCATCATTTTTGGAGCATGAATGCATGGCTAGAAGTTGGGGTTTGAAGAAAAGGCTTTGGAATGGAGTGGGAAATCGTTTATTAAGTATGTACAAAGAATATTTGATGTGTCTTGGCCCTTGGTGAAAATTTTGGAGGTCAAATGTGTAGAGAACCAATAAACCCCTATGTGTGCAAGCCTAATTAGGCCTTTACGCAAGCATAGCAACGGTTTTTTGAAGGAATTGTTCCAAAACAACCAACCCTAAGTTTTAGATATGTTATAGAAATCCATAATTAGTATCCCAAATAGGTTTTAGATCATGGGTTGGAGCTTTTTTCTAAAATTTATGGTCAAATTATAGTGAATTTCTACTAAATTAGGCCTTTAGGATAGCAGGACAATCATTTTTATGAGGTTACTTTTCAAAACAACCCTATCTTATTTTTTGATCTGTTGAAGTAATCAATAAAGGGTATTTGAAACTGGGCTTAGTTTTGGGAGATTAAAATTGGTTGGAGAATTACACCCATTCTTTCCATTTGGATTCCCACAAGCAATTTGGCCTCTTGAGTATGAATGATGGAATAAATAATAAAGGAACTAGTGTTTTTGAGGAGTTCAGTTGGTTTAATTTAGTCAATATTATGATTTAAAAAGTGTATTAGATGTCCGTTGAAATTTTGATACCTTGAAGTCACATTTTTGGTGTATTTGTAGCTCCTTGATATCATGTTTCATTGAAGAGAATTTGTGAGTTTTTCTGGTTGAGCAATCAAGATCTTTGTTTTGTATCTTTGGAATCCCTTTGAAGCCCACCATGCTCTACATCATTTTACATACCAATTCTAGCATTTCCAGTGATGCCACCTCTAAGATTGACTTTCTATCAATTAAGAGCATTGAGTGTGGCTTGGTTAGGTGGCTAGTGGAAGAACAACTTAAGTAGATGTGTTGGTGGTATTTTAAGAGCCAAGCTAATCTTCAAAATTTCCTATGGAATTTTCCATTTCCAATATTTAACAAATATAAAGGGATTGGCCAATGAATGAGTGAAAGCAACAAAGCTTTCCTCCTACACTTTGGGCTCTATGAAACCCGGGAGGGTGATCCCACAATGTATATTCAAGAACTTATGCAATTAACATTTAAATACATTGTAAATATCAGATAATTCTCATATTACCACTCAACAATGTAGTGTATCAAAATATTTGGTTGTTTTTTTAACAATACCCTACACTTGGAGCATGAGAACAATGGAATTCATCACAAAATAACTACAATGGTAAGCCATTTGAAATGTTTGTAAATAAAGATTGATTTGTTGATGAACAGACCCAGAAAATGTATTATGAATATGTTACTCAAACCAGTTCCTTATCCTAAACAACCTGATAACAATTTTACACATAGCAACATATGAGCTTTAAAATTACTGCATTACAACATCTCCACTTCTTATGAATATCCTAGCACTCAATTCATATGAATCAAAAGCTTCACTCAAGCACTTACATTAATTATTTGAATTAATAAGCAAGAAAAAAACCTTACATCCATTGAAAATCAATGGAGATGAACATAACAATCCTTGATTATATTATTCATAACTCATAGAACAAGTACATAGGAGAGAAAATGGGCATGAAATTTGCACCATTTTGTATTGTATTTTCTAGTTTTGTTATCATAATTACATACATACTAACAAACTCAAAACCTAAGACAAAACTCAAAATATGCTTAGTATTCTTTTTCCAATTCTTTGTGATCAATTGCAATACAACGAACCCCTACTTTTGGCCTTGAATTCCTTCTTAAAGAAACAAAAAAACAAGCTTCAGGCCAGAAAGTACACATGTCACCATTCTACTAGACCACTATAACATATATTCTCTTTGCAGTTACATTTGCATTCTCAGATGGAGGGAAACATATATGAGACAAAAGTTGTATTATCATTTTTTTTTGGAGATCTGGTCCCACCTTTCAAAAGGCATCTTCGAGTAGTTTTAACAATATCCTCATGCTCAAAAAGTGTGTCCACACATACAAAATGGAAATGAAAGAAACATAAAAGAATAAAACAAGAAAGGACATGGAATATGTCCATATCTGCAAACTTTTCATCAATTCAAATTGGGGAGAAGGCAATATATTGTCCATAATTTAACAAAATTTTCCAATTATGTTTGCAAGTAAGTATGCCACTCTATTTTTTCATCTTTCCATCCAATCTATTCCAAAGGCATCAAACTGTTCAATGGAATCCCATATGGAATTTCTATATTATTTGAAATTGTTGTTCTTGCATGTGTATCTGGTTCTTACTTGGTATATCACCAACTCAGAATCACCAATCACCATTAACTTCTTTATCCCATGTTTTTCAGCCAGCCTTAGTCCTAGTAGCAAGGCTTCATACTCTGCTACATTGCTTGTGCATACAAATGAAAAAATGAAAGAAAACTTGTATGTATTGTCACTAGGTGAGACCAACAATATTCCTACACCAAACCATTCTTTAGAGCTTGCACCATCAAAGTGCATCTTCCAGATTCCATCCTTATTAGATAATATTATAACTTCATGGTCTATAGATGTAGGGAACCTATGACATTCCCTCGAAAACTCTTCCACTGTAAACTCATTAATATTAGTGTCTATAAAAAAAATTGTATCATCCTCAGGAGCATGCTCCACCATATGTGGAACTTTGGGCTCCCTAACCACTTGTACATCCTTACCATCAATGGGGAAGGTAGCGTAATACATGTCACACTGCATGCTACCTACCATGGAAGCACTCCACTTCCAAGATAGTAGCATTCCATAATTGGGTGGGATATCTACCACCACCACACTCATATTAAACTCTTTCCTTGGATAAGATTCTAACCTATTAGGAAGCTCATTGATTACACCAATCATAGGGACTTCCCTTGAATCCATAGAATAACACTTTCCATGGCTACTATCAACCTTTAGTCCTAATGCATCCATGATCTTGGTTGGCATTATATTGTTGGATGCCCCATAATTAATAATAAATTTTTTTAGAAAATTTCCCTCAACAATCAATGTGAGGAAGAATGGGTCTATTTTTCCAGGACAAGTTGTGACTGAATTCCCTTGAAAAATATAAGGGATCTCAGTAATCACTCCCTCAACTTCTTTATCTTTCTTTTCCTTCTCACTCACTTTGGGTGGAGTGGACACCACTAATTCAAAATAGGCTATTGTGGGACCATTGATAAGGGCCACTGCCTTTTCTTTGTGTTCATCAATTCTCATCATTCCAAGTAAAGGAACATAAAATTTTACTTGGATAAGAAATTGAAACATATCAACATGAGTGTATTTTGGTAATTCAGTTGGAGTCATACCCTGTTCTGCACTGCTTTCCTTTTGTTGATTCTTTGTTGTTTCAGCCTTGGGCTTGACATCTTTTCTTGTTGCTTCAAAATTCTACTTTTGTACCTTTGTCTTCACAGTAGGGGATTTGAGCTCTGCATCTTCTTTTGGTTTATCAACTTTCATAGCCCAAATCTTATCTCCCTTGATTTCCTTAGCTTTGACTACTTTTTCTTTACCATCAAGCTTTTTCTCTTTGGCTTTCACATTTTTCCCCTTGATGAAGAGACCAACAAGACTACCCTGGTCACCTCCAACTATTCTATTTCTCAGATGATATGAGCTCCTGGCTTGAGTGGCTAAGGCCACTATATATCTTGCAATTTCCTCATCTAAAGGTCTTCTCAGGGACACATCATCTTTAGTTGCTTCCAATCTATATACATAATTATCATTGTCATCGTCTTCAGTTGCTTCCAATCTATATACATCATTATCACTGTCATCATCTTCATTAGAGAGAACTTACTAGTGATATGTACTAGCAACATGCCTTTGGTCATCCACATCCATTTCATGAGACTCCATATTAGACGAGTACTCGTTGTCAGCAAAATCAAAACCATCCATAATCATATTAATATCAACATCATCCTCATTGACTAATCATAGTCTTCAGGTACATCTTCTTCTACTTCAACCATCTGTGCAACTACACACTGATGAGGCAAATGTAACATTTGACAAACCATGTACCAAGGGGTCTCATCAGCAAAATTTCTTGAGTTCTTTTGTAAAGGATCAAAAGGAACCTTATTTTGAGCATTTGTCTGATTGTTAGGGATAGGCTTCCCATTATGCCAGTTTGTATTATATGGATGATCCTATAGCCGAGGAGGTCTTTCATTCTTATGATAATTGGACCTTTTGTTTGTTAGACCTTTCTCTTGTCTGGAAATTCTATTGCTCAGATCCTTCATAGTATTATTTACATTATCAATTTTATCCTCCAAAGAATTTCCCTTAGCACCAAAGTTTTTATCCTCTTTCTTTGGATTCTTGAGGATATTTACATCATCTCTCCTCCCCACTTTACCAATTTCTTTACTGATATTATCAATATGGACAACCATCTTATGAGTCTCTCTCAATGTTTGAGGGTTTTTATCTAGCAAGCGATAGCTCATTTTTGCATCAAATGAATTGCAATAGTTTACCAAGCATACACTGTCATTTAATGTTAAATGAGGAGGTAGATAGTTCATGGCCTTTTGAAATCTTACATTGAAGTTAGCCACACCCTCATTTGAAATTTTAACAATATTGTTAATTTGATTCAAAAGAAACCTTGAATCAGTCTTATCACCATGCTACTCTCTGAAAAGCCTCTTAAATTCCTCCCAAGATCCAATACATTTAGTAGGAAAACTTCTATACCACTCTCTAGCATCCTTAGTAAGTGACTACATGAATAGCTTCATCATGACATCCTTTGCTTCTACCTCAAAATCATCCATGACATTAGCAAATTATTTGAGGTGGTCTTCTCCACTCAAGGCATTATTTTTAGAGAATCTAACCAAAGCATGCCTAAAATCTTCAAGAAATGGGTTAGGATAACCAAGAATCCTAGTAAAGCATAATTGTTGGTATCTTTCAACTTGCATTGGTCTCCTGGTGGCTTGATCTGTATGAGCATTTCTAGTCTCATCATCTTTTTTGTCATCAGATTGAGTCTTATCCTTACCTTTTCTATCTCCATTATTATTTCCTCCTCTTTACTTATTTCCCTCGTCATCTTCAAAATAAGAGTTCTTATTTTTATCATTTCCTCCACCTCCACCACCCTGATCTCCACCTCCACCTCCACTGGTGGTATGTCTCTTAGATTTCTTCTTTTTGGATTCACTATTAGTATGTCTAGAGCTTGAAGCTTCTAAGTTTGGTATGAAGATCTTAAGAAAATAAATCTTTTTAGCTATCTTTGCATTGGCAGCTTTGATTTCATCTTGCAACTCTTCTTGTAATTTTCAATTTTCCAATTGCAATCTCAAGATCTCGGGGTTTGGGGGTGCACTGGATGGGGTAGGATCAATCTTAATATTTCAAGTGGAAGTATTAATAGATGAAGTATTTGTACTTGTGTTGGTATTGGTATTGAAGGTATTAAAGGCAATTTTCTTTGGTTGATCTGAGGCTTTGGAAGTTGCAATAGATGTAGTATAAGTGTTAGCAATAGAGGTTCCCATTTGGATAGTCACCTTAGGTGGATCAGGTGTTATCCTAGCAGAAAAATTAGAAGCATTTTCTTGAAATGCCTTGTGATTTTCTTCTTCTCTCATCTTTTCTATCCTTTTCCTCTGAGCATCTCTCTCTTGCATCTTAGCTTTAACTAGATATCTTCCTTTTCCTTCAACTCCTTAGCCCTTTTTCCTTCCAACTCCCTGAGCCTGTGTTCTTCTTCTTCTTTAAGCCTAAGTTCTTCTTCTTCTAAGGCTTGCATATCTTTATCTATGCCTTCTTCATCTTCTAAGACATTTCTAGCCTCACTTCATGCAAGATTATAGTAGGTTTGATCAATTGGGTCTTCCTCAAGGGAAAGGTACACTTCTATATTAGGAGGTTCACCTCTGGGCTTAAAATTATCTCCATTAAAAATAGATCCAACTCCATAAGTTGATGGTTCTGAGAAATTCTTATTTTTATTCCAAAACTCCCACCCATCTTCCTCTCTTGACACATCAAATTCATTATCAAAAACTTCCTCAGTGAGAAAAATCCCTTGATCTACATTAGGCACCTCAACTTCACATGCCTCTTCATGCGTATTTGCACTATTTACTTCATTATTAAAAGTAGGAGATGCATCAATCAGAATTTCAGTCAACTTACTTGATTCAACACATTTCTTCACCCAATTGGGTTGCTTGTCCTTCGAGTGCTCAGACTCCCTTCTATTCAAGATGTTTCTTTGTGTAACTTTTGGTCTTTCTCATGGGGCCAAATTGTATCTTAGATTTCTCTTTCTCACTTTCTCTCTTGGAATTTATTCTCGCACTGGCATGAGAGACTTCAAAGTTGCCACCTAGAATGTTGGGAAATAGAAATTGATTGTACTTTTTCTTGGTACTTGTAATCTCAGAAAATACTTTGAACATAACCCAACACAAGGTGAAAGAATGGACCCAAACTTGATGCATAAGAATCGATGTGACTTATGTAAATGAAAATTTCAACCACTTATTTTCCAAACAATAAAGACCAATAAAATACTCGACTCTGACTATACCAAATTTGAACTAGAGACTTTGGACTTAGCAATCCCCAACAAAGTCACCAATCTATTGGTGGTTTTTTAAGAACCGAGCTAATCTTCAAAATTGCTTATGGACTTTTCTATTTCCAATATTTAGCAAATTGAAAGGGATTGGCCAATGAATGAGTGAAAGAAAAAAAGCTTTCCTCCTACACTTTGGGCTCTGTGAAATCTGGGAGGGTGATCCCACAATGTATATTCAAGAACTTATGCAATTAAAATTTAACTACATTGTAAATAATAGATAATTCTCATATTACCACTCAACAACGTAGTGTATCAGAAGAGTTGGCTATTATTTTAACAATACCCTACACTTGGAGCATGAGAACAATGAAAATCATCACAAAATAACTACAATGGTAACCCATTTGAAATGTCTGTAAATAAAGATTGATTTGTTGATGAACCGACCCAGAAAATGTATTATGAATATGTTACTCAAACTAGTGCCTTATCCTAACACGGAGTCAATCTTAACCTACGCAACCTGATATAAATTTTACACATAGCATCATATAAGATTTAAAAATACTACATTACAACATCTCCACTTTATATTATCGACCGCCACTTCTTATGAATATCCGAGCACTCAATTCATATGAATCAAAAGCTTCACTTAAGCACATACATTAATTATTTGAATTAATAAGAAAGAAAAAAAACTTACATCCACTAGAAATCAATGGAGATGAGCAAAACATTCCTTGATTATATTATTCATAACTCATAGAACAAGTACATAGGAGAGAAAATGGCCATGAAATTTGCACCATTTTGTATTGTATTTGCTAGTTTTGTTATCAGAATTACATACATACTAATAGACTCGGAACCTAAGACAAAACTCAAAATATTCCCAATATTCTTTTTACAATTCTTTGTGATCAATTGCAATACAACAAACCCCTACTTCTTGCCTTGAATTCCTTCTTGTAGAAATGAAGGAGAAAAACAAGCTTCAGGCCAGAAAGTACACATGTCACCATTCTACTGGCCCACTATAACATATATTCCCTTTGTTGTTATATTTACATTCTTAGATGGAGTGAAACATATATGAGACAAAATTTACTCTCATTTGTTGCTGGAGATATGGTCCCACCTTTCAAAAGGAATCTTTGAGCAGTTTTAACAATATCCTCGTGTGCAAAAAGTGTGTCCACGGACAAAAAATGGAAATGAAAGAAAGCATTAAAGAATAAAACAGGAAAGGACATGGAATATGTCCATGTCTGCAAAATTTTCATCAAGTCAAATTGTGAAGAAGGCAATATATTGTCCATACTTTAACAAAAGCTTAATCTATACTAATTTTAGGCTATGCATTGCATTTCTCCCATCCATTACTCACCATGATTACAGGTTTCAAAATTAGAATTGTAATTTCCACCCCATCATTGCACTTAATCCTCCAGTCCATCCAAGTATTTGCTCCTCCAGGCCTATAACTCTTCCTTAGTGGGCCAGCTAAATTTCATGACATTGTCAGCCTTTTTTCTATAAGAGGACCTAATTGGTAACTATCTGATTAGCTTCCCTATCAAATTCCTCCAAGACAATATTTGCATAGGCCAGCATGTCCATGTTCCTCTTTAGTGTTCCCATGTCATGCCCTTGGTAAATTAAAGTAGCTTGACCTAAAATGACATCATTAGTTTCCTTTCTCCACTCCTACAGGTTTTTTATGCTAACATCATCCCTTAAAAAAGATGGGAGGAGACCATGATGTGTTTCATGAAATTTTATAACCAATTCCCCTATCCTGGCCTCCAAAGTCTCAATAACTCCCCTGAATTCTTGAATCTCATTTACAATAATAATGGTGGGCTTAAGCTTCTTAAGGGGTTTAGCCTCCTACTTGGCTCCAATAGACATCATCCTCAACTAAGATGCAACCTTGGGATCCATGTATCCATGAGTAGAATAACCCTCTCCTTATCATTTCCAAAATTATTTATAGCATATTTCATGGAGGAATAACTATCATGAATACTATTCAATCTATTAACAACCCTTTTGTTTAAGTGTTCCAAGACTATAGTGACAATCTTCACATTACTCATAAAGACTTCTCTATCATGATTGCACATTTCTCTTCATAATCATTTAGTTGCTTAAGAAACTCCTCCTTGTTGAAACCTTCCTTAGCTGGTGGTACTTCTGATGTACCAGGCTCTATCATTGAAATGGGCATAGTTCCCATATTATATGGCACAATTTCCCATGAAGAACTTGTTGAAGGGATATAATCAGTGGGTATAGCTTCATGTGGAGTGGTAGGAGAATCAACACTTGTCTATGTTTGCTCTCTTGGATGTAAATTTTGCAACTTCTCCTCTAATAATGTTATTTTCATTTGTAGCTACATCTTTTTTTGTTTAGTCCTTCAATATTGTACCAACAATTCATTGTATTGTGTCCCGATTTTTTCCTTTTCTATAGTTAATGATTCCACAGTGGCTCTTGCAAACTGAGCAACATTTAAAAACATATTTTCCACCTTAAGAGATGATGTCTCTGACACTCTCTTTATTATTAGGCCTCCTCTGTAGTTAGGTGCAAATTCAATAATGTCAGGCTTTCTTGTACTTGGGGATAGGGACCAAATAATTAATGCTTCCCATTGATCACTGAAAGCATTTCCTTGTAGTGCAATTGCAACCTCCTCTTCTAAGTTATAGAGAGGTCTATCACATCTTTTTATTGTAGGGTAAACTCACAATAGTGGGTTACAATTTTTTAAATGAAGAAAAATTAGAAATTCCCATCAAAAAATTTAAAATGCTTTACCCCTTCAAATGAACCACCCCCCTTCTAATGAACCCCCCCTTCAAATGAACCCCTCCCCCTTCTAATGAACCCCCTTATAATGAACCCCCTCTTGCACCATATAGGGGGGGTTCGAATGAACCCCATTTTTTCACCTTCCCCTCCACCATTTCAAAATTTATGCAGTTTTTTTATTATCAAAGCTTGGGAAGGAGGTGCAAATGGAGTCAACTTGATAAACCAAGTTGGATGATTGTAGTGATCGAAACGTGCTTTCCAACAACTATAAATTTAATATATTTTGTTTTTATTTTATATTTTATTTTTTAGTTCTATTGTACACAGGTTTTTCACTGAACATCAAGTTTGATGAAAAATCATTGTGGAAAAATAGTAAATTTGAGGAATTTTTTTTTGAAAAATATATACGCTCTAGATATTGATGTCCTCATTCCAACAAAATTTCAATACATACCAAAAAATTTATGCGAGCCAAAGTGCACCTATGTCTAAATTATAAATGTTTTGACTTCAAAACTTAAATAAAAGAAAAATATTCAACAAAATGCTATGAAACAAAATGAAAGAACTAGATACTTGTGTTACCAACCTAAATTCAAAAGAATTAGAATTTTATCCTTTGTAGAAAAAAAGTTATGTGAGCCGAAGTACACACCACTTTTTTAAAATGTTGTTTACTATTAAAAACTAGTAATCAAAGAAGAAGCAAAAAAATTACATTTTAATTTCAATTTAAAAAAAAAAAAATACATTTAAAATCTACAAACAAAATCTCACAAATCACTAGTTTACATCATTTTCAAATTCCTAATAGTTTACCTACTATAAGTGTCAAAAAGTGAAGTTTTCTCTGAAAATGTTGATTTCAATGTCAAGTTTGGCCAAAAAGTGTAACCCATTATTGTGGGATGACCCTGTATCAAAGACAATAGCAAAATCCAAATCCCATTCTGGTAACACAAAATACCACTATTTATTACCAACTTTCTACCCTCTTCTATAGTCATCCCCTGAAACTTAGCTCTCATTTCATTCAAGACTCGTGCTTGAATGGTGGCCTCAGGTAACTCTGGATGAAGACTCCTTTTCTTGGCCAGATTGCTAACATATTCATCCTTCTTGGCCCTGTAGGAAAATTCCATGAAAGCTTTAGATCTTATAAATGAATCATCATCCATGAATCTCGTGCATGCTTCCACCCTGACATCATCCTTGCCATTAAGCCCAATGAGGTCAGCCTTACTTAACCTCATACTCAATTGTTGTGATACCATTTCTGCTAATGTAGGAGGCATTCCCTATTGCATTTCCTGCTTAGATACCCAAATTTCCTCATTAGATTCATCATCATAATAATCCACCAAACTTGTTTGTTCAACCTTTTGCTTCTTCAATGGTGGCTCTCTTAGTGGTGAGACATGTTGTGATGGGGCATCAACATCCACAATTTTAGGCTCGGTTGTCCTTGGAGGAGATGGTGGTAGCATTTGTGGCATAGGAGAAACAGGTCTCTGCTCCTCTTGTTGGGAGGGAGCAACCACTGTATCATCTTTCTTTGCTTTGTTCTTCCTCCTTGTGAAAACCTTTACTTTCTATTCCTTAGGAGGCTGATCTATAGGCCTTTCCTCCATAATAGGGATTTATCCTCCACTCTGTCTCTCTTCCATGGGGGATTTCCCCTTATCTTGAATCATTATTTCACCTCCAAGGTGACCAACAATTTCTTCAAAATTCTGGAACACATATTGAACCACTCTACATTATATTGGGAATTTGTGCAAGAGAAACAAAATTAGGATCCTTTTTCTTTCTTTTCATTTTGTTAAAAGTGATGCACCTTGCTTTTCTATTCTCTTGCTCCAAAAAATCAAAGATGTTCCTTATTCCTCAAGGAATTGGAAAATATGCACAAACTTGGAACTCCTATTCCTTTCCTTTAACCAGGCCATGAAGCCTTCAGGATCATGATTCTCCCTTGTCACTGATCTTTACATGTGGAAAGTCTTGAGTATATCATTCATCTTATTCCAACCTCCCTTTGTCATTACAAAATTGGAGAAGCGTGTGTATGAGGGGAAAAATGTTCCTTCTCCCTATTACAACAAGTGTTTATTCTCCACACTTCCCAACTGATACATCACCTCAAGAAATCTAATTATTTTTGGGACATACTTAGGCAACAAGTGAGGTGTGAAAGTGGAACGATACACTCTCAAAATTGTATATACAGGGTAAAGGATAACATTTCCCGAATTATGATCAACCCCTAGCTCAGGTCTCCTATCTTTAGGTCTCAAGAAATCATGCGGGGCTTTGGGAACTCTTGGCATACTCATAACTAGGAATCTTCTCAATTTTGAAGCAAACAAGTTCTCAAATACCACATAATCAAAAGTTATGTCATCCTTATCTAGGATGGTAGTCCAACACTAAACAAGAAGCTCCAAAGTACCTTCAATCCTATCCAATGTCATATTCTGCCCAAAGTAAGATGCACCTTTGAACATAAACATGTGCATTAACAATGAGTACCATCTAAACCTCACTCCATCTGCACCCCTCTTCAATTTTACCAAACCCTCATGAATTCTCTCTGCTAGAAACCCTACATAATCATATGTTGTGCGATATTGAGGGTGTTGAATGTGGGTTGCCATATACATCCACATCTTGGGAGTTTTAGTGACAAGATCATAGCCAATTACCTATCAAATGGAGTAGAAAGTCATTTGGAAATAAGAGACAAATTAATTAACATGAAAAGGCTCTTTATCAAATTGTCCCAATGTGATTTCTTGGCCCCCAATTTCTACTAAGTACCTTGGCAATATATGGACCCTGAATGTAATCTTAGTTTTGTCATACTCCTCCCTAAGGTCCTTTTCATCAATTTTAGGCATATCATTACTCCACTTGGTGAGTCTGAAGACATGGGCAATCTCTTCCTTGGTGACCCTAACCATGTCAATTCCATCATAAGACCTCACAGTCCTGGTGACTAGGTTAGAATTCATAGCTATTGCTTTAAACAATTTGATATCTAGGTATACATTAGGCATGGTCAATTTCCCTAGGTCAAGATTCCAAGTGCTTCCAATTGGAATGCCCATGTTTCTAATTTTTGAACCAACCATAGAACAATTCCCACCCAGTGCAAGGTAGTTTGGAATCCCTAATAAAACTAATTTTGTCAATTAATCCCTCGACTACTTGTGGACCCTAGAGAAGTAATTGATCCTTAGGTTTTTCACTAGTTGAAGGTGGCGGCTAGTCAGCAAGGTCTTTACTCAAAGGTCTTTTGGGAATGCAGGATTCCCCTTTCAATGAAGATGCTTTTACTTTGGGAGCCATAACTCAAGGGTTTTATAAAGCAGGGTTTATGGTTTCTTAGAATAAAACCTTCGACTAACAGTTTGATAGGAATTATAACAATGCAGGATCAACTAATTTCTTTCAATGAATGCCAAACCTCAAAAGAAATGCAAAACCAAGAAAACCCTAATTGATAGAAAGACTTAAAGACCACAATTTATCAACAATTCATGTGAGAAGGAAATAATTCACTTACTAGTTTTTTGCACATTAATAACCCTAACTTTGATGTTAGACAGGCCTAAAACCATAAAACGAGCTCTCCAAGTGTCTAGAATGTCTATCTCAATGCTTAATTATACTCTGAAGTAATTTTTAATAGCTATAAAACCCATTGATTTGGTAGCTCAATGTCCTTTCCGCTATTAAGGCTCGCTCACACAAACCAAAATGGCTCACTTGCCTTCAAACTGAGCTTTGAATGTTAGCCATTGATCATGCAGATGTGTTGATTGAAAAATGATCGAGATTAAGTCAACATGATTTGAAAAAAATGACTATAAGCAGCCATAGCATTCATCAAATCAAAATAAGCTATGTGGAGGGCTTGCTTGTCACACACAAGCTCCACTATCCCCATGGTACTAAAATGATTTCCATGTGTCAGCCTTCCCATTCCCCCATGAAACATATCCCTTGTGTAACTCCTTGCAACGGGGAGATGGGGAAGGGCTAAGATTAAATCTCATGCCTTCAATATATTCATGTCTTAACACGGGACCATTGGCCTGCGACCATATTCCTTTGAAAAAACCAACGACCTAGATTAAAAGATCTCAAATGTTGTTAAAACACGTGCCTCATATTTCCTTTTAGCAGTGCACACTTTACTATCATTTCCCTATGCTAAAATATTTGTTTAATATTGGCCTTTATTCTAATGTCCTTTATGCCCTCCAGGGTGCTCCACGTGGTGCTCTCTAGCTTCCCCGTTGGGAGTTGGGCGATAGAGATGGGCCTCGCATGGGATAGCAGGTAGAAATTAGGATTAACCCATGTCACCCACTATCAACCATCAATCTTCTCTCAAAAGAGTGTTTGCTTCACTTTATAGCTCAATAGGTCCCTCGACCTTGGGACATGCATCCATAGCTTGCTAGCCCAGTGACAATAATTTATTGCAAATTTAGAATAGACAGGGTAGCAGGGAACGACCAGGATGAAGACACGTCACATGACACCCACCATTGAACCTCCTTTAAAACCTTCGCCTACTAACCATTTGAAAACATTGAGCCCACTGTCGGGCATGACACATGACAACCGCCTACGAGCCCATGTGATTATTTTAATGAGAAATGAAGAAAAACGGGGACATAAGGAATAACAGAGATTTGCTCGTGGTGATCGAATGGTCATCATAAAACATAAGATCTACACATGTCAAATTTGTTATTCTTTAAAAGAGGGGCCCAACTAGGTGCACGACAGGTAGGGACATTAGGGATTAAAATGAAGAGTTAGGCTAAGGATGAAAAATTAAGCCCAATCTAAGATTTGATTTAATTTAACATATAAAACAATATTTTCAATATGACAATAGGACTACCAAGATCAAGAGGTTGATTTATCAATGAAACAAAAGGCATAAAGCATAACTTAGATGACTGGGAACTAAAAACATGGGGTCAACAATGAATTAGAATTACAATAAGGAATTTCAAACTTATACATTTTTGAGAGGGTTAAGGAGCACAAAACCTTGAAGCATGGTTGACAGGAGAAAACCCTAAGCCCATAATAATGAGAATAGAACAATTTTAATTAGTGGAACACGAAAATTAAGGGTTCCACCAAGATGTTCATTATCAAGAGTGATATAGAAGAAGGGCTTATCAGGAAGATCATTGGGGGGAATTTTCTTTCCCAAGTGCATGTTCACAACTCCCATCTCCTATAAAGATTTTTTTATAAAAAAATTTGCATGTCTGGTAGGCTGGAATGGGGCACTCAAGCTGTGGAGAGTTTGATTGGACCATTGCACTTGGCTATGTTGGAAGCAACCATGTAGAACCTTAGTAAATACCCAATATTCGAACTGGTGGGAGATGCCATTTGCATTGCTATGGCTCTGTAGCATGAGCACACCAAGGAAGTTGTTTATATTCTGCATGCTGAGCTTGAGAAAAATGAT
The DNA here is from genome assembly GCA_007258455.2 of Sequoia sempervirens. Taxonomy (NCBI): domain Eukaryota; kingdom Viridiplantae; phylum Streptophyta; class Pinopsida; order Cupressales; family Cupressaceae; genus Sequoia; species Sequoia sempervirens. The sequence continues at coordinate 28,184,370 of VDFB02271358.1, read as the reverse complement.
ATGGGATTGTTTTCCTATTTTGTGGAATCAAATGAAAGCTTTTTTTCACTCACCCAGAATGAGAAGTTCAGGAAGTGGTGGAAGGGATTCGAATCTTGATGTTTACTCTATTTGTCTAGAGAAATGTACTAAAAATGCTCCTTTTTTTATGTAACTAATCATATATATATGACTATAAATATATAGAATGTTTTTGTGTAAATTTGGTGTTCTTTGCTTCTGTTCAATGTGTTTACTTTTTTCTACAATGCATTTTTTTTACTCCCATGACCATGGTGAATTTAATGAGCTCTGGTTTACTTTAGAATAATGAACTTCATAATTTCCCATTTCTGTTGAATGTGTGTATGGCCTTTTCTCTAACATAGTTAGGCATATTTTAATAAAACTTACAAAATATCAATCTATTAATGAAGCAATATCAGGCCATGATGAGGTTTTCAGAACCTCATCAAGAGCTGACATAGTTATGAAAAACTCCATGTTTACCACTTTATGAACTTTCTCTATGATGCATACTAGAACACTTTAGCTTTATATAAAAAGAGCACTTTGTACAAAGTCTCTCTCTGTCGAGAGATGAATAGGTTTCCAAAACCTTATCAGGGGCTGACAAAGGTTTCGAAACGTTGTTGAAATTTTGAAACAAAACTTATTCCCTTTATCATTTAACTTTTCTAGTGTTCAACCGACACTTGGTGAGGTTATGAGAACCTCGTTGGGCTCCGACATCACTTTCAAAATTGATCAAGATGAAAAGATATTAAAGCTTTCTTTGAAATATCGAGCCAAAGAGTGGTTATGACAACCCCATTGAAGCCCGATGAGGTTTTGAAATGAAAAAAATGACAAGCTTCAAACTTAGACAAAATTTGAACAAGTAGGAACGGTTTTAGATGTGTAATAGAAATAAAGGTAAAAAAACCCTAACCACACCTTACAAGCTAAAAGACTTTACAAAATGTATAATTCCTAGAACCTTGAACAAGATACAAGCTCCTCATTTATAGAATAGGATAGGCAGATAGGCACTAGGAGCATAAGTGAAACTTGTCAAAAAATTATATGTGACATTCAAAATTTTGTTGCAAAAAGAAAGTTACAACAACCTGATAACAAAAAATATTCCTCCTTCATGAAATAGAGAACAAAATAATATACTAAATTTGTTGAAAATAAAAAAAATTATTGATCATGTTGATGAAGACACAAACTAGTTGACAGTTTAGCAACAATCTTTGAGCTCATAGGATCCTAATGAAGGAAAAAATGTTTTCCTTGTTGAGCTAGTAATAAGAATTATTCTTGAAATTTCTCTAGCCAAGAAGCATATCTATAGTTCATTTGATGGCCAATTGAAATCTAATATTTTAACCACTTTATTCACATGTGCTACAAATTTTCCATCTAATATGGCTCTTGTTTCCTTGGCAAAATAAATAATTTAAAATGCTTAATGTTATATGAAGAATGCTTCAAAGTGGAAAAGTTTATTTTTATAAAATAGATCAATAGAGATACAAAGCGGATCGAGACAAAAACTGCAAAGATGGTACTACCATTGCAATTTGGCCAAAAAATTGGGACAAGGGAAAAGGAACCCTAGTCGAGAAATGTAGGCTTTTGAATTTGAATTCTTTGAACTAGTAAAACAACCTCCACAAATCCCAAACTATGACAATCTAGGTCTGAGGTTGAATATAACTTAGAAATATTTAAGATGCCCTAAATTGTTTATATTAAGCACATGCATGGATGAATTTAACATTATAACTCATTCCAATGGGTACAATAAGTTTAATTAAATTGAAAAATGAATTTATAGAATCTAAAATATGATGACTATTTGAATTTAAAATGAACAACAAATTGCAAAGCTTCAATTTTCAAGGTTTTAACATAGCAGGAATGCACTTTGAACAAAAAAACTTCAAAATACCTATTATTCACTCAAATTTCAAAACAATAGATATGCAATTAGAATTTTGTAAATGTAAGTCAGATATTGGGTTAACCAAAATGAAATATGTGAAAATGGGATCTAGGGCTAATAGCTAACCTAAATCACACATTCCACATTTGACATTCAGGGGACACAAAAATGATCAAAAGAAACCATTTGGATATTGTCCTCGAGGAAGAGACATAATAGGGTTTTGGTCCTCTTTTTATTTTTTTGTGAATGAATGATTATTGAATTTTGTGTTGTGTGTGATTGATGATGCAAATTAGGTGAAACTATGCAAGTGAAACAAACTATCAAAGATTCAAAAAAACATAATACTAATGTATAGAAACAAAAGGAAGGGAAGTAGAGTGCAGGAAAGATGAAACGTGACATTCAAATTCAAGGAAAAATTGGTTGGAGAAGGGTGAGGGTGCCCTAGTCTAAAAAAAATTCTTTTTTAATTTTTAGTTTTTGCATAGGAGCATCATAATTTGTAGGTGCTTCTTTGTTGGAATTAGATTTGAAAGTTAACGAGTCAAAAAATAATCAATCTTTCCCTAATTTGATGAAAGAAGATGTGTATGTTTGATTTAGTTATTGATGTCTCAAGTTCTTCAATATTCTTCAATCCACTTTAGATTTGTAATCTACAAGAAGTAGAAGAAAGGAAGGGTTGTGTTGTATAGGGATTTTCCTAAGTCAAACCCTATTTTGGTGTTTCCACCTCCACAAATAAATATGATGATATTTTTAAAGAGTTCTTACCCTATGTTGGGTAGAGGAAAATTATAAAAAGGAATGATAAGTCACTATATTATAACTTATCATTCAAATATGCATTACTTGATGGACCTAAGGCATTTGATACATCTCATAGAAGGAGAATTTGATAGTTGTTTGAAGATCCTAAATAAAATTTAGTACTCATAACAATGAAAAACATAAGATATGAAGTATCTTACTATGCATGAACATGGATTTGATGATGCATTACAAACATGATCTTCACTCATAAGTGTTGTAAAAAAAATTCTTATTCTACTCTTGAATTGTCTCGATTTACTTTTAGGATGCTTGAATGATATTTAAATTGCTTAGAAAGACTTAGATGGTCGAATTGAGAAAAATACTTATACTTATGTGTTTCAACATTTCTCACATTAATTCTTTTGATAAGCTGACAAATGAATTTAAATTTGTAAACATATTTAGGTTGACAATAAATATTGAGTTTTGGGCCAAAATAGGGAAAATAGGGGCAAGGGCGCCCTAGTCTAGACCTAGTTAATTGGAAGATATTCCTTCTACAACTTCCATAGACATGATGTGATATGATAGTCACTAATAGAAATATTGTGAATATACTTGATATCAAGACAAAGGATATTTATATCTAGAAGATCCATAATAATTGGGATTGTGATCCATTGGTTTCTTCTCATCTTGGATAAAGTAGATAAAGAGTGGAAAAGATTCTAAGTTTTCTCATGAGCCCAAAACAAAGATAGATGCTGAGGAAATCCACAAAAGAAATTTTTGATAATTTTTACACCACTTGGTTTTTAGTGGATCTAATTATCAAATAGCTCTAATCATATGATACTTTCTATATAAATTTAAAACGAATATGATCCTAATATTACTAATGAGTAGTTTCTAGTTCTTAGAAGGAATTAATAGTGTAAATAAAAGATCATGACATAGTAGAAATTATACAATGAGATAGGCCACACAAGAGAATAGTTGACTACAATCTTTGAGAATTACAATTAAGGAACTCCCTATTACAAAGTGTAAAAAATTAGACTCCTCCTATATCACTCTCATCCCCATATCATACTATTTAGCTCAGTGTTCCATAAAAAATTGCCCCATTCATTCTCATTCCCTCCTTAGGGGATACCCAACTAGCATAAGAAATCATAGTGACACATGATCCCACTCTATACTAATAGTAGAAGGAACAAATTGAGATGAAGTGGGTGTACAAAAATATGAACCTACATAGGATGCCCTATAATTTTCTCATTTCACCCCATTTTAGAAAATATAGAAAGCCAAATACAACCACCAAAGTACCAAGTGGAATCAATAAGTGTGATCATCAAGGATTTTAAAGTACAAGATTAATTCAAATTCCTCTAAGGAGAGGCAAGTTTCATGATATTATCTCTCATAACCTTGGAAAGAAAGTTTGAGGGGATAAAATAATAAAAGTATAACATTTTCTCCTAAAAAATTAAAAAATTAAGTTTATTGAATGAAAAATATCCACTATATCTGACAAGGCTATTAAGGTAGAAGTTGTGTAGATGGAAGATGTAAATAAACACAACCTAGAGGCTCAAACAAAGTCACCAAAGACTAGGTTAAAAATTGCTACTTCTAAAGGAGCTAATATTACCAAGAAGGCTGCCATATATATTTTTAGCAAACAAAAAGAGGATGTGAAAGAAAAAATCATTCAAGAAGAAGTAAATTTTGTAATTTTAGAAAGCTAACTAGGATTACTAAAGAAAAAATGAGAGCTTAAGATAGTCATTTATTTTTTCTCACAACCCTTAGGAACACCTATAGGAAAATGGTAAAGTGATTTATAGAAAAAGTGATAACCTTGAGCAAAGGTTAGAAGTAGTAAAGGAAGAGATTCAAAAGCTCCAAGCTAAAATTGAGGAGCTAAGTTTATCCAAAAGCTTATTAGAGTTTATTTGTTTCCTCTATTGAACATATTGGAAGGGAGTTGAACAATCCCCTACCATCTTCACATAACCTAGTTGAACTTTATAAAATACACTTATGCCCTCTACTTTATAATTTAGAAAGGTTGATGTAGTGGATCCTACCTTTCCACCTATAATTAATTATGCTTGTATTTCCATTTCATGACCATAAAAATTTGATCTAGTAAAGCTACTTATTATAGGGACCCAATTGGTTAGATCATTGCCATCAAAATTTCTCATGTCTAACTTTGGGGTGAAATGACAAGGCATAAGATTATTTGAGAGACGATCGTTCTAGAGATTTGATTCAAGACCAAAAAAATTATATCTCAAAGAAGCATTATCTTCCACCATATTATGTGAATTTCTTCCCATATATTTATACCATGAATAGAAAAAATCAGTTCATTCATCTCCTTCTACATCTCCATCTTCACTGATGAAATTACCTCAATCATTTCCTTCTTTATTGATGAAATTTCTTCCTTAACCTTGCTTATTTCGTCATTAGGATTGATATTCTTATTTTTTACACTATCCTTAACTAGATAATTCCTAGGTGTGACAACATTATTTTATCCTCTTGTTGTAGGCCTTATCATAATGGAAAAATAATATATTTTTAATAAATCATAATATAAAAATTTTATTGCAACTCTTGAGGCCCTAGATCTCATTTTTCAAGAAAAATCTCTAAGAAATTATCCTATTTCAACCTTGAGAGGAAATTTGGTGGAAACTTTAATTCTATAATAAATCACTTACTTCAATCTGATTTATCTAAAATTTGGACTAAAAAGCTATAATTCTTTTTGAAAAACCCTCAAAAAATTAGGATTTTTTTCCAAAATCTAAGAGATATGTGCTCCCCAAAATGAAAAAGGTGGAAACCCTAGTTGTAATATATCACTAAATTTTGCTACAATTTATCTAAAATTTGGAGTGTAAGAGATATAATATGTCCTTGAAAAACCCTCTAAAAATTAGGAAATAATTCACAAAAATATAAGATATATGTGCCTCAAAAAATGACCTAGTAAATTGAAAAAATTCCTTTCCTTCAACAATGCTAAGATCATGCTTTGATATGACTTGTAATTAAATAAATTGTGCACAAATAGGAATGTAATTTGAAACATTCTACAAATACTTGGGTGATCCCACAAAGTTGGTTTACAATTTCTGGGAGATTCTGATTTTTGCTGAAATCACATATTTTCTAAAAATATAATGATTTAAGCCTTTAAAAGTTCCATTTAAAGCATTCCAATTGAAGAGGGTTTGATCAAACTACCTTATATCAACCCCCTTGGATAGAACCTCGCTAGTTTTAAACCATACCTATAACAAAGTCTCCTTTACACCTATCAAAATGCTGATAAAAAACCACTTTTGATTTACCTTTTGGGGGATCAAATGAATTAATTTAAAATTTATTTTTTGTAAGTATGTAGTTCTTATTATAAGCTTCCCAAAAAGTATAATTTTAAATAAATTTAATTTTATTATTATATTTATTTTTTATTTCTTGTGAATGTAGGTTTTTCACCAAAAATCAAGCTCTTTGTTCTCCACATGTGGAAAAATAGAATATTATAATTATATTTTTTTTAAATATGAGTACACCATATATTGAAGTCCTTGATCCAAAAAAAAAAACAAATTGAATTTCGATACATACAAAAAATTTGTGTTATACAGTCTGCCTATGTTTGAATTGTAATTGGTTTGACTTCGAAACTTGATTAAGGAGAAAATATTCCATAAAACACTATGAAACTAATTGGAAGCACTAGATATCGTAGTTACAAATTTAAATTCAAAAAAAAAAAAATTATCCTTCATGGAAAAAAAGTTGTGTTATACGGTGAGCATCACTCCTTAAAAATGGTGTTTACTAAAAAAAACTATTTTTCAAAGGAGATGGAAAAAGAAGTGCAATCTGATTCCAAAAAATTTTAAATATATATATTTATAATCTACATACAAAATTTCACAAATCACTAGTTTGCATCATCTTCAAATTCCTCACGGTTTAGCCACTATAGGTGCTCAAAAGTGAAGATTTAGTTAGAAAAAATTAGTTCAGTGTCTAGTTTGACCAAAAATTGTAAACCAGTATTGTGAGATCACCCACTTGATAATAACTGAGAATGAAAATACATTTCAAGAGGGAAAACCTCAAAATATATCCAGTGAGAACACAATGCACAATCTAATGATTAAATAAGACTCACTACCTCTTATACATACTAGTTTATACCTAGGATATCACCCAACACAACTTAGACAACAACATATAATCACTAGGAAAACCTAATTAACTAAATAAGAATATAATAATGACAACATGACTTCATTAAGAACTAAGGTAGCCACAAGCCAACTACACACAACCCTACACATAGTCTAGTATTAAGGGTGAAACAACGATAACACACCTAAGCATGATTGCACAAAAAAATGACTTAAAACCATCATGAGATGACATCATCACAATGAGAGATAAAGGAGATAGATTCTCCCTTAAACTAGTAATAGGGTTCAACACAATACCTACCATCACTAGAGACAAAAGATGAGAAATCAAAGGAAAGGATATATAATTTATGTTATTATGAAAAAGTTACTATCAAACTAGTTATATTGTATCCTATCTAGGAGGGTCCCATTCACACTACACTTAAGCTCAATTAGGATAAACCTCACATTTTTCTTACCTCATGTAAACTTGCCCAGTGTCCCAACACTTTTCATAGAGTTTACACATGTTTCATGCTTGGAGGGATAGTAATAGTTTAACTCCTACCTTCTCACCTCATCATCCTTTCCTTTATAAGTAAGGCTCCTTTGTACATTTTTATGTCACATGCTTATAATATTTTCTCATCTTACATATTATTGTTTGTGGATTTTTTTGAGTTTGCAAGAAAATATTGGCTAATCCAACAATTTCACTTAAAAAGAGGACAAATATGAATAATTTTATCATTCAATTGATTCAATATACACACATATGGAAAAAATGAATGAGATTAAAACATCTAAACATTCACAATCACATGTAGTGGATGATCACTAGGGAGATTCAACAACTTACCTAGGTCTCATAATAGACTGATCAAGCAAGCTCAAAGCAAAAATATGACATGATAACATACAACCAAGCATAGGAGGTACAAAGGTAGAGTTTAGAGGTCATTTTTTATTTAGGAAAAATCTCCAAAAAAAGGTCATCAATAACTCACTATTTTAATTCACTCAATTTGGAAAAAAATACCCATTTTGATAGTTTTCACTTGCCCCAAAAACTAAAATTTCCCCTATGATAATATGAATCACACTAGGGTTCTCCCAACAAAACTAGGAGAATTTAATAGAGTTCTAAAAGAAAAAATCTCATCTCCATTTCACTCCAAATTTCAACAAGTTTAAGCAAGGTAAAATGACCACTTATAGGTTGACCATATTCTCTAGTCTACAATACCATGCGTTGGTCATTTAAAACATCCCCCAAGCCCAAAATAAAATAAACTAGACACTTATAAGAATACAATCCTAATTCTACAACTCATATTTTAAAGCATATCTATTTACCACATGCAAATATGGGCATGAATGACATGTAACAATTAATCCCATTGATCCCTAACATCATAATAGTCAAGTAAAATTTATAAATTTCATACTTTTAATTTTCAAGTAAAAATACATCTCATTTGCATACATAAAATTCTCCATTTTTAATACAATTTTCAATTCCAAATCAGTATAAAAATATAGTTACAATCTTGCATTCACATCTAAAAAATATGGATGGGTATGTTCCCAAATAATTACAAGTACATTACAAAATCAAGAAAAAATTAAAAATTAAGAAACAAAATTTCTTCTCTAATCTTCTCCACAACTCAAATCATGATCAATGGTGATATGCTTACAAACCAACCATGTCGATCTAGGAGGTCCAACCCACTAGTTTAGGAGGTGATAAAATGGAAAGTTGATCACACTAACTTCAAAGACAAAAGGTTTGACACAAACAACCACAATAAAACATGGTTTCACAAATATATTTTCGTTTCATAACAAGAACCAAACACATTAGAGAAATGAAAGTATAAGAAAATGATTTCCTTCATTTTAGTCCTCAAAAATAAAAAAAGTGGGATTTAGGATATAAACTACCTCAATTGAACACTTATATCCAATGGATGCCACTCATTAAGCATCCCCATCAAAACAAAATAAAACCATAAGTGTTTTGGAAGCTATGCACATGACATCTCCATTAACACAATATATAATTAATGAGTATGGAAATGATATTATGTTTAATTTTTTCTTATTTTTATGTAAATCCCCATTCAGTTGATTGCATAAGCCCATTCTTATCACAATCACTAGATTCTAGTCTATAGGGCTTGCACAAGGTGGGGTACTATATGCCTACATTCATTCTCAATTCCTAATATACACAAGAGTACCAAATTATCCATTTGGTTCTTGGGAAAAATAGGTGTGGTTTTACACAAAAATATCTATCCAACTATTATTCTTTTCTTAAAAATTAATTGTGCAATCTAACTCCAAAATACGAATTCATTTAAAATCTATAATTTCAAAAAATTGAAATCCTATGATCATACACAAAACCCATAACCTCCATTAATGGAGTCATTTGAAACTTTTTCCAACATACACAAAATATTGCACATACAAGCTTTTAATCATGCCTGCTCACTCAAAAAAGGGATTAAAACCATCATTTTGTAAATTTCTTTCCAAAAATCTTGAGGGCATCATTAATTGATTTCAACAAGCTATTTGTATAATTAGAAAAATGCATATGATTTAATATTTTTTTTACATGAATGTGCACAAAATCTATCCTTTTGAACATCCAACAAACCCATAATTTTTATAAATATATAAATAAAAAGAAAAAAGAAAAAATACAAGGAAAACACCTTTAGCTTGAACAATCAAACCACAACGTTGTAACTCTTACACTTCAAAAAAAGCAAATGGAAAACCTCTAACCAAGCATTTTCCATAATGATAACTACTAGTATTTTAGAATGTAATCTCCCCTCTCTTCCTTTCTCAAAAAACATATAATGAAAAATGAAAAACCTTTTATTATTTTGCATATATCCTCAAAATATAATTCAAAATAATGTTTTATTTTCCCATTGCAATATTCTATTTTCAAAAAGAGATCGTATCTAATTCAAATACATATTTACAAAATGCCTTGTTTAACTTGCTTAATAAATTATTTTTCCATTTTAAATAATTTGTAAACACACCTAAGACATATATATCGGACCCATTTTATTTTTAGAAATAGAAAGTGAAAATACATTTCTAAAGACATAAGAATCACTATAAACATTCCAAAGGAACTCCTTAACTTTTAAAGTACATTTTGTCATTCCAAAAGACTTATCATTTTAACACTCAAGAAAATTAAAAAATGTATAATTGGTCATGGCTCTCTAAAATATGGGATTTGTACATCCCCTACTCACTCACTCACTCAGACGTAATAAAAACAGTTTCTTTTAACAAAATTTTACTTAGTGAAATCATGTCATAGAGAATGGTTGTTGAAACAATGTTGTTAGGTTTAGTTAGTTTGACACAAACGAATTAGGTAGATTTCTGAATGTAACGGTAGATTTCTGCAACCTAGGTATTCCACACTGAACAACAGTAAAGCCTTGTTTCTATGCACAGGTAATAATTAAGTAGTGGATTAAAAAGATCCTCTACAGAGGGTACTTTTGGAGTTTTCACTAATTATGGACTAACTGAAAGAATAAAGTTGACAGCACATTTATTGTATCCTGTAACATCTTTTATAAGGATTTTGTACGCTCTGGAATTATAATGGTTGATGGTAGAAACCAACAGAAATTGCTGCAGATATGAAATGAATGTACAGGCGAGCGTGGTACTTACTCTCTGTTTAAGCTGTAAAACAAAACAAATATTTGCAGTTTGGTGTAGGTAAGGACTCAGAAATAAGTTAATATTGTGGTAAATGTGTCGGTACTTTATATTATGGGTGGTTTCCATTATGAAATGGTAGTACATTGATTGGCATTCGGCAAATTCATCGCCAGCAACTCATCGAAGGAAAATTCACCGTCAGCAATTCACCACCATGAAAAATTCACCACGGTGAATTGCTGGCGGTGATGAATTTTCCTAGAACCACATTGATCACAATGTGTTGACAGTTTATTGTGAGCGGTTATGAAGAGTACTGATACTATTGAATATATGAAACACAAGTATATGCCTTCTAAGTTAGTCCTAATTTTTTTTTATTGTACAGTAAATATTTTGGATGTATATGCCTTCTAAGTCCTTATATTTGAACTATTTTAAATAATCTTATATGTTTAAAAAATATAAATTAGTTTTAAGTATAAATATAGTTAATGGGATATTGTTTGAAGATTCATGAATTATATTATGTTAATTTATTTTTCGAGGTTGTTATTTTAAAGAGGTTGGGGATGTTCTTTTTGTTTTGTGTTTAGTTGTTAATCTATTGTACAGTTCCTCTCATCTGGTTTCAAAGCTCTTTTTCAGGCTAAATCTGTTATAACTTCAAAATCTTGTTTTTGTTGTTATTTGTCCTCACAACACTTATACAGCTATTTACCATGTTTAACCTTGTTCTTTTCAGAATCTTGATGATGTAAAAGTGATTTTAATAGCATTAACACTAAAAAATAATTCTTATTTTCTATAATAACATATATATTTTTAATTAAAATAGAAACCTTATATTAAATTTTTTTAAATGACATATCTAAATGAGAAAGAGTTCCTTTCTCAAATCATGCTATCAAATAGAATTTTTATAAGGTCTTGAGGTTCCGCATAATCTCAAGTATATTAAATACCCTTAATATTTCTTAAATCATTGCCCTAAAAAACCATTAACCATCTGTAACCTGTGAAGCACTAATCAGGAAATTAGTCACATTATACAAGTCGATCCACGAGGATCTTGTACTATAGACGCCTGTAATTTTGAACCCTGGTTCCTATTGTTCGAAACATTCTATAAAACATGGTGACTCACCTCAGAGGAGTTCAAAGATGGCTTAAAGTCTCTCCACATGTTGTTCACGTGCGATCTCCACCGATAGGTTTGCAGTCACAGCACATCAGAGTCAATGACAACAGACGGAACAAGTTTGAAAATTTGCATGCAAGATGAGCTCCGGAAGGTAATAGAAACGTCACCATGTCCCTCTTACTGGCCACGTTCTTGGTCTCCTTCACTGTAACGATAGTTAACGATGAACAAATCTTTACCAAACATCGGCCGCACATTGAAAGCGATTAATGGAAGAGTGGACGGACTATAAGCAATGAAAAGCTTAGTTTTCCTGCTTATTTCAACATGACAACCCACCGAATCTGCTAGTCACACCCACGAACATGCCGCTCCTTTGCTGGTAGAATTGATCAGTTTGACAAAGACAATTTTTTTGTTTTGTCAATAAAACTTTGAATTTGTTAACAGATTTTAGGTAGAATTGATCACGATATTGGTTTTTGGGAATTCGCATAGTAGACACACATTCGAGCTTGCCTCGTTTCTTCCTAGCCCATTTGCAAAGCCAAAGAAATCATACTAGTGACCATTTCCTTCAAATCCAATAGCCCATAAGTGTAATAGGTGAAAAAATATATAAAGCATAGGCCCATATCTACACTCTAAAGGCATTGAAATATAGTCTTTTTAGGAAATAGCCAATAAAACACAATCTATGATCTGTTGGGAATTTGTTTCAAAGTTTATGTCTTATGTAGGAGTTAAAGTTGTCTAGAAACCATAAATCTTTTATAAAATTCTAGGAAAAAGTATAAACAAATTTCATTTTTCACTTTAAACAAATTGTTCTATTGGAACCATTTGTGTTAGTCATTTTGGAACATATTTTTAAAAATAATTGACATCCCAACCACCTTGTGCTTGCCTACCTACTTTAGTACCCACAAATTGACTACAAATTTATAGAATAGAAGACTCAAGTTTCTAAATTGACACAAATGGTTTGTGGCCTTAGTGTCTAAAATGAAACTTGCTAATTACTTTAATCATGATTGTTGCTTAGATGTTCGAGATCAATTGGTTCTTTACCTTCTGGACCTAAATTGGACTTACCTCAATTCGATGACACCAATCCTACCAATTAGTTGTATCAAGCTAAACAATACATTAATTTACATAGAATTATTTTAGCAAACAAGATCCCCATTATCTCCATACATTAGAAAAAAAGTTGTCCAATATTCTTAGTGGTATCTCAAGTCTCGTGAGGATCCTAGTTAAAAGCATTTTCCAAGAAATTATTGGTTTGGTTTGGCACCAATACCTATGAGGATTTTACTAGTGCTCTTACCAAGCTTTGTCAAACTAGAATAGTACAAGAATATCAAAATAAATTTGAATAATTTATCGATCACATTAATGTCTTTTATGACTCCTTATTCACAAGCTAATTCTTAGCATCTTTAACTATTTAATAAAATTTAAGGTCAAAATGTTCAAACCACAAGACATGATGGAAGCTTTGTGTTTGGTCAAACTTGTGGAGCATAAACTCACTACTCAATGTTGATTTTCAATTCCTTCTCTTTTCAAAAATATTATATCACTATTTTGTATTATTCCTCAATCTTCAAAATGTATTCCCATTAAATGCTTCACCAAGCTTGAAATTTGATCCCAACAAGAAAAGGAGATATGTTATATAACTATGATTAAAAAAAAAAATCACAAGGGGTCACAAATGTGTTGAAAAAAACTATCTTTGATTTCAAGCCTCCTCCTAATGATGTAGAGTTAGAATATTCTTCCAAATGATAATAGGAATAACTCCTTGCTACAAATTTGACTTCTATATATGACCATCCAAAATTTTGTTTATATGTCTTGGAAATGGTCATAACTCCCCAAACTATAAAAGTGAAAGGCTATTTCAAGAATATTCCCCTCACTATTCTCATTGACTGTAGTGGCATGCATAACTTCATTGATCCATTACTTGTAGAAAAAATTAATTGTGTTATGTATCATACTCTAGTTTTTAAGTTATGATTGACCATGGGGGAACTCTACCCAACAAATGGAAATGGAACTATTTTAGAATGCTATGCGGAACTATAAATTTTTTAAATAATATTTTTGTTACAATTAGATGGTTCTGATTTAGTTATTGGAGCGTAGTGGCCATGTACCCTTTGCCCAATCTTGTGGGATTTCTCTAAAATTTGCATATCTAGATCCCTAATAATGGAAAGAAGTATACATTCCATGGTTTTACACTTATTTCTAATTTACTCTTATCAAATCACATGGGATGGAGAAGTTTATAAAGAAAAAATCCTATGGGGTCATTGCTCAAATATGCTCCATATAGTTTGACCCTCATGCTTTTGGTCACTCTACAAAATTGCAATTGATTTTGGATAAGTATGCCACAATGTTGATCCTACTAGGTTAATGGACCATAAAAAAACCATCACATTCAACTCTATCTAGGGAATGTTCCACCTAACATTTTTCCTTATAGGTATTCATTCCTTAAAAAATAGAAATTAAATATTTAGTGTAGGAACTCCTAAAGGCTAGTGTTATTCATCCCAAAACTATCCCATGTACTCTACAACTTTTTTACTCATTCACAAAAAATACGGGTCTCAAAATATTTGTATTTATTTCTATACATTAAATAAAATAACATGTAAAGGATAAATTACCTATTGTATTGATTGATGAGTTACTTGATAAGATTCATGGTGTCTAATTTTTTTCAAGTTAGATCTATGCTCTAGAACTAATACCAAATTCATCTTAGTCAAATATGTATTCCAAAGATAGCCTTTTTGCACTAAGAAGGATCATTGTGAATTTTTAATTATTTAATTTGGTCTCATTTATTCTCCATCCACCTTTTAGGGATTGTTGAACAAATTATTTCAAATATTTCTTGAAAATTCATCTTGATCTTCTTTGATGATATTTTGATTTATAGAAAAACTTGGGAAAAATATTTATAGAACCTCAACATGGTATTATAACTTCTTGAAGATAATAAACTATGTGCTAGGCACTACAAATGCTCCTTTAGTCAAATGAAAATTGAGTACCTTGGGCATATTATCTCCTCAACCAATATTCAAATTGAACCTCAAAAAATTCAAGCCATGCAAACATATCCCACTCCCAAGGCACTTAAAATTCTTTTAATTTTTGGGTGTCCCTAGCTATTATTAGAAATTTATCAAATATTATGGAAAAATACTATTCCTTTTATTTTCTTTCTAAAAAATGATGTGTCCTCATGGAACATTGCTACCACACAAGCTTTTGAGGTGCCAATAGGCTATGTGTAAAAAACCCATTATTTTCATGGATATGTTTTCATTAAATGTGGTGCTTGTGGAAATGATATTAGTGTTGTCATCATGAAAGAGGGTCACACCATCACCTTCACCAAAAAGGCATATTTGGGAAAATTTTGGTTTGCTCCACTTATGAGGAGGAAATTATGGCTATCTTGCATGTAGTTAACAAATGGAGGCCATATTTGATATTTTTTTTATAAAAAAATCACCATAGTCTTAAATATTTCTTAGAGCAATGAGTATTTTCCCAAGCTCAACAAAAATATGTCACCAAACTCATCAAGTATGACGTTGAGATTATCTATAAGAAGAGACAAGATAATGTGATTTTTTATGCTCTCTCCCATTAATATGAGAACCATATCACCCTATGTGTATTTTATATCCCCTTTTAAATTAGCTACAAGATCTCCAACAAGAGTGGCTCTATGAAAGCCAACACAAAATTTCATCCACCAACTTGTTGTTAGCCCTCTTCATCTCCCAACCACTTTTGCAATGGAAAATATTTGTTATAAAGGATGCATATTTTACTTCCCAACTCTACTATGCATCCTAAAATTCTTCATGAATTGCATGCCTTTTACTCAATTGGTCATTTAGGGTTTATAAAAACCTATGAATAGTTGCATTAAATTTTTTGTATCATTCAAAATTTTGAAAGCCTTTTGTGAAAATCTATAAAGAGAAATATTTAATGAATTAAAATATACAATGGAGGAGAGTTTTTCACTGATAAAATTACTACCATCTATGAATATACATGAATTTAAATTCAACATAATGTACCTTATACCTCTCAATAGAATGGTGTAGTTGAGTAGAAAAAATAACCACTCAAAAAAATGGAAAAATATATCGTACATTCAAAGACTTGCCTCCCTATTTTTTGGTAGAGAAAATTTAGTGTGAAAATCATATTTAAAAATGCACTCCCCACTCAGTAGTGCAAGATTCTACCCCTAAATAAAAATAGTCTACTATTGGTCTCAATGTTTTAGATTTTTAGATTTTGCATTTAATGCTAAGGTGCATATCCTAGATGATACTCATCATGCAATAAAAAAGAAAGTTTGACCTTGTATCTTTATTGATTATTACGAAGATCTATAGTCATACCATCTTATTATTTTAGGCACCACAAAAATACATTATAGGTGAGATGTATCAAGTTTAATGAATAGTCCCAAGCTTATAAATGAACATAACCTGAGCCTCTACTAGTTTCTATTGAGCTAAACATAATTTCAAATTATTTTTATGAAGAACAAGGATATTTAGCAGAATATTATTCTTAGATTTAGTATGTAGTAGATGATGATATTTAGGGGAGATAACAAACACCTCCACTACTAGCATCGAACAATATTTAGCATGCACCTGCACTACCATAATACTCTTTACCTCAATTAGTTTGCATATTATACACTAAGGCTAGTGCATTAGTAGGGGATCCAAGAGATCAAAGAAGGATGATATCTCAATCTCGGCCTTAACTAATAGGGTATCTTAGGATTCATCTTTCACATCTTTTTTCTAATTGGTTAACATTTTTTAAAAGAACTATGTTGTGTGTCACTATCTTAGTGCTATCAATTCCTGGAATATCCAAATAAGTCCAAGAATTTTTTTTGGGAAATTCATGAAGTAAAGTTGAATGGTCTTCTTGTTCATCTTCATCAAGGAATTTTCCTATTTTAATCACTTTCTCCTTGTTGTTGATATCCATCAATATGTTGATTGTATCTCCCAAAGGAAGTGTGGTTTGTTTTAGAAATTCAAGATTTCATTCTTCGTTGTCCTTATCATTCTCATTACTTTCCTTTTCTCCATCTTCTTGCTTAGCAATAATCATAGCACATGTAACCAATTTCTTTTTAGGAGGAGTAAATGGTTTGTCATAAAATCCTAACATTTCTTTTAAGGCTTCATCATCTTCAAAGTATTCCAATGATTCTTCACAAGTTGTATCAATCAATTTAGGATTCTTCAAGGTGAGAGTTGTTTTAGGGAACTACACATGACGGTGTTGATGTTTAACGAGGGTCTTTTCATTGCTTGTGTTATCTTAGAATGACAATACCACAAACCACCTTTTGTTTCGTGTGTGTTAGGTTCTATAGGAACGCATATGCCTTGCTCTTTCTTTCCACATCCTTTTCCACTATAGCTCCAAGTTGTTTCATAAGTTCATAACCTCTTCCATAAAGTTTCTCCATTTATGTTGGGTTTGGTGGTTGTTGATAGTCTATCTCATCAAAGTTTGTTGTATAGCTTGTGTATTCTTCTAGAGTAGATGAGGTAGATGCTTGTGAGTTTTCTTCTAAATTCTGTGGACTGAAATTACCATTGGTTGCTTTTTTTTTCAGTTTCTTTTGTTGTGATTTTTTGTTCTCCCATAAATGAAGGTGTGAAGTCTAGGGAAGCCCATCATATTCCATTAACTTCAACACTTTTTCCATCTCTTGTTTCTCTTCATACATAGGTTTTGTGTTCAAAGTTGGAATTAATTTGTTTAGAGGACTTGTCATTCCTTTTTCAACTTGTAAGCAACTTTCAAGCTCGGGATCTATTTTAATTTGGTATACTTTATTGTTATAGACATACTTCATAATACGATGAAGATTCAAAGGCACCACATGCATCTCATGAATCCAAGGTCTTCCTAAAATAATATTGTATGAAAGATCATGAGGCATAACATGAATAAGATTTTGTAATGTAGCTTTTCCAACTGTAATAGGAAAAGTAATCACACCAAGCGGTTGCTTTCCTACATTGTAAAATCCTTAAATTGATAAGGAATAAGGTTCAATTCTTGATTTATCCATGCCAAGTCTATCCAGAAGGGTCACACTACACACATTAAGAGTGGGGCCATTATCAACAAGGATTCTTTTTATTCCCATCCTATTGAAGATAACTATTATCATGAAGGCATCATTTATCTTTCTCATATCCAAGGGAGGTAGCTCATGTTGATAAAAATTAATGTCTGCATTAACCGCATTCATTCCTTGAATTAGAGTTGCTACATCACTTGCATTTGCATTAGAGGGAACTACAACTTGTTGTAAGGATATTTTAAGCATAGTATGATAATTAGGTGAATTTGGAATTAGGTCCCATAGGGATATCTTTGTAGGATTATTCTTAAGTTGTTCAACAAGATCATACTCCTTCCCACTATGTGAATGCAAATGAGGAGCACTAGGCAAAATGGGTTGAGACAAAGGTAAATATATTAAATTTGTTTGTCTTGGTTGTGGATTGTTTCTAGTGTAATATGTATGAGCGACGATATTATAATTTGATTGCTATGAAACATTATTCTTAGGTGGTTCAAGGGTGAAAATGACTTTATTTTGATTTTGAGGTGGGTAAAGGATGAGTTTAGGTTGGATCACATTAACTTAGATCTTTGTTTTGGTTTGTTGTAACAAGCATTAGTGGATGAACCTTGTGAGATGAAATCTTCAAGGGATTCATCTAACATGTCAAATTCATCACTACTAAAAGGATTGAGGGTTAGGTTAACTTGGAAAAAGAGATTTGACATACTCAAATAACTATGCTTTTTCCAAGGGGTTCATCGATTTATAGGTGTTTTGGTTTTTTTTTCTAATAAATTCCGAATGTAATCTAATCTTATCAAAGTATGAACTAATGATAGAAATGAAAAGTACAATAATCTAATTCTATCCACAATTGAAATGAAACCAAATTAAGCTATATCTAATGAAATGAATGAAACAAAAACTTGATAAATTGAAACAAATATCTAATAATAGTAAACTAAAACACAAAAATGAAGCTTTCAATGTTGTAAAATGCAGATTTAGGTATGATATGGGACTAAATCTCCAAGAGGGACATATGAGTCCTAATTAGGGTTTTTGAAAGGTTCAAATGTTGAAAAATAATCAACATAGAATTCCTAGAAATCAAGTAAAACAACTTGTATTGGGACTAAATCACCCAGAGGGGCATATGTGTCCCAGAATAGGGTTTTTTAAATTACTGAATTCAAAAAATTATGAGTGAATGTTAAGGTTTTTGGTTTGTATGTTGCATTGACTATGTGCAATTATAGATTTCAAATGAAATTCAATGATGCAAGATGCAAAAATGCAATGTATATGTACTTTCACTAATGCAATGTTTAGGAGCCCTAAATGAAAATTAACTAATGCAATACCTAATGCAAGGTTAATGTAAGCTAGATCTAGGACTAAAATG
The DNA here is from genome assembly GCA_007258455.2 of Sequoia sempervirens. Classification (NCBI taxonomy): domain Eukaryota; kingdom Viridiplantae; phylum Streptophyta; class Pinopsida; order Cupressales; family Cupressaceae; genus Sequoia; species Sequoia sempervirens. The sequence continues at coordinate 28,165,017 of VDFB02271358.1, read as the reverse complement.
TAGTAAAAATAAGAAATAAGGTGTTCGAAGCTTAGGTTCACCAAAATGAAATAGAGAAAATAGGGTGTTTCCACCTTTTAGGAGATGGACAACTTAGGGGACCCTATTTTGCTCTTGTTCATTAAAGGAAACCAAAATCCCTCAACAAATTGACTTGAATGAGGAATGGGCTAGGATTAAGATGGTTTCCTTTGGTGTGATTAAATGAAAGAGGGAGTTCACCACTAAGAAAGTGCTTAGAAAGAAAGAGATGAAAATAATATAACAAACCTAACTATATGATGTAGAAAATAGAACTTGAAATCAAACTAATAAATAAGAAGATACAAAAATGCACTTGGAGGATTGGAGATGACTAAAAAAGATCTAAAAACCCTAAATTTTGTTGTTTTTGAACTATATTGGGACTCATACACTAGACTGGGTGATTTAGTCCTAGTTTAGGGTTTTTGGGTGGAAATTGGAATTTCACAACGACAAGTTTGAGTCCACTGAAATTTGGTAAAAGTGTTATACTAGGAATCATATGCCCAAGGTGGTGATTTAGTCTCATTCTTCTTTTCTAGAAAATCAGGATCTAAAACTATTCTCCTATCTCTATGTTTCCTTCCTTTGTTTTCTAAACTTCACTTCCAAATCCAAACCTATTAAAATATGAAAAACAAAGTATTGTGTTGATTTAATTATGGGGGGGTTTGCCTCAGTCAAACCCCTAGTTTGGTAATTAAACCTTGATGGAAAGAATAGATCGTGAAAGTGAATGTGTGTAAGAATCTAGGTAATCTTAAGTGCATCTAAGATTAAGAGATCTAAACTACAATGAAACCCTACTCTAATGTGTTAGAATAGGATGCATGAATGAAACATAAAGATGATGACTCACTTTGGGCTCAGATCTCTAATCACCCTATTAAGTGGAAGTAGAATGATAATGGAGGATAGAATCACTTAGGAAAAAATTCATTAGGCTTAGTTCAATGGCTAGTTGCATCTTCCCAACTTAGAATCCATCATGATTCTCCATAGGCAGCCATCATAAAACTTTGAAAATGCTAGATCTTGAATTGAAAGTGAGCTTGAAGACCTACAAAAACACTATTATACTACTCCAAGAATTCAACCTTATATTTGTTGCTTACTCTTGAATGCTTGAAAATATCTCTTGAAAGCTTTGGCTTGAAAATTCTAAGATAGCTTAGGTTACTTAGGTGAAATAATGATTCGAAAACTTCACTATATAGGCACTCCATCTATTTTACCATTTATTAGATCCCAAATATTTACATTATCCAAAAATTTGAATTAAAATCCTTAATTTCCCGCTCAAACCCTAAAAAGGGGCCACACAAGACTCATACACCCAAGGTGACGTATGGGTCCCACCTAGGGGACTCATATGCCCAAGGTGACATATGAGTCCCGCCCTAGTTTTTTAGGGTGAGAAAATGTCAAGGTGTTAGAAAATTGAATGCATTTGTTGTTTTTGTTGGGATTTCAATTGAAATAAGCCTTGGGATCCAAAATAAGGGGTCTTAGGGGCCTTTTAATGATGATTTAAAGGGTCATGAATGCAAGGGTACTAAAATAGGTCTAAATAAAGTGTGAAATTATACTATCTCCAAGAAGGGAGTATAATTTTATACACTACATCCAATGAAAACAAAATGCACAATCTAATGATTAAACAAGACAAGCACTACCTCTTATATATACTAGTTTATACCTAGGATATCACCCAACACAACTTAGACAACAACATATAACCACTAGACCAACCTAATTAACTAAATAATAATGATAATATGACTTCATTAAGAACTAAGGAAGCCACAATCAAACCACACATACCCACATACATAATATAGGATTAAGGGAGAAACAACAATGACACACCTAAGAATGAATGCACAAGCAAAAAAAAAAAAGCCATCATGAGATGGCATCATCACAATGAGAGATAAAGGAGATAGATTCTCCCTTAGACTAGTAATAGAGAACTCAATACCTACCATCACCAGACACAAAATATGAGAAATGAAAGGAAAGGAGATATAATTTATATTAGTTTGAAAAAGTTACTATCAAATTAGTTAGATTGTATCTTATCTAGGAGGGTCCTATTCACAGTACAAGTTTAAGCTCAATTACCTCATATAAACTCACCTAGTGTCCCAACACTTTTTCATAGAGAGGGTTATTAATAGTTTTATTTTGGACTACCTTCTCACCTCATTATCTATGCCTTTATAATTAAGGCTCTTTTGTACATTTTATGCCACATGCTTATGATATTTTCTCATCTTGCATATTATTTTTTGTGGATTTTTTTGAGTTTGCAAGAAAATCTTAGCTTCTCTAACAATTTCACTTAGAAAGAGGACACATATGAATAATTTTATCATTCAATTAATTCAATATACAAACATATGGAAAAAATGAAAGATATTAAAACATCTAAACATTCACAATCACATGTAGTGGATGATCACTTAGGAGATTCAATAACTTACCTAGGTCTCACAAGAGACTGACCAAGCAAGCTCAAGAGCACAAATATGACATGAAAATGTAAAGTAATCTAAGGATGCATGATAACATACAACCAATCATAGGAGGTACAAAGGTAGAGCTTAAAGGTCATTTTTAATTTAGCGAAAATATCCAAAAAAGGTCATCAACAACTCACTATTTCAACTCACTCAATTTGGGAAAAAATTGCCCATTTTGATAATTTTCACTCACCCCAAAAAATAAAATTTCCCCTATGATAATATGAATCACACTAGGGTTCTCTCAACAAAACTAGCAAATTTTAATAGAGAATTCCAAAAGAAAAAATATAATCTCTATTTCACTCCAAATTTTAAAGAGTTTAAGCAAGGTAAAATAACCACTTCTAGGTTGAGCATATTCTCTAGCCCACAATACCATGTGTTGGCCATTTAAAACATCCCTCAAGCCCAAAATAAGATAAAGTAGGCATTGGAAAGCATACAATCCTAATTCTACAATTCATATTTTTAAGAATATCTATTTACCATGCAAATATGGGCATGCATGACATATTACAATTAATCCCAGTGATCCCTAACATCATACTCATCAAGTAAAATTTATAAATTTCATACTTTTAATTTTCAAGTAAAAATACATCTCATTTGCATACATAAAAACTTCCACTTGTTTATACAATTTTCAATTCCAAATCAATATAAAAATATAGTTACAATCTTGTATTCATATCCAAAAAATATGGATGGGTATATTCCCAGATAATTACAAGTACATTACAAATCGGGATTACATAATCAAAATAAAAGAATGATGTGTCTGGGTCCTATAATTTTGTGTGTTGATTCATAATTGATTTTCTTTCAATATTGTATATGTTTGGAGCCGACTCAAGTGTAATATCATACATTAAATTGAAAACTAAGAAATAAAATTTATCCCCCAATCTTCTCTACAACTCAAAGAATGGCCAATGGTGATATGCTTACAACCTAACCATGTGGATCTTGAAGGTCCATCCCATGAGATTAGGAGGTGATAAAATGGATAATTGATCACACTAAATTCAAACACAAAAGGTTTGGCACAAACAATTCAACAATAAGACATGGTTTCACAAGTATATTTTAGTCTCACAATAAGAACCAAACACAGTGGAGAAATGAATGTATAAGAAAAAGATTGCCTTCATTTTGGTCCTCAAAAATGAAAAAGTGGTATTGAGGATATAAAAAACCTTAAGTGAACACTTATCTCTAATGGATGCCACTCATTAAGCATCCCCATCAAAACACAATGAAACCATAAGTTTTTTGGAAGCAATGCACATGACATCTCCATTAACATGATATATAATTAATGAGTATATAATTGATATTATGTTTAATGGTTTCTTATTTTTATGTAAATCCCCATCCATTTTAAGTAGTTGATTGCATTAAAACATACTTATCACAATCATTAGATTCCTTTCTGTTGGTGTAATTAAATGTCTTGTACCTTGTCCTAGGTTATGATTACACCTTAGTTAAGTTTACTTAGGGACCACATAGGAGGTTGTTGGAGATTTTCCACTTTTGGTGGACTTGACATGTCATTATCACATCACTTCCACCTTTTGTGGACACATCATGTGATCATCTCTCCACTTTTTGTGGGTGATCCACCTTTTGTGGTGATTATCACATTATCTCTTTCCCACTTTAGGTGGAGTGATAACTTTTCCTTGTTGCCACATTTCATAAGATTACGGCACTTGTCATAATCTTATGCCTTTCTATGTTCTCACCTTGGCTATATAACCAAGGGGTCCTCTATGTATTGGATTGTACCATTCTATTATCTCATATTATTGACATTGAATACAGTTTATTCTTGTCATATTCTTTTCTCTCATTTGTGCTTTCTATTAGGCCTCTAGATCTTGGGTGGCTACCTTCATAGCCAATTCTTACACTTTCTATAGGGCTTGCACAAGGTGTGATACTATATGCCCACATTCATTCTCAATTCCTAATATACACAAGAGTATCAAATTATCCATTTGACTCTTTGGAAAGATAGGTAGGGTTTCACACAAAAATCTACCCAACTATTGTTCTTTTCTTAAAAATTAATTGTGCAATCTAACCCCAAAATAGAAATTCAATCGAAATCTATAATTTTTAAAAAAAAAAAAAATCCTATGAGCATATACAAAACGCATAACCTCCATTAATGGAATCATTTGAATATTTTTCCAACATACATAAAATATTGTAGATACAAACTTTTAATCATGCCCATTCACTCAAAAAAATGATAAAAATCATCATTTTGTGTACAAATATCATTTTTGTAAATTTCTTTCCAAAAAATTTGAGGGCATCATTAATTAATTTCAACAAACTATTTGCATAATTAGAAGAATACATAGACTTTATTTTATTTTTTTTACATGAATGCACCAAAATTTATCCTTTTGAACAACCAACAAACCCATATTTTCCATAAATATATAATAAAAAGATTAAAAATAAAAATGCAAGGAAACCACCTTTAGCTTAAATAATAAAACCATGAAATTGTAACTCTTACACTAAATAAAGAAAATGGAAAACCTCTAACCAAGCTTTCTCCATAATCACAGCTACTAGACTTTTATAATGTAATCTCACCTCTCTTCCTTTCTCAAAAAATATATAATGAAAAATGAAAACCCTATATCCTAAAAATATAATTCAAAATAACCTTTTTTTTTCCGTTACAACATGCCATTTTCAAAAGGAGATCATATCTAATTCAAATACATATTTACAAAATGTCTTGTTTAACTTGCTTAATAAATTATTTTTCCATTTTAAATAATTTGTAAACACACCTAAGACATATATATCAAACCCATTTTATTTTTAGAAATAGAAAGTGAAAATAACCTTTTTAAAGACATAAGAATCACTATAAACATTCTAAAAGTACTCCTTAACTTTTAAAGTACATTTTGTCATTCCAAAAGACTTAGATCATTTTAACACTCAAGAAAATTAAAAAAGTATAAGAGAAATAATTTAATGCATGCAAGGATTGGAAACACTTTACAAGTCTAGTAGAATAGAGGAATCCTTAATCACAAGCGATTTAGATAGTTGGCTCACTAGTCTAACACATTGTACAAATTATTACTCTAACTTGATGAAGATGGACTACATAGACAACAATATCCATAGTGAACACCTTTGATTCAATCATCATGATTTTTAATCATATGCCTAGACATTCAATGATTCAAACATAATAGCCAAAACACAACTAAAAATAACCAATATGAATATGAATCAAACAAAAGGCATATATATTTGTGATCACATTTCAATCATAATTTAATTTCAATATAAACTTCTAACTAAATATAATAAAAATGATTTTATATATATCCATCACTATATATTATGACATCAAGCAAATTCACTGCCAACAATACACCCCAAGAAAATTCATCCTCATGACAAATTCATCTCAAGGAAAATTCACCACTAGCAATTAACTGCGAGAATTGCATTAACATTTTTAATATATATTTTCAAGACTTCGAATTTTTTTTTTACAAAAGAATAATTTTCACCCCAAATACAGACCTCCATTATTATTTTGCAAAAAAAATCAAATTATTGAAAATATATATTAAAAATGTTAATGCTTCCGCAGTGAATTGGTGGTGGTGTATTTGTCATGACAGTGGGTAAATTTGACGATGAATTGCTGACCGTGAATTTTCCTAGATATAACCATCACTTAAATCACAAATTTTGAATCAATAAAATAAATGAATATCATCAATAGAAATAATGGAGTTGAATAAGTCATACAAATTCAAACATATTTAATAATTGGTCATGGCTCTCTAAAATATGGGATTTTTACATCCCCGACTCACTCACTCACTCAAATGTAAAAACAACAGTTTCTTTTAACAAACTTAATGAAAATATGTTGTATCAAATGGTTGTTGAAACAATGTTGTTAGGTTGGTTACTTTGACACAAACAAATTAGGTTTGCAACCTATGTATTCCACACTGAACTGTTAGAAACCAAGATTAGATTTGCAAACCAAAAATACCTTCCACAAAAGAGAAAATCAGAAAAAGCACAAAGGTTGCAAGAAGATGTGCAACATAATATTATTCGAGAATTCAATAATTACAAGATATGATTTGCAAACCGGAAATACTTTCCACAGAAGAGAAAATCAGAAAAAGTACAGAGGTTGCAAGAAGATGTGCAACATAATATTATTCGAAAATTCAATAATTACAAGATATGATTTGTTTTATAAAAGAAAATATGCATAACCCTAATCTTATCTTGAGCAACAAGATAGCTCAAAAGATAAAGATGAGAATAAATAAACCTAGGAATTATATAATGCCTAAGTAAACTTATGCAAAGTGTAATTAAATATTAATTACACCAACAGCCCCCCCATAAGTGCAACTTAGGGAGAAGCAAATTATTATTGAAAGATGAGTCCCAGCAACAAGGCCTGATCAAGTACTCATGTACAAATGAAAAGATGAGGTAGAGAAGGAAAACCTAGTGGGACAAAACCCCCCTACAATGAGATGACTACTGCAAAGAAGCACTAGAAGAACACTGGAACCGCAATCTGACAAGAAAGGAAAGATACCTCTATCTACAATTGAAACCAAAACTAGAATCATGATAATGTGACAGCAAACCTGATGCCACGAAATACTCAAAAACTCACAAACTAGAACAACCCTAGAATCTGTGAAGCAATAGTAGATGAGATGATGACATAATCTAGAAGCTGTGTAACTTGATGCCGATGCCAAATTGTGACTAAAACTCTTCCATGGGAAGGAGTACCAAAAATATACTCTGGAACATTAACCATAAAAACATGGCCCTCAAACTGAGAAGAATCTGAACCAATGAGGATCAAGAAACACAATCTCTCAACTGAAGTGTGAACCGAAGAATCTGTAATGTGTCAAGAAATAGCAAAGATATGGCCAAAAGAAACTAAGAGACCAGATAACCCATACGAGTTGCCATCAAAACAAAATGGATATGGAGATCAAAGTGCATGCACACTCTAATCAAATTTATTATGCAAGAAACCCCCCTGAATGGAACTTTATCTTAGTTAATTTATTACAATAACCCAACAATTGTAAAAGGAGAGAATGCTAATGCATGCATAAACAGAAAATAACATGAAGTGGTACTGAAATGAAGTACAAATGTTCAATCTTCACCTTTCCAACTGCCAAAACATCCAAGTAATCTCCAAAACACCCATCAAGACAAATATGGAATAATGAAAAAATTGGGATAGATACAAAAAAAAAGTGAATGGATAGAAAGATAGAGCTCCTCAATACCTTTCCAATGCCATAAATAAGACGAAAAATGGAGATCGTGGCAAAGAGTTATGACCTCCGAAGCCCAAAATACACATCTAATTTAAAACAACAATAAATTAAGGTAGAAAGTAAAATACTAAAAAATAAAGAGTACCACTGGAAAGTGCTCGGAACCAGCTTTCCGGTGATATCTCGTTTGCCCGATTTCGATACTATATGCCCAAGTTATGACCAAAAGAAAAAAAAATAGCTCCTTTAGGAAAAATCAGGGCTAGGAGGGCAAAGAGGGCCGGCCGTACGCTGATGGCATGCTGACGTCAGCAGTTCACAAGCATAAATTTGATGGCCATCTAGCCATTGGGGCAAAAAACACCCTTGCCTAAAAAATTTTTGGTCGGCGGAATATGCCTTTGTTGGAATTAGAATATTCTTTTCTTATGCCGGTATATGCTGGAATCTGGAATATTCGTCGGAATATTTTGAACCGGCAGTGGAGGAATGGAGAGCCCCTGGTCATCCATGTGATATGGGCTGAGTGGCAGAGGTGACGGCGGGGCTGAAAATGGCCGGCGGAGGAGGAGGTGGTGCCGCTTGTCCGAGCGGTCGGCGGGTGGCCGCCTGGTGGCCACCCAGCGGCAGATTGAATTTATATGGGAGGCGCCAACACAGGTTACAAAAAACATGTTTTTTTAAAAAAAATTATCATTTTTTGTGCCTCGTAACGCGTGCTGGGGAGGCTGTATGGCCTCCTTGGCAATTTTTTTTTGCCTCCCAGACCAACTGCTCAAAAATTGACTAAACAAAGGGCGTTCTTAGGGTTTTTGGCCATTGCGAACGCAATGGTGACCTTCGCTTGTGCTCAAACTGCTCCAAAATTTCGGCTACCCCCAGATCTTGCAAAAAATCTCCCAGCCTCAAACCCTCACAAATCTGGCAAACGATGGTCAAAATCTGCAAAATAAAAGTCAATCCTGACTTTTTCCAGCACTCTGAATCCAATGGTGAAGCCCGATCTGATCCAAAATGCCTCATAAATGAACTTCAAGGCATGATACCCTTGAGGAATCCCGAACGAACCCTGCAATGATTTTCTCAAAAATCTGAGAAGGGGTTGCAAATCAAGGCTCTAATACCATGTTAGAAACCAAGATCAGATTTGCAAACTGAAAATACCTTCCACAAAAGAGAAAATCAGAAAAAGCACAGAGGTTGTAAGAAGAGGTGCAACATAATATTTTTCAAGAATTCAATAATTACAAGATATGATTTGCTTTATAAAAGCAAAGATGCATAACCCTAATCTTATCTTGAGCAACAAGATAGCTCAAATGATAAAGATGAGAATAAATAAACCTAGGAATTAAATAATGCCTAAGTAAACTTATGCAAAGTGTAATTAAATATTAATTACACCAACATGAACAACTGTGAAGGCTTGTTTTGTGTGGACATGTATTCTTTAAGTAGTGGATTAAACAAATCTTGTACAAAGGATGGTTTTGGAATTTTCACTAATTATGGGGTAACTGAAAGAACAAAGTGGACAACACATTTATTGCCTTATGATCCATCCTGTAACATCTTTTATAAGGATTTTGTACGCTCTGGAATTATAATGATTGATGGTAGAAACCAACAGAAATTGCTGCAAATATGAAATGAATGTACTTACTCTCTGTTTAAGCTGTAAAACAAAACAAATATTTACAAATTGGTATATGTAAGGATTCAGAAATAAGTTTATATTGTGGTAAATGTGTGGGTACTTTATATTGCAGGTGGTCTCTATTATGAAATGGCAGTACATTAATCACAATGTGTTGGCAGTTTATTGTGAGGGGTTATGAGGAATATTAATACTATTGAATATATGAAATACAAGTATATGCCTTCTAAGTCATTATTTAAATTATTTTAAATAATCTTATATTCTAAAAATATATAAATTAATTTACTATAGTTAATGGGATATTGTTTGAAGATTCATGAATCATATTATGTTGAGCACTATTACTTTCAAAGAGGTTAGTGATATTTTATAATGAAGTTTTATAGAATTTAAAACAAAATATATTTTTTGTTTCAATTTAAAGAATTGATTCTTTGCATTTTGTATTTAATTGCTAATCTATTGTACAGTTCTTCTCATATAGTTTCAAAAGCTCTTTTCAAGACTAAGTCTGTTACAACTTCAAAATCTTATTTTTGTTCTTATTTGTCCTCAACATTTATACAACTATTTATCATATGTTTCACCTCATCCTTTTGAAGATCTTGATGAATAGAAAGTGGTTCCAATAACATTAGCACTAAAATCAATTCTTATTTTCTATACTAACATATTTTTTAGTAATATCATTAGTGCAATGTTTGAGAAACTAGAGAATTCTCATTAGGGTTCTCTAGTTGTGGATCTGGTAGCGGATAAGGACAAGAACAATACTGAGGATGCAGGCATTTCTAAGCGGACAAGAGCCAATATGAAGAGGAAGACTCCTCCTACGCCCTAGATGGTTCAGGTGCTGAAGAAGGGCACTCAAGAAATACACAATCTTGAAGCTAAGGCTACTGAAGCTCTCAAGTTCTTAGGTTAGTTGGGGGTTTCTTACTGGTTTTTTTGGTGGCCCTTGTTGGCCTTGGGTTGGTGGTTGTTGTGTTTCTTGGGTTTTTTTTTGGCTTCAGCCTCTTTGTCTCTAGTGACTTTAATGCTTATTCCCATTTTTTGTAAACTCTCTGGTTTCGGGTCCTTGTAAAACCCATTTTTTCCTTTTATCAAAAACATATTTAAAAAAAAATTAAAATAGAATAAAGATTTTAAAATAAACGTAGAAGATTTATCATTTTTGACATATCTAAATTTTTCATGTTGATATCTAAACCATGCTATCAGATAGAATTTTTATAAGGTCTCGTGCTTTCACATAATCTCAAATATATTAAAAACCCTTAATATTTTTTAAAGCTTAGCCCTAAAAAACCATTAACCATCTGTAACCTTTGAAGCACTGATAAGAAGTTATCCCTGGGAAAACATTCACATTACAGATGGCTGTAAATTGAATTCTGGTTCGTATTTTTCGAATTATTCTATAAAACATGGCGAGTCACCTCAGAGGAGTTCAAAGATGGCTTAAAGTATCTCCAGATGATGTTCACACATGATCTCCACAGACAGCTTTGCAGTCACAACACAATGAGCTCCGGCAAGGTAATAGAAACGTCAAAATGTCCTCCTTACTGGCCACGTTCATGGTCTCCTCGACTGTAACGATAGTTAACGATGGACAAATCTTTACCAAAGATTGACAACACATTGCAAGCGATTAATGGCAAAGTGGATGGACTATACGCAAAGAAAAGGTCAGTTTTCCTGCTTATTTCAACATGACCACCCACCAAATCTGGTAGCCACAACCAGGAACATGCCGCTCCTTTGCTGGTATAGTTGATCAGTTTGACAAAGACAATTTTGATTGTTTTGCCAATAAAACATTGAATTTGTAACGAGGTAGGGTTGATTGCAACAGAGATTGTTAACAGATTTTGGGTGTCTCTGTGTGGAGTTGGAGGCCCATGATATTGGTTTTTGGAAATTAACAAAGAGACACACCTTCTGTCAACTTTCTATTTTGCCTCTCTAGCTTCATTTCTTCTGAGCCTATTTGGAAAGCCAAAGAAACCAAAATCGTGACTATTTCCTTTAGATCCAATAGCCCATAGGGCAAGTTTATTGGCTAAAAAATATCTAAAGCATAGGCCCATATCTACACTCTAAAGGCTTTGAAATGTAGTTTTTTAAGGAAATAGTCAATAAAACACAATCTATGATATGTCGAGAATTTGTTTCAAAGCTTATGTTTCATTTAGGAGTTAAAGTTGTCGAGATTATAAAAAAAATTAGGAAAAAGTATAAAAGAATTTTATTTTTTATTTTAAACAAATTGTTCTATTGAAACCATATCATCATGTTAGTCATTTTAGGATATATTTTTAAAAATAATTGACATCCCAATCATATTGTAGTTGTCTACCTACTTTAGTACCTACAAAATTGACTTGAAATTTGTAGAATAGGATACTCAAGTTTCTAAATTGATGCAAAGTGGTTCATGGCCTTAATGTCCAAAATGAAACCTACTAATTACTTCAATCATGATTGTCCCTTTGATGGTGGAAATCCATTGGTTCTATACCTTGTGGACCCAAATTCGACTTACCATAGTTTGATGACACCAATCCTACAAGTTAGTTGTATCAAGCTAAATAATGCATTAGTTTACATACCATTATTTTAGCAAACAAGATCCCTATTAGCTCCTTCCATTAGAAAAAGAAGTTGTCCAAGATTATTAGTGGTATCTCAATGCTCATGGGGAGCCTAATTGAGAAGAAAATGTCAAGAAATTGTTGGTTTGGTTTGGGACTAGTACATATCAAGATTTTACTAGTGCTCTTACCAAGCATTGAAAAACTAGATAGTACAATAATATCAAACTAAATTTGAGAATTTACCAATCACATTAATGTCTTGTATGACTCCTTATTCACAAGCTAATTTATTAGTGGTTTTAAGGATTCAATAAAATTTAAGGTCAAAAAGTTAAAACCACAAGACATGATGGAAGGTTTGTATTTGGTAAAACTTGTAAAGCATAAACTCACTGCTCAATGTTTATTTTCAATTCATTCTCTTTTCAAAAAAATTATTACTACTCTCTATTATGCCTCAATATTTGAAACTTACTCCCATTAAATTCCTCACCAAGCTTAAAATTTGAGCTCAACAAGAAAAGGAGTTGTGTTATTACTATGATAAAAAAAAAAAAAAAAAATCACAAGGGGTCACAAATGTGTTGAAAAAAATTATATCTTCAATGTTAAGTCTCCTAATGATGTAGAATTGGAATATGCTTAAAAAACTTAATAGGAATAACTCCTTGCTACCAATTTGGCTCCTATAGACAACTATCTAGTAGTTTTTGTCCATACCTTGGCAATGCTCATAATTCCTCAAACTGTAAAAGTGAAAATCTATTTCAAGAAGATACCCCTTATTATTCTCATTGACTCTAGTGGCATGCATAACTTCATTGATTCATTACTTGTAAAAATACCTAATTTTTTTATGTATCCATGCTCCTTTTTTTAAGTTATGATTGCCCATGGGGGAACTCTACCTTATAAATGGAAATGTAATTTTATTTATAATTTTATGGGGAACTATAATCTTCATTAAAATATTTTTTTCTTTAAATTAGGTCCTGTATTGATGTATTTATTGGAGCCTAGTGATCATGTTCCCTTGGCCTAATTTGGTGGGATTTCTCTAAAATTTGGATATATAGTTTGCTAGTAATAGGAAGAAGTATACATTAAAGAGTCTTACACCTAGGTCTACTAGTCTTATCAGATCACATGGGATGGAGAAGCTTCTAAATAAAAACTCTTATGGGGTCATTGCTCAAATATGCCCCATATAGTTTGACCCTGATGCTATTGGTCACTCTACAAACTTGCAATTGATTTTGGATAAGCATGTCACAATGTTTGTTTATCCTACTAGGTTAATGTCTAACCATGAAAAAAACCATCACATTCAACTCTTTCTGGGGAATATTCCGCCCAACCTTTTACCTTATAGGTATTCATTCATTCAAAAATAGAAATTTAATAGTTATTATAGGAACTCCTAAAGGCTAGTATTATTCATTCCAAACCTATCCCATACTCTACATCTTTGTTACACATCACAAAAAGAATGGGTCTCAACATATTTGCATTGATTTCTATACATAAATAAACTAACCATAAATGAAAACTACCTATTCTATTGATTGACAAGAGTTACTTGATGAGCTTCATGATGTCAATTTTTTCCAAGTTAAATGTATGCTCTAACTATAACCAAATTAATCTCAATGAATTAGATATTCCAAGGACAACCTTTTCCACTCATAAGGATCATTGTTATTTTTAAATCGTTCCATTTGGTCTAATGTATGCTTCATCTACCTTTTAGAGATTGTTGAAATAATTATTTCAACTCTTTCTTCAAAAATTCATCTTGGTCTTCTTTGATGATATTTTGATTTATAGAAAAACTTGGCAAAAATATTTGTAGAACCTCAACATGACATTATAACTTCTTGAATATAATAAAATATATTCCAAGCACTCTAAATGATCCTTTGGTCAAATGAAAATTAAGTACCTTGGACATATTATCTCCTTGACCAATGTTCAAATTGACCCTCACAAAATTCAAGCCATGCAAACATACCCCACTCCCAAGAAACTTGAAATTCTATGAATTTTTGGGTGTCCCTAGCTATTATTAAAAATTTATCAAACATTATGAAAAAAAAATTGTTCCTTTTATTTTCTTTCTCAAAAAGGATGCCTTCTCATTGACTATTTCTATCACACCAACTTTTGAGGTGCTTAAATAGGATATGTCTAAAATACTCATTATTTTCATGGATAATTTCTTAGAACCATTTTTTTGTTAAAAGGGATGCTTGTGGAAATGGAAAATTAGTGTTGTCATCATGAAAGAGGATCACACCATCGTGCCTTCAACAAAAAGGCACTATTTACGAATATTTTGGTCTTCTCCATTAATGAGGAATAAATGATGGCTATCTTGCATTAATTAACAAATGGCTTAGGACACATTTGATAGAATTTTTTCTATTGAAAAAAATAACCATAGTCTCAAGTATTTCTTGGAGCAATGTGTATTCTCCCGAGCTCTGAAATAAAAATATGCCATCAAACTCATCAAATATGACATTGAGATTATCTATAAGAAGAGACAAGAGAATGTGATTGTTGCTTCTCTCTCCCATAATTATGAGAACCATATCACCCTATGTGTAGTTTATATTCCCCTTTCAAACTAGCTACAAGATATCCAACAAGAGTGGCTCTTGAATAAGCCAAAATAAAATTTCAGCCACTAACTTGTTGTTAGCCCTACTTCATCTCCCAACCACTCTTTCAATGAAAAATATTTGTTATAAAGGATGCATATTTTACTTCCCAACTCTATTAGTCATCCTAAAATTCTTCATGAATTGCATTCCTTTCACTCAATTGGTCATTTAGGGTTTATAAAAACCTATGAATTGGTACATTATAATTTTGTTATCACATCGTAATTTTGAAAGCCTTTGGTGAAAATCTATCAAATAGAAAGATTTAATTACTTAAAATATATAATTTAGGAGGTTTAATTACTTAAATTATAATGTAAATTATGAATACCATATATGAATATACAAGCATTCAAATTCATTGTAATGTACTCTACACCCCTCAATAGAATGGTGTACCTAAGTACAAAAATTACACACTCAAAGAAATTGGAAAATGTACCATACATTCAAAGAATTGCCTCCTTATTTTTGAGTAGAGAAAATTTAGTGTACAAATCATATTTAAGAATGCACTTCCCACTTAGTTGTATAATATTTTACTCCTAAATAAAAACAGTCTACTATTGAGCTCAATGTTAAATAGATTTTTAGATTTTGCATTTAGTGCTTAGGTGCATATCATAGATGATACACATAAAGTGATAAAAATGAAAGTTTGACATTGTATATTTATTGGTTGTTATGATGATCTAAATTCATACTATATCTTATTATTATAGGCACCACTACAATACATTATCTAGGTTAGATGTATTGTTTGATGAATAAACCTAAGCTTACGAGTGAACATAACCTCCTCCTCTATTAGTTTCTATTGAGATATATAGAACTTCAAATGATTGTTATGAAGAACAAGGAAATTTAGATGAATATTATTCTTAGTTAACATACAATAGATGGTGATTTTAGGGGAGATAACCAATGCAGATCTGCTACTAGTGCCAAAAAATATTTAATATGCACCTACACTATCATAATAGTCTCTAACTAAATTAGTCTACATAGTAAACACTAAGGCTAGTCCATTAGTAAGGGATCCAATAGATCCAAGCAAGATGATATTACTATTGGGATTAGTTAGGAATATGAAAGCATGAATTGATCACCTTCCATAGGTGAATAAAAATTGAGCACAATAGCATGTTGTATACACCTAAAAATGGTCACATCACAATAGTCTAGTAATTAATTAAATCTCTGAATTCGATCTGCATATAAATAAATTTAAATAATTTATTTATATTGTTCATTATTTCATTTCGATTAAATAAATAAGTTTATTTAATCATCTTTTCGTATTCATTTCTTAATTAATTAAATAAACATTACGATTTATTTATATTAATTATCAATAATCTTGGCTTGAATATTTTATTCAAATAAAGATTAAATATTTCTCTCTTTTAATTAAATTCCTCTAATATCCATTCACAATTAAATATTCCAAAATATTTAATTAAAATCTTCTAAATTCCATTTACAATTAAATATCTCTAAATATTTAATTAATTCTTCTAAAGTCACATCACGATTAAATATTCCAAAATATTTAATTGAAGTCTTCTATAGTTCTAAAATTAAATATTTCAAAAATATTTAATTTCTTCAAATTCACATGAAATTAAATAAATTTATTTATTTATTTATTTAATTTGCATTATCTTCAACAACCGAGAAACAAACTGCCAAAACAGAAAAATTAAATTCCTCTGTTCCTGTGCAAGCTTGTTCCCATGGGTTGAAGACGGGCATCCATTCTTCTCTCCAACCTCCCAACCTCTTCCATTTTCTTCTCAACTTCTCCATCTCTCACTATTCAAACTTACCAGACAACCTTACAGCCATTGATCCTTGCCAGCTAGGATTTTGCTTGCAAAAAGCTATAAATAGGACTGTCGGGTCTTTGAAATGATATAGAAGCTTTCAACAGATAAACTATAGCCAAATTGCAAATAGCATAAGCCTTTTAGCATTCTCATTTGATAGCATAGCATAATATCATAGCATATCATGGCCAATCTTCCACATAGTTTAGTTTCAATTTACAGCCCCTGTGCATATCCGTCAACATTTTCACCTTCACCAGCATATGGGTGATCCCATAATAGTGGTTTACAATTTTTGGCCAAACTGGACACTGAAATTATTATTTTTAATAGAATATTCACATTCGGGCACTTATAACGACTAAACTGTGAGGAATATGAAGATGGTGCAAACTAGAGTCTCATCAAATTTTGTCTGTAGATTCTAAAAATATTTTTTTTAAAATTTTTGGAATCAAATTGCACTTCTTTTTCCATCTCCCACAAAAATTGATTTTTTTAGAAAACAACATTTTTAAAAGTGGCACATTGTTTATAGCATAATTTTTTTTTTTCATGAAGGATAAAATTCTAATTCTTTCAAATTTAGATTTGTAACTCTGATATCTAGTGCTTCCACTTGGTTAGATATTTTTTTATTGAATATTCTTTCCATAATCAAGTTTCAAAGTCAAACGAATTACAATTGAACCACGAGTATCTAGCAGTAACTTTTTGTATATGTCAAAATTTTATTTATTTTTGTTGGATCAAGGACTTCAATATCTGGTGCACTCATATTTTTCAAAAAAAATTTTTGATAATCTTCTATTTTTCCACATGTGAAGAACAAATAAATTCATTTTCGATGAAAAACTTATGTTTAATAAAACTTAAAACAAATACATAACAAAACCAAAACATATTAAAATTATATTCAATGGATAGCTTGTTCTAAGGAATACCATAATCATTTGAAATAAATTTTAAATGAATTCATTGATTCCCAAAAGCTAAATCAAAAGTGATTTTTTATCAGCATTTTGATAGGTGTAAAGGAGACGCATTTATAGGTATGGTTTAAAACTAGCGAGGTTCTATCCAAGGGGGTTTGATCTAAGGTAATTTGATCAAACCCTCTTCAATTGGAATCCTTAAAATGGAACTTTTTAAGGCTTAAATCATTATATTTTCTAAAAATATGTGATTTCAGCTAAAATTCGTTCCTCTCAGGAATTGTAAACCACTATTATGACAGCACCCATATAGGATAGAGAAGCTTTATCACTTTGCATACTCATTCTGCAGATTGTCATTTGGAGAAGCCAAGCTTACACAATCTGAGAGCAGCAACTTCGAACAAATCTCTAGAGATAGAGGAAGATGGAATGCCTCTGAAGAAGCTTCATTTGTTACTCTTTCAAAATTAATTAGCTTTCCTTCAGTTTAAAGTTCTATTATTTGTGTTTATTGTTTTCATTTTGATAACATATATTAACATTACACACATGTATATCATATAAAATGAAGATTGTGAATATACACTAATGAACCTTGAATATATAGGAAAGATGAGGAGTGTAGAAGGTAGGAGTGAAAATTTTACTACCCTCCAAATGTTTAACATGAAGACTTAATGTAATATTTTGATGCTACCTTTTTGCGTCAGCATTGCATCAAACCTCATGCTTCCTCATTCCCACCATCTTTGAGCATAATTTATCTATACACTAGCATGTTGTACGAACATTCGCATGTCGTGCTAGCATCCCATGACATTTCAATGTTCAAATGGTCATTTTTTAGCCTATTCCCACTTGTCGCTTTCCTTTATCAATGGTAATGGCTCAAGAACCTCCATTTCCCTCCTATTCTCTCTTTAAAACTATCTTTTCAATTCATTTGGTCTTCTTCTCTCTCTCTCTTTTCTCCCTCTATTGGGAAGTATCTCTCTTTCTCTCAAGCTTGCAAAACTCTCTTATGTGCTACAAAGGTCTCAAGCTCTCACAACACTCTTTGCTCTCACAACTACTTCTCTCTCTCTCTCTCTCTCTCTCTCTCTCTCTCTCTCTCTCTCTCTCTCTCTCTCTCTCTCTCTCTCTCTCTCTTTGGCTTTCTCAAGCCTTGCAAGTAATATCTATCTATTTATCTTGTGTCTTTAAGCATCTTGGAATTTCTCACATCCCTTGTCTATTCATTTTATTATCTTGTCTATTATCTTGTCTCATCTATTATTCTTTTCTATTTGTCTATTTGGCTATTTGTAGAGGTGGAAATACTGAAAAAGGGGTTTGACTAAGGCAAACCCCTAAATAGCCCTAGTAGTTTTCCTCAGTATTATGTGTACAAGTGTTGGAGATATTCATTTGTTGGAGGATTCATTACATGGTTGGTTGTGAGTCCTTTCTTTCTCTTCTCCTTCATTTTATCATTTACATTCTATTTAATCTATATTTTACTTAGTTCACTTTACTTTATTTTAGTTCTATTATATTTTGTTATTTTCCCACATTTCAAAAGTTCTTAGTAATTAGGTTGTTAGTAGTCACTTAGTTGTTTTCTATGATAGTCTTAGTTTCTGGTCTAAACAAGACAACAACGTGCCTCTGGGATGCTAGCACAACTCTGGGATGCCAATGTGTTGCACTATCATGCATGTGTCGTGATGTCACCTTTGGTTGTAACATGCCCAACTAAAATTTCCTCAATAAATTAATAATTGACATTATGAATATAAATTTAAGACATAAATCCCATAGCTATTTTCCAACATAGAAATTTCATGCCCATAGATGAAAAGAAATAAAAAATCTGATTATATTCATTTCCAAATGTCAATGGTCAATATACAACTTTGACTTGGAATTCACTCGCCACATAGTCAATACAATATTTACATATATGATACAAATACATATAAAATAGAATTCCAATGAAATCCTTCTGTGATAGCTCACCTTCATAGATGGAAGTTGAACATTATTGAGGTGCTTTTCTACCCAACCACAAAGCAATGCTTCCTCAGAATTCTTCATCCTGTCAAAGAATACCCAACCCTACACAGAACACTTAGCAAGAGATACAGACGTAACAAGTTTGAAAATTTGCATGCAAAATGAGCTCCAGCAAGGTAATAGAGACTTCACCATGTCCCTCTTGCTGGCCATGTTCTTGGTCTCCTCGACTGTAACGATAGTTAACAATGAAAAAATATTTACCAAACATCGGTAGCACATTGGAAGCGACTAATGGAAGAGTGGATGGACTATAAGCAATGAAAGGGTCAGTTTTCCTACTTATTTCAACATGACAATACACCGAATCTGGTAGCCACACCTAGGAACATGCCGCCCCTGGCTGGTAGAGTTGATCAGTTTATAAAGACAATTTTGAATAGAGATTGAATTTGTTCTGAGGTAGAGTTGATTGTAATAGAGATTGTTAATAGATTTTTGGTGTAAGTGTGTAGAGTTGGAGGCTCATTATATTGGATTTTGGGAATTCACAAAGTACACACACCTTCTACCAACTTTCTATTTTGCCTCTCTTGCTTCAATTCTTCTAAGCCTATATGGAAAGCCACAAAAACCATGCTAGTGACTATTTCCTTTAGATCTAATAGCCCATAGGGCACATAAGTTTATTGGCTAAAAAATATACAAAACATAGGCCCATATCTACACTCTAAAGGCTTTTAAATATAGTTTTGTTTGGAAATAGTCAAAAAAACAAAATATATGATTTGTTGAGAATTTGTTTCAAAGTTTATGCTCTATTTAGGAGTAGGAGTTGTGAAGAAACCCTAAATCTTTTATAATTTTTTTAGAAAAAAGTATAAAAGAAATTCATTTTTCACTTTAAATAAATTGTTCTATTGAAACCATATCGTCATGTCAGTCATTTGGGAACATATTTTTAAAAATAATTGACATCCCAATCATATTGTAGTTATGTACCTACTTTACTACTCACAAAATTGACTATAAATTTGTAGAATAGGATACTCAAGTTTCTAAATTGACACAAGTGGTTCATGCCTTAATGTCCAAAATGAAACTCACTAATTACTTCAATCATGATTGCCCCTTTGATGGTGGAAATCCATTGGTTCTATACCTTGTGGACCCAAATTAAACTTACCTCGGTTTGATGACACCAATCCTACAAGTTAGTTGCATCAAGCTAAATAATTAATTATTTTACATTACATTATTTTAACAAACAAGATCCCCATTAGCTCCTTCTGTTAGAAAAAGAAGTTGTCCAAGATTATTAGTGGTATCTCAACACTCATGAAGAGCCCAATTGAGAAGCATATGTCAAGAAATTGTTGGTTTGGTTTGGCACTAGTACCTATGAAGATTTTACTAGTGCTCTTACCAAGCTTTAACAAACTAGATAGTACAATAATATCAAACTAAATTTGAGTAATTTACCAATCAAATTAATGTCTTGTATGACTCCTTATTTGAACAAGCTAATTTATTAGTGGTTTTAAGGGTTCAATAAAATTTGAGGTCAAAATGTTCAAACAACAAGACATGATGGAAGGTTTTATTTGGTAAAACTTGTAGAGTATAAACTCACTACTCAATGTTGGTTTTCAATTCCTTCTCTATTCAAAAATATATATATTTCTACTCCCTATTATGCCTCAATCTTTGAAACTTACTCCCATTAAATTCCTCACCAAGCTTGAAATTTGAGCTCGACAAGAAAATGAGCTATGTTATAACTATGATTAAAAAAAAAAATCACAAGGGGTCAAAAATTTGTTTAAAAAAATTATATCTTCAATGTCAAGTCTCCTCCTAATGATGTAGAATTGGAATATGCTTCAAAAAACCAATAGGAATAACTCCTTTCTACCAATTTGGCTCCTATAGACAACCATCTAATAGTTTGTGCCCATACCTTAGCAATGCTCATAATTCCTCAAACTATAAAAGTGAAAATCTATTTCAAGAAGATTCCCCTCATTATTCCCATTTACTCTAGTGGCATGCATAACTTCATTGATTCATTACTTATAAGAAAACCTAATTTTTTATGTATACATGCTCTTGTTTTTAAGTTATGATTGCCCATGGGGGAAATCTACCTTACAAATGGAAATACAATTTTATTTATAATGTTATGAGGAAATATAGCCTTCGTTAAAATATGTTACATTCTTTACATTAGGTGGTTGTGATCTATACTTATTGGAGCCTAATGATCATGTACCCTTGGTCCAATTTGGTGGGATTTGTCTAAACTTTGGATATATAGTTTTCTAATAGTAGGAAGAAGTATACATTAAAGAGTCTTACACCTAGGTCTACTAGTCTTATCAAATCACATGGGATGGAGAAGCTTTTAAATAAAAACTCTTATGGAGTCATTGCTCAAATAAGCTCCATATAGTTTTACCCTAATGCTATTGGTCGTGCTCTATAAACTTGCAATTGATTTTGGATAAGCATGCTACAATGTTTGTTTATCTTACTAGGTTATTTTTTTACCATAAAAAAAACATCACATTCAACTCTTTATAGGTAATACATGTTCCACCCAACCTTTTACCTTATAGGTATTCATTCATTCAAAAATAGAAATTAAATAGTTATTATGGGAACAACTAAAGGCTAGTGTTATTCATTCCAAACCAAGCCCATACTCTACATCTTTATTACAACTTCACAAAAAATATGGGTCTCAACATATTTGTATTGATTTTTATACATTAAATAAACTAACAATAAATGAAAAACTACCTATTCTATTGATTGACAAGAGTTACTTGATGAGCTTCATAGTGTCAATTTTTTTCCAAGTTAGATCTATGATCTAACTATAACCAAATTAATCTCAATGAAATAGATATTTCAAAGACAACCATTTCCACTCATATGGATCATTGTGATTTTTTAATCATACCATTTGGTCTCATTTATGATCCATCCACCTTTTAGGGATTGTTGAACAAATTATTTCAACTCTTTCTTAAAAAAATCATCTTGGTCTTCTTTGATGATATTTTGATTTATAGAAAAAACTTGGGAAAAATATTTGTAGAACCTCAACATGAAATTATAACTTCTTGAATATAATAAAATATATGCCAAGCACTCCAAGTGATCCTTTGGTCAAATGAAAATTGAGTATCTTGGGCATAGTATCTCCTTAACCAATGTTCAAATTGACCCTCACAAAATTCAAGCCATGCAAACATACCCCACTCCCAAGAAACTTAAAATTCTATGAATTTTTGGGTGTCTCGAGCTATTATTAAAAAAATATCAAACATTATGGAAAAATTATTGTTCCTTTTATTTCCTTTCTCAAAAAGGATACCATCTCATGGACCATTTATACTGCACAAGCTTTTGAGGTGCTTAAATAGTCTAATATGTCTAAAACACTCATTATTTCATGAATAATTTCTTAGAACCATTTTTAGTTTAAAGGGATTCTTGTTGAAATGACATTAGTGTTGTCATCATGAAAGAGGGTGACACCATCACCTTCACCAAAAAGGAAATATTTTGGAAAATTTTGGCTTTCTCCACTAATGAGGAAGAAATGATGGCTATCTTGCATGTAGTTAACAAATGGAGGGCACATTTGATATAAAAAAATTTATCGAAACAAATAACCATAGTCTTAAATACTTCTTGGATCAATAAGTATTCTCCCAAGCTCAACAAAAATATGTCATCAAACTCATCAAGTATGACCTTGATATTATCTATAAGAAGAGACAAGCTAATGTGATTGTTGATGCTCTCTCCCATTAATATGATAACTATATCACCCTATGTTTATTTTATATTCCCGTTTCAATCTAGCTACAAGATCTCCAACAAGAGTGGCTCTAGAACACACCAAAATAAAATTTCATCCACTAACTTGTTGTTAGCCCTCCTTCATCTCCCAACCACTATTGCAATGGAAAATATTTGTTATAAAGGATGCATATTTTACTTCTCAATTCCATTATTCATCCTAAAATTCTTCATCAATTTTATTCGTTTCACTCAATTGGTCATTTAGGGTTTAAAAAACCTATGAGTAGGTGCATTATAATTTTTTATCACTTCACAATTTGAAAGCCTTTGGTTAAAATCTATCATTTAATAAAAAGATTTAATGATTAAAATATATAATGTAGAAGATTTTATCAATGGTAAAATGAATACCAAATATTAATATACTTGAGCATTCAAATTCAGTGTAATGTACCCTACACCCCTCAATAGAATGGTGTACCTAAGTGTATTAAAACTACACACCCAAAGAAATTGGAAAATGCATCATACATTCAAAGAATTGCCTCCTTATTTTTGGGTAGAGAAAATTTAGAGAGAAAATCATATTTAAAATTGCACTCCCCCCTCAATAGTACAATATTTTACTCCTAAATAAAAATAGTCTACTATTGAGTTCAATATTTTAGATTTTTATATTTTGCATTTAATGCTTAGGTGCATATCATAGATGATACATATAAAGTGATAAAAAATGAAAGGTTGGCATTGTATATTTATTGGTTATAATGATGATCTAAATTCATACTAGTCATCTTATTATTCTAGGCACCACTACAATACATTATAGGTGGGATGTATTGTTTGATGAATAATCCCAAGCTTACAAGTGAACACAACCTTCTCCTCTATTAGTTTCTATTGAGCTAGATAGAACTTCAAATGATTGTTATGAAAAACAAGGAAATTTAGATGAATATTATTCTTAGTTAATATGCAATAGATGATGATTTTTAGGGGAGATAACCAACACCTCCTCTACTAGTTCCAAACAATATTTAGTATGCACCTACACTACCATAATAGTCTCTACCTAAATTAGTCTACATAGTAAACACTAAGGATAGTGCATTAGTAGGGGATCCAATAGATCCAAGCAAGATGATATTACTATTATAGGATTAGCTAGGAATCTAAAAGCATGAATTGATAACCTTCCACAAGTGAACAAAAATTGAGCACAATAGCATGTATATCATATAAAATGAATATTATGAATACACAATGATGAACCTTGAGTATATAGGAAAGATGAGGAGGTGAGAAGGTAGGAGTGAAAATTTGACTACCCTCCAAATGTGCAACACATGTGAGCTCACACGAAATGTGTTCTAGCAAGTGGCAAGTATGCATGTACAAGGTATCTCAAATGATGATATCACATGTCTCAACAACATGAGGTAAGACAAGGGCATAAAATTCTAAGTAAAATTAAGTGAAGTGTGAATAGGTCAATCCTAAAAATTTGATATCCTAACTAGATATGTAAGGACACTTTTTACACTAACAATCATAGCTTTAGTATCTAGTGTTGCAAACTTGGCATAGTTTCTAGTAACATAAGATCTTGATACTTCTTACCAAGATTTTAAGCATCCTAAATGGTAGGAATCTATGATAAAGGAAACTCATTATTTCAAGAGGAAAAACACATAGGACTTGGTTCCATTTGTTAAACGAATAAAATGATGACTT
The DNA here is from genome assembly GCA_007258455.2 of Sequoia sempervirens. Taxonomy (NCBI): domain Eukaryota; kingdom Viridiplantae; phylum Streptophyta; class Pinopsida; order Cupressales; family Cupressaceae; genus Sequoia; species Sequoia sempervirens. The sequence goes on along the minus strand of VDFB02271358.1, from coordinate 28,139,891 downwards.
GCAAGTGGGTTTATTGAACTAAATATGTAGAAAATGGGTCAATTGATAGGTAGAAAAGGGATTTCATAGGTTTAAGGAATTGCTTAATATAACACCTTTAATCTAGTAACCAAGATAAATTCCATTGATCTTGTACTCTCCTTAGTTGCAAAATAGGGATGAGGAGTACATCAAATGGATGTAAAGAGGTCCTTCTTTCCTAGAGACTTACAATAAGAAATATACATGTGTCAAACTCTAGAGTCTATCAATAGTGAGAACTCTATCTATGTGTATACATTAAAAAATTCTAATTATAGATTGAAATAGACTTCTCAATCTTGGTATTAAAAAATTGACATATTTATTATCAATTTTAGTTTTACATGGAGTCCTCTAGAACCCTATAGTCTACAATTAGAAAGTAGATAAGAAACTACTAAAAAATTTTCCTTTATGTTGATGAATTTATCATCATAGGAGCTTCCACAAATAAAATTTATGATTTGAAGACACACTTAATGTAATATTCTAAGATGACTAACTTGGGTTAATGTTAAATTTTATCCTAGGTATATAAATTTCATAGCCTACAAAAGGATTTTTTAATCAACAAAAGTATTCTCAAGACAACCTATGATGCTTCAACATACAAAATTTCAAGTCTGCACCAAATCCTTGTCAATCTGTATTCAATATTTCTTGCAAAATGCCTCATTGATATTCAATGCAAGGGTGCTAAGATCCATATTTTTCATCTTTCACCTTGTGGGATTGAATCAAGGTTGTGAACATATAAGGGTGGGTGAATGAATACTGGTAGATGTATCCTTTTATTTCTAAATGATTCCAATATTTGAAGTATATAGTGACCTAGCAAAGCCTTAAATAAGAGCTCTAAGAGAAAAAAAGTGCTAAACTTTGACACAACATTTCTTACAATTCATGGAACCTAGGAATGTTCTATTTTCACTTGTGGCTAGATTTTGGATTTTAATACAGTAATATATCTCAACTCCCCTAAACTTTGGTTATTTTACCATGCTAATAATGAATGTATTCTTGTAAAATGTCTCATTCATGTTCAATGCAAGGGTGTGGAGAGCCATTTTTTTCTACATCTTGTAGAGCTAAAATAAGGGTGCAAACATGTTGGGGTCGGTGGATGAATGTAAATTTAGGTATCATTTTATTTCTAAAGGGTCTTGTTCCTTTCAAGCTACAATGATCACACAAAATATTTTAAGACTAAAGGAAAAAAGTGTCAAACTTTAACAACTATTGATTTTTATGGCACCTAGGAATATTAAATTTTAAAAGTCGCATGACTCAAGCTCCAAGGATCACCTAAACATAAAAGGTAACCTTACATATAGAGAATAAAGAGAATAAATTTCTTGATTACGGATGCAAATAATGATACAATGATAAAATAGATCAATGCTACATAATATGTACATATGAGCTATTTCTTATATATGGAAGGCAAGAGGATAAATGAAAATAATATTATGATATGTTTTGCAATTATATGATTTATGAGATGCAAAGAGATTATAAGTATCCTAAGTGTACTATTAGTAAAATTAACTAAATACTTTGCATAGGACCTAGGAGGTGAACCGGTTAGGTAATATATGTATTCATACCAATGCCCCCCTTAAGTGAAACTTAGGGAGGAACGAAAAAATATAAGAAAGAAAATATGCATAGATGATGAGTCCTAGATAGGAATCCATATTCGGTACTAATTTAAAAAATATCTCTCATAAATAGAGTAAAGGAGAAACAAGTAAGGAAAAAACCATCTCTAGAAGGGAAACTGCTAGAAAATATGCATGCTCAAGTAATGGAAAAAGAACTCAATATTATGGGCCATCAAGGACTACATCCATCAAACATATAAAATTAGTAATCCCCATGGGAGAGAAAGACTAAGACCATATATTCACCCCATAATGAAGCATATTTTATACCAATGGTGAATTTTTGAAGAAAAAAAAAATCCACTACCTACAAACAACATCCCTCCCCTTGGGAAGAAACAAATCCAATGGTGTATGTAGCATAAATTTTAAATCCAAGAAAATAGATTTGAGAGAAGAAGTACCATGATAGGTGTCTCTAAAAACTATTCAAGTGTCTCCATGCTAGAATATATCACAAAAAAAAAAGGTTCAATCCCAATCAAAGAAGATGAAAAATCAAGACCATGTGGAAACTCATTAACAACAATCTCCTAAGATAAAAATGATGAGATAATAGGTGCAATAACTATCATCAAAGAGTTTCATAGCCTATCATTCCTTGAATATGGCTCACTCTAAAGGTTATAGAAATGTGTGGCTTGAGGGAGACTCCTTAAATATATTATCAATAATCTGAAGAAGTCTTTTGTTCCCTCTTAGAGTGTTGAATCCCTTATTATGGATGCCATTGAAATTCTAAATTCTTTTGATGAATTTTATATTCTCATATTGTTAGGGAAGGCAATAGTATTGCGGATGTCTTTGCTAACTTTGGGGTTAGCAGCTCGAATGACCCCCTTCCCATTGAGGCTATTGTTTTTCTTAATCATGATTATAAAAAATGCTAAGTTGGATGGTGGCTTCATGATGATCTGTGCTCACATGACCCTATTCACATGGTAGATTATTGTTTGGAGTGATGGTGAGTTGGATTGTGCTTTGGATTATGGTAATTCAAATCTTTGTATGGGGTGGCCTTCAAGGTTAATTATGACCCTTTGCCACCATGTTGTCGTCACAAGATTGTGGGTATTTCCTAGCCTATATTCTTGAGGTTTCTCTTAATTGTATGCAATTTTTTCAAGCTCTTGAGCTTTGCTAAGTTTCTGATGATGGGTGGCCATAGAAACAAGGAAAAGCCTTTCTCTTGTGACACTATGAAAACCAAATCTGAGGTGTGGAAAAGGCCGCAAAGGGGTGGGATTACACCTTACATGGAGGCAGCTCCATGGGAATGATCCACATGCTATGGCTTCCTTTGTCAAGGGATGGAATAACAAGGTTCTGAAGTTGGGAATTACTGAATTTGAAATTCAATGAGGATTTCATAGCAAATATTACTGGTCTTTCCATGGAGGGAAGAAAGGTGTATAGAGATAAGAAGGAATCTAAAGTTTCGTTGCAAATTTTCTTCAAAGGAGAAGAACAAAAGCTCAAGAAGGCTAAGAGTGGTGGCTACTAATGCAATTCCATCAAAGCTTTGTGGGGAGATGTTGTCAAGGAATTGATGAGGTACATTACCTTAGAAGGTTGGTTCTTTGCTATAAATGTGTATCACTTTGTTCTTTTCAGTAATTTTCGTCATAAGAAGAAAATTTCCTTTCCTTTCTATCTTTTGGCTTCTTTGGAGTATGGTCTTAAGGATCACAAAAGAAATCCTAAGAATCTTGTATTACATGTTGGCTTAATTTTGCTCATAAAAGATTATTCAAAGGTGTTTTTGGCTCCTAAGCAACCTATAATAGCTCCTAAGGGTAAGCAAAAGAAATCGGCCTTGGAATATGAAACAATGTTGAAGGAGGAACCAGTGAGTCCAAAAGGGAAAAAGAAGAAAGTGGTTCTAGAGGAGGAATTTGAGTCCGAAGATGATGATGATTATGTTCTTAATTCTCAAGCCTCTATGGAAGTGTATTTGAAACCCCTTGTTCTTGGTAAGAGTGGGAAAGGCTACTCTATTCCTGACCCGAAGGATTATGAGACTTGTAGTGAGGATGGGGTTGGTGAAAAACCTTGTAAACTAGGCCTACTGCCCCCTCTACCATCCTAAAAGATATGATTGATGCTATTGAGGAGGTGTCCCCTACGTCCCATACTTCAGGATCTAAGAGAAAGAAGGATTTGAAGGAGGGTAGTCGTAAGAAATTGGCTATGAGGACCACTAGCCTTGTGTAGGAGGATCATGTTGTTTCTTCTCCCAAGGTTGGCAGTGAGTAGGTTGCTATGGATTCCCCTGTTGAGGAAATGGACAAGAAAAATAGAAGGAGGTTGATGGTTGAGGACATTGTTAGCTCTCTCTATAAAATTCAAATGTCGGTGGTTGGGGCTAAAGGTAAGGAGGTTTTTGGGAGCTAGGATAAGAATATTGTCTCCAAGGAGGATGATGAGGAGGCTAGGGATGTGTTTAACATTGGCTAGGAGGAGTTACCTAATATTTTGGGTCTAGCTAAGGAGGGAACTATTTCCCTTTTTAGATTGTTCAAATGGGTTTTTCATGAGCCCAATATTACTTATTTGAGTGTTCAAGGAGCTATGAGAGAAGTTGGGGAATCTTCACAATATTTTGTAAAAACTCAAGTTGATGAGCTATATGATTCCTTAAAGATTGTTGTTGAGGAGATGTTGAAGATGAAGCAGATATTTGAACAAAGAATTGTGACTTTGGAAGAGCAAATGGAAAGGTTTAGCATGAAGTTGGATAAGGTTGTTGAAGTTACTAAATCTGCTATGAGGTATAGGGCTAAGGGCCTTTCTACTCCCAATGAGAAGGCTAAGAATTGGAAGGAGGGAGCTCCTAGTGATAATGAAGCTATTGGGGAGAGGAAGATGGTGGAGGAAGCTTTAGTTGATAAGGCTGCTAGTTCACAGTCCATGTTTTGGTTAAATAGGTAAGTGTTTTAGGGTTTGGTACTAGAACTTGCAACAAGACCAAGATGCAAGTTGGGGTCCTTGCCAAAGAGAGTTCTGAAGTCATGGATGCACATAAGAAGATAATTGAGAGTGAAATGGAAGCTGCTAGTATTCTGAAGAATTTATTTAGTTTTTTATTTTTGTTCCTCCTTTTTGGTGGCTGTCTTGCTGATGTTTTGTTGTGTGTTGGTTGTTGACTGCTTTGTTTAGTTATCTTTTGATACAAATTTCCTTTTTTGTAAAAGTTTTTGGGTCCCCTTCAAAACCTGCTTTATCTTTAATAAAAAACTATCATCAAAGAGGAAATGGATATCCTTAAGTGTGTCCTCAAAATACAAAATATAATACTCATAAAATAAATCTATAATAGTTATCAAGTAGTCATCGCATAAAGTTAAATCTAAAAGACTATGATCATCTTAATTACTAGAAGTGACGACAAAACTAAACTCTAAAGTAGCAGGATTGAGGGGATTCACAATCAATTATTCTACATAAGGAATAAATGAAGGTGAAGGATCAACAACTATCTCTACAAGAGGAGAAGGATAATTTGAAGAAACCTCATAATCTTCAAGATCGTTTAAACATGCAAAGCTCTCCATAGAAGAAAATTATTGAATATATTGCCCTATTTTAATAATCTATCATTTCTCTCATATAGTCCACCTTAGGTAAATAAAACCAAATATTTATTTACCTAATGTACACCCATCCTCATTACAAAAATTAAATAAATATATTTATTTATATAATTCCCTTTTCTATCTACTTTAAATTAAGTGAGATAAAATCAATTACCCCACTAATCCCCTACTTGTACATTCCTAATCCTAGTCAAACCCATTAAATCATGCACAACCCCAAAAAAATTGCATAGGAATGAGACTTTTTACATAAAACATGATTTCTTTGTATGTGTGATATGGGTCAAAGGACTTTCCCATCCCCTTAGGATTCTCCAAAGTACCCCTTTCCATCCCATCCATCTACTTGCTCCAAGTGAATCATCAACCATTGATTCCCCTTTGATATTGGACCCCTCTCCATCCACCAAACAAGTAGAGACACTTGTCATATCATCCCCATCCTAATCCTCTCAATCAATATGAACCCTTGATCCTTTGGATCAATCTTATCTATCCAATTCTCTAGCCAAAAAATCTATAAATTGGCCTAAACCCAAGCCATTATCAACATAAACCTGAATTATAATGTTACAACACCATTGTGAGCATCTTACACACTATCATATGCAATTTCAAATCCTTGGAAATATCCACCATATCTAGGTAAATTAAGGAATCTTAAATGAAGGTATATTGTGTGCATTATTTGTGTTTTTTAGTGTTTTTATAGTCTTATATTGAGTGTTACATTTGAATGTTAATTGAATAGGTTAGCTTAGTTTTTCTTACATTCTTTAATTCCATATTTTTATGTACACATATTTCTATCAACCCCCATTTGTGATTTTTCTAATTTTTGTTCTTTTGTCATCATGTGTCCCTATTCATGTGTACTTTGATTATATGGGAAAATAGGTTTTGAAGAGACTTCCCCATATAGACATTTCTTACACTCTAATGACACTTTTTTCCTTTTTCCCTATAGATATATTATTCCTTTTTAGGAATTCCTTATCTTCTAGTTATGAAATTTCCTTGGTACCCATAAGACTTTTTGAATTTTCCATCCTAGAATTACTTTCATGAATTCCTTTCCTTCATCTCTTCTCCCTATTGGATTTTCAAACTTCAACATCTTGGCATGTCATGCATACATTCCCTACCTTCATCTCTTTTCCCTGTTAATTTTTTAGACATCCATCCTTAAATTACTTTGTTGTAGCCTTTGATTTCCCTTTCTCTTATTGGGTCATTGGAATTCATCTTACAAAAATGCCCATCTCTCAAAACTTGACTTTTGAATCTTTCCCTTTCTCTTTGGTATTGGACTTTTGGACATAACCTTACCTAAGTACCTCTTCCATGGTATCCCCTATGATCGAACCCTAAAACTCCCATGTTTTCCATCTTTCAATCCCACCTACCTCCCAACATGATCCAAGTTACCTTTACTCATCCAATTTGATATTGCAACTACTCTAGAATGGTTTTTCACTCACAAAAATAACTATCCCTCTCAAAGATGTAAATTATTTCATGCAATTATAGTTTTTAGTAGGTTACAAGGCAGCAAGAAAAAGCTACCACATAGGACTTGTGGAACCTAAGGAAGATAGGGAGGATGGATTAAAAGGTACCCTATAAGGGTCATGTCTCTCTAAGAGACAACGTATAAATCTATGTATGTAATATATGTAGGAATGAGAGAATATTGGATAAAAAATATAGAATAGAAGGGAATATAGAAAAGAGGAAAAAGACCTGCCATTGTATTTGTTATATATATATGTATGTATGGGGTATGTGCAAGACCATGATGGGCCAAAATGTGGCAATATGATGCGTATGTGGCTGATGACCTTTTTTTTACCCAAAATTGATGAAACTAAAAGGGTTTTTAAAGGAGATTCTCAACTTTCCACCAATATAAATTATGTTTTACTTTGAATTTAATAAATAATTATTATTCATTTTCTATTTGAATTACGACTAAAGTCCTGATTGATAGGCTGATTGAAAAATTTCTATAGCTTTCAAACGGTATCACATTTTTTGAATCCAAAACATGCATCACATTCTATGCTTCACATACTATACTTGATTAAAAAAAATGAATTTCATGAGGCTTTGACCAAGTTAAGGTGGTCAAACATACAATTTTTAATATTTTTTAAAAGTTGTAATAAAAAATTCATAATTAATTATTTACTAAGAAAAAAATTATAAAAACATGCATCACATCGGGAAATGAGTCATCTACTTATATATAAAATCTTATAAAACAATATTATCATTTTATTGTGGTTAGGGTGGTTAGACATGCACCTATGTTCTTATTTTTCCCTAAAATTTAAGTACTACTCATTGAAATTTCAAATTTTCAAAATAGATTTAAAAAAAAAACCTAGTAGTTTAGAAACTACATTAAATTTGCTACAAATTATATTCTTACATATTTTTGAAATAATATAGATAACTTATTCAAACTTTTATGTCAATTTTCCTAACACCGATTTTTCTGAATTTTTCACCACTTAAGGGCCTATTTTTTCCATGATCTTGCACATACCCTATGTATGTATGTATGTATGCATGCATGTATGTATGTACGTATGTATGTACATACATACATACGTACATACATACATACATGTACATACATATATATATACAAACACACACATGGAGTTATAAGGATTTGATCAGTATATATGATATGAATGAATACGGTTCTTATTTAAGTTACTTATGGAATGTAATTAGATATAGATTTCCCTTCTGCAATTACTCTTTTCTCTCACTATATCCTTTGGGGTATAAACTGACTACATAAGGGATATTAGGATACAAATCTCTGGACTTTAATCCACCATTTCCTCTTGCCAACAATAATAATAGAAAAAAGGAATATTACCATGCTTTCATTATTATAGTGGTTGAAATTTTAGCTCTAAACGGTTCTCATCCTAGCTCCTAGACATCAATCAAGAAATTTTCATAGCTTCTTATTTCGCTTGCATATCAAAACCTATTCATGCCATTAATATGGAAGACAACAAAATTAGATTGGTAATAGTTTCCTCATGTCATCCATTAGTTACCCTCATCCTGAGGTTCTCAGATGAAAATAGGATACCTAAAATATAGATCTAAAAATACCAATTAATGTGATGCTTAAATTTGAAACTCAAACAAAAATAAACAAGCATGCAATTTCCTATTTCAAAACAAGAAAAACCTCTAGATAGAGCTCAAAAAAGAGATCAAAATAAAGAAATAACATTAAAATCAACTTGAAATGTTACCATAACCTTCATTGTGACTTGGTTTTCTTTAATGACTTTGGGATGTGGATTCTCCTTTCTTGAATATTACCAATTTGACAACATATATGCATAGCATAAGTGATAATGGATTATGAATGAAGGATGGAGTTTTTGAATTTATAGACTTTTGAGAGAAATAATGGATGGTCAAGATTTGATTATGATATCAAGGGTGCATAATGGTTGAGTGGAATTCCCTAGGATTAAGGAGAAGGTGGAGGGTGGAGATGAAGGTGGTTAGATAGTGAATAGCTAGGATAACTTAACAAATATAGTAAGTAGTTGTGATCATGAGGGAAATAAGGGACATGTGGACCTAAGAAGGCTATAAACTTGAGTTGTGTTGAGAGAATAAGGGGACCATAAGAACAAGTGTTCTTAGGTTCCCTTTATTCTTGGAATGTGTTGAGATCTAATAATGGGACCATAAGGAAAAGTGTTCTTATGTGCCCTTTATTCTTGGAATGTGTTGAGGGAATATAGACCTAATTAAATAATAATATTATTTAGTTATTTTAGCCACATGTGTGATATGGATAATAGGTAGAACGTGTAATTATTTATTTATTGCAGAGGAGGTGGAAAAAGGTTATTAATTAAATAATATGATTATTTAATTAAGTGATTTACTTTAGGTGAAGGGGATTATAGTAGGTGATGTTATTGGTTGATTAGGACTAGATGATAGGGAGTATATTAGGTTAATATTTTAGGTGTCAATAATACATTTGAATGGTTTGTTATTGTGCCAATTTTATAGCCTAGGAGATACCTATAATTGATTTTATGACATCAAATGCTACCAATCTAAATTATAAATGAAGACATTAATTTTATAGAAAGTAGGAAGGGTTTAGAAAATGTATATTTCTATAATGGTATGTTTCCATGGATGTTTGTAATGATTTAAGTGAATATTTAATCATAGCTATGTTTTTCCTCTTATCACATTTGTTGGTGTAAATGTAGTGAGGGTATGATACATGTGTGATAGCATTTAATGCATTACAAATACTTTGTAATGATCATTCCTTTGTTGCATGTGGGTCATTATAGTTCTAGTGATGTATTACTAAGTATTTCTATTACATGGATGTAATATTTGACATGTATGTAAATGCATCTCTTATTTTGTTAAAATTTTATTGAATTCATCTCTTTCATATTTATTTTTCCTGGATTTCTTGCCCAATGAAATAGGAATTGGTACACTTTGGTGATGGATCAATCAATCTTCATTTAAAACACCCCCTCCATCTTTTTTAGTCATAGGAATAGAGTATGAGTAGATTATAATTCATGTTGTTCATGATTTAATATTAACAAATTAAGAATAATTTTAAGTAAGACTAATATCTAAATCATTAGAGGATCATGTCATACATGTCTACACCTTTTCATTGTGTATAAAACATTAAATGAAATCATCTTAAGGGATGATAATATTATTTTTACTTGTAAGTGCATTTGCAAGGTGTTTTATTAATCATATAAGAGGTCTTATGAAACTTGTTTGTCTTGACCTAGTGAAAAATACAGGGATCAAGTGTTCATTGGATACATTTGATGAATATTGTTGTCATGAATGTTACTTTTATTTGAAGTATAAAACTATTAATGATACTTATGGAAATACCCTCGTAGGTTCAAGATGATCCCCAAGTGTAGGAGAATCTACCCACTATAATTCATTGAATTTTAACCCTAATTAGTCTATTGATAAACTTCTTGACAACATATCCTAGCATTGGTGGTAAGAAATGTTATAGGATTGTGAAGTAGTGGTTTTGGGAAGTAACAAGACCATCATCAATTTCATCAAGCATGTTGATAGGGTAGAAATATATGGTAGGTTAAAGAAAAAATTTCTTTATAAGTAATTGAGGGTGAGCATCCACCATCCCTACCACATTCGATAAAGAGGATGAAGGCTCATTACCATTAAAACCTAGTATGGGAGGAGATGTAAAACTAATAAAGTTGAAATAATGTTGAGGAAAGGGATAGACATATATCTTCATATTTTGATTTAGTTTTATCATCAAATTTTCACTTTGGTCACCTCCACCATAGACCTAGATGGTACTAGGATGATGTGATATTGGATAATATTTGTGAGACACATGCATCACTTAGTATCATTGTCTAGTATTGTATGAAACTGACATAAGGATTTTACATTAAAAGTAGGAAGAAAGGCTTTCTAATGTCTAGTGGGTGAATGTGAGGGACCTAAACAATGTTGTTCTTAGGGGGATACTAAAACAAGAGTGAAGAGACTCAAATACCTTGGTAAACTATTCATATCTTCATGGTAGAGAAAAATAGATAACCTAAATAGAAGGCGTATTTATGAAATTTATATTATTTTTGAAAAAACATTATTTTAATAGTTTGATTATGAAGAGGAGGCTCTCAAAACACCATAAGCAACCTATGAGGTGGGAGCTTCAAACTAGATGATTAAGTGGCAGCTAGTAATCTTGAAAAGCGGTTACAAATACATGAATGGTAAATATCACATCAATCAAATCTTATCCTAGATTAGAGGTTGCAATTTTCCAATGAAAACCCACCACAAGTTACAGTTTGAGAGTGCATAAGCTATTTGAGAAAATAAGGATTTTTAATGAAAAATGAAATCAGTAACCTTTCATTTACTTCCTATTTGTAATGAATTAATTTAGTGAATGTTACCTGAGATCTAGTGTTTTCTTGAAAATGCTAGAGAAATTGGTTCATAATTGATCACATGTGTTAATAGAATGATTCAAGATCAATAAAAATCAATATAATGTGGCATGGAATTTATGTACTATGGGAAAATATTTGTTAATAAATTCACTGCATAGTGTAGTGAAAGTAGAGACATGCATCTATGAGTAACCCTTTCTATTATGTTTATCAAACCTAGGATAGTGAGTAAAGGGGTGGAAATAATAATTATACGAAGAGGAATACACCTATAATATGGTGGAATAAGTGATTGGTAAAATGAAAGGGAGAGGGAGGAAATCCAAGGCTACAATTAGCCTATATTTTGTATTAGTTGATTGATGATTAGATCAATAGTATATAGAGGAGGATGAAGGGAATTGTATGTGCATGGTTGTAGAAGGGGTTAAAAATTTAGCAGTTGAGTAATTTATTAATCCTAAGAATGTAGTGGTAGTTTCTATTTATGTGTTAGATGTAATATGTATAGTTGGAACTAGCATAGGCATAGACAATTGTGTTCTAGTGATATTATAATGTGAATCGTTAGTATCATTGAGGACTTATGTATAGGAAGGTTAATTTCTTTAACGAATGCATATCTATCCTCAAAGAAACTCAAGTACCTTGGTATGTTAACATACTAAGGAGGGCTTTAACCACATGCATGACCTCACTTCAAAGATTATTTTTTTTCCAAAAAAATATTAACAATTACTTAAGTGTTAATCAAGATTTTATAGTTAATTTTTAGAGAATTTCAAGGTGGCTTCATGATAAAAATAATATTTTTTATCATGAACATTAGAAGTTGAAGATCCTAGTTGTCCATTAATTATACTATAGTATAGGAAAATGCATACCCTTGCATTTTCACACTTGTTTGGGCCCGCCTTGCTTTTTTTATCCTTATTTGTGCCTTAATTGGTCTTGTTTTGCATCCACAAGCCCAATGAACTATATCTTTTTTGGCTAATCCTGACAAACATCAATGGATAATTAATAATTTAATGATTTTGGTTGTGTGTCCCTGATTTTTGGGTCGAGACTAAGACACCACCTAGGGCGTCTTTGTCCCCTAAAGGTCTTGGGACCCTGATTTCAATTGTGCCTCAAATGGGACCCGTTTTGGAGTCCATGCCTCAAGTTTCATGCCTCGAGACTAAGACACCACCTAGCGCATCTTAGTCCCCCTTAAGGTATTTTTGGGATTTAATTTCAAATCTTGGCGGGATTTAGCCTCCTTTAATTAATGAATTCATGTGTCGGCTTGGTGTGGTGTAATTTTGGGATATTAAGCATATATTTATAAGTATAAATACAAGCTTCTTCCACCATTTTTCATAATAAGCATTCAAGTATTCATTCTAAAGGAAAGTTTATGAGATCAAGAGCAATTCAACAAGCATTTGGAGCCATCATCAAGATTCAAGCATCATATCAAGGATATTGTTGCATCATGTTTGTTATTGTGCTAATATTTGTGATGTAGGGTTTATGATTCAAGCAAGTGTTCAATTCAAGATCTATCCTATTCAAGCAAGAGTTAAAAACCACATCCATTGCAGCCATTTCAAGAATATTTGTAGCCTCCTATTACAAGGGTTTGGTGAGTTACAACATAGTGTTTTGTTCATTCATCATTTCCCTCCATTTCATTATATTCCAAGGTTTAATTACCAACAAGGGGTTTGACCAAGGAAAACCCCATTTACTAACAATCAACAATTTTTTCCTCTCTCGCATGTTTGTGTTTGCAAATTTAGGTTGAAGACTTGAATATCATTTGAAGTGCAAAGTTGCAAAGTTGCATTGCAAAGTTGTCATCTTCATAAAAACTCACCTACAAGCCAGATTTGGAAGTTTTGGAACCTGAGATCAGAGAAGAAGGAAGTGCAAACATCAAGCCTCAGGATCACATTCAAAGATTTCTAAAATTTAGATCATGAATAAGATTGTAGCAAGGGTGTCTTAGTCCTCTAAGTGGAATTTTTTAGAGATTCTTTTGGATCTTGTTCTGACATTCAAAGATTTTGCATCTGCCTCGAAAAATAGTAGCAGGACTAATAAGATAGTAAGGGCATCTTAGTCCTCCATAGCATATTTTGACAACTTCTAAATGCATTTTTAGAATCCTCATTACATTTCCATACTTCCTAGGTACACATATCCTAACTTGTTGCATAATTTCATCATTTGCATTCATCATTTAGCTTGCATTATTAGGTTTTGTGAGCTGAATGTTAAGTTGTCTTTTCCAAGCTTTTGCTTGGTGGTGAACCCTTCAAAGCCTAAAAGAACCCCTCCTAGGTCTTCCTTGTTGAGAATTGACTCACCCTTTAGGGTTGATAGTCAATCCAATTTAGGGATCCTGAGACATAATTGAATGACTGAAGGAGAATAATGGGCTCTTCCCCCATCTATTTCCCCAATGGTTCATTTTGGTGAACCTGACCTTATTTTAGAGAATTCATTTTCTGATTTGGAGTTCATTAAAATCCTAGATCTAGGTTGCATTCATTCTTGCATTGCATCTTGCATCAGTGAAAGTGCATCTAGGGTTTCTCACATTTGCATTAGTGAAAGTGCATATAGGTTGCATTTTTTCTTTCTTGCATCATCCTATCTCATTGAAAATCTAAAAAGTGCATTGTCAATCATCCTAATTTCATTTAGAAACATTGTTATTGCATTCAAAATTGAAAAAATTGCATTCGACTTTGCCTTCAATTGCTTGTCATTAGTCACTTTTTCTTGCATTCATTTGCACATTTTTCTATTTATTAACATCAGGTCCCTGGGTAGGCAACCTAGGAACACTGTAAACAATCCAAAATTTGTTTTTTTTGAATGAAACCTTTGTTGGGACTAAAAAACCCTTCCTAGAATCTTAGTCCCTCTCAGGGTTTCTGGCTCAAAATCCCGTCTCTATTATTTGTTGTTTGTTCCAACCCCTAGAACCTCAAAATCTCACCAGTACGACCAAGACACCCTTATTGGCATCTTAGTCCCTATTGGCTTTGACTTTGCAGTTTTCAGGATCTAAAATTTCTTTTATGTGCTTCTATTTTTTGCTTTCAGTTTTCTATTATAGCTTGTAGAATTGTTGTTATTCCAATTTCTTTAATTTCAAGTATAACTGTAAACATCAAATATTGTGTTCATTGCACTCTCTTTGGTTTATCCCTTGCATGAGCTGTAATACTTGGTGTCCTACTGTCAATACTATGGTTAGATAAAGTGCAAGACTTATGGCATCCCGTGATAGTATAATCGTCATGGATCTTGGGGTTTCTAACTCTCTTCCTGATAGTGTTGTTAATCAACTAGCCATGGCCCATGATTTATACACTACACTTCCAATCCCACAAGATGTCCTACATAGATTAGATGAAACATTCCAAAACTTACAAGCCTCTATCCTTAGTGAATGTATACATAGTAGCTTGATTCCCATTATACAAAACCTAAGGATAGTACTTAAAACTGGAAATGGAAATCAATTTATTTCTATGATCTTAGTCATTTCCTTCATAACTATTGGACTAAGGAAAGAAATAATAATACACCCACCATAGTCAATACGAATGACAATGATAAAAATGATTATATTCAACATGATCCTATCAATAATAATCCTATGGATACTCATGACCAAAGTCCTATTAATAGAATGATAGGATTGATTGACATCGAGCCTCATAAAAAACAAACCATAATGCCCATTGACATTACTTTCTCTTCAAAATAATCAATCAAAAATGCACCTGATGGTCCTCTTTGCATAACTGATAGAATCAATAACATACCCACTCCTAGGATTTTAATTGATCTCGTCTATGGAGAGAATGTGATCACAAAAGAAATCTTATATATGCTTGAACTTAAGACAGATATGATAAACTGAAAGCATGGACTAAAACGCATGATGGTTTTGCTTGTTCTATGATGGGCTCGATCACACTCCCTTTACAAGTAGGACCAAAGAAATTCATGTATCATTCTCTATCATCTCTAATTCGGATCAATTTCATGTGAAGTTAGGCTACAAATGGCTTCGCTCCATGAATGTGATCCCATCTGTTGTCCATAAGTGCTTAAATTTTCCAGTTGGCAATGAAATATTCATCATGAACCATAGTTTCTTTAGCCCTTCGTATTCCCATGGAATTTTTTCCTTAGATTATTTTTGGCTTGAGCCTATGGAACCTATAAGACCCTATGAAGACTTCCTTTTCCTATTCTACCAAAAGTTCAAAGCAAGATGCATAGCCAAATTATCCCTTGAGAATTTTCCTACACCTATGATTGAACCTCCACCCCTTGACATAAACAATGCTCAACTTAACGCCCTTCTAACTAACCAAGACCTATCCATAAAAAATCCTTTTCCTATTTCCTATAAAAGGCCAATAGAAAAAAAAAACAAGTCTTATTTCACCCCCTACGCAAATTTATAAAGTCAAAGAGAAAGTGGTTGAACAACCTTCCATGGTTTCTTTTGTTATTCCCTCACAAGAAGAAAAGGAACTTATGGTTGACAAACTTGCTCCTACATAGACGCAACTTGAAAATCGTAATAAAAGAAATAGAAATGCTAGAGAGCATAGGTACAGACGTCGTGCTATTGCTCAAAAGATGAATGAAGAAAACAACATAAAAATAAAATTTTAAAATTGAAAGAAGTAATAAATGATGAACCTCCTCTATTACCAGAACAAACAAATCCTACGTCTCCAACACAACAAAGACTAGTACCTTCTATGGATATTATCATTCGTTCTCCTATCGTGGTTAACTTGGATGATGATGAAGAAACTGCTAAAATTGATGAGCAAGTGCATAATGAGTTGAATTTGTTATTTTCCTCTTCTATGAGCTTAGATGATAACAACCATGATGATCCTCCTAAACCGAGTGATGCACCACATGTTGAACTTGATTATTCTCCTAGTACAACACTTGAGACTTGATGTTGTCCCTCTCGCTAGTGATCTACATTCCACATATACTAAACAAGACAGGGATGCAAATGACTTGTTGGATGGTTGACTTGCATGTGCTTTACTAGTCTTTTTGCTTTTCTTTTTTGCTTTTTTTATGGCTAATTGCATGTTTGTAATGTGTTCCCCCATGATGTTTTGTTTTATGTTCCTTCTCTAGGTACATTCCTCTATTTGTACCTTCATTCTTCTATATGTCATAAGCTTTTTCCTTTTCATTGATCTTTGCCTTTAATTTTCATTTTTGTCTTGTGTTTTCCTTTTAGGGATGACACAAGGTGTCAAGACACCCTATGTCTCTTCCATGTTGACCCAAAATATTTTTCATTATCTTTTCTTTTCCTTTCATTTGTATTTTTGTTTTGTGTTTTATTTTTGGGGATGACGCAAGGCATCAAAACATTCATGTTTCTTCCATGTTGACCCAAAAAAAAATTCTTTTTTTCGCTCTCTATTTGTGTCATTCTTCCAGTTCTATGTGTATTTTGGGAGTGATGATAGTTCTGAGCTCTCTAATATCATTGCAACAAAGACATATACTGACCCAAATCCATAGATCCCTTATGTGTTTCTGGGGGACAACCCTCTTTTCCTTTTTCATTTTTGTCTACTTTAAAGTAATTGCTCACAGAATGGTGTTAGCAATTCCTTTAAAGTGGGGGCATACATTGGCATTATTTTGGCATGATTTCATTTATATTTGTTTTCATGTTCCTTGTGCAATTTTCTTTCTTCTTGTGATGTGTCCTTTTCTTGGTGATGTCATTGGGTTTGACTTCCTCCAAGTGGGTGATATTTCCTTGTTCTCTCAGAAACATTAGGTAAAATGTTCGCTAAGATGATACCTTTGCACTTGTTCACTCTTGGAAACATTGGGTATAATGTTCCCCAAGATGAGACCATGTATTTATCCACTTTCAGAGATGTTAAGCATGATGTCCTTTGAGATTAAAACCTCACATAAACTAAGCAAAATCCCTTCGAACATCCCTCTTTCTTGTTACATTTTCTTTTTGTACCTTATTAAAGTCATGGAGGTATGGCTTTGATATGGTCCCTTGGGGCTCACTTAGTGAATAACTAGCTTCACTAGCAGGTGAAGCCACAATAGTGGTTTACAATTTGATAGAGGAAGGAAAACTAAGAAAAAATGAACCCAAGGAAAAAAAAAATGGTTTTAGGGGTTCAAATGAACCTACAAGTTCGATCGAACCAAAAAGGGGTTTGACCGAACTAGGGTTCGAGCGAACCCATTAATTATTGGGCCCACATTTCCTGCCCAAAAGGAAAAAGAAAAATGCATTTTGAATGGGGTTCAAATGAACGCCTCTTATTCCTCATTCTCCCCCTGAAACACAAAGAAACCTAATTTTTTATGCTTCAAAGCTTAGGTTGAGGATGAAAATGGAGGAGTCTTCACAAACCCAACTAGAATCAGGTAGTCATCAAAACAAGCTATCCAATGAGTATAATTTTAATATGTTTTTGTTTTATTATGTATTTGTTTTTTTAGTTTTTTTAAACATAGTTTTTTCATTAAAAATTAAGGTCTTTGTTTTACACGTGGAAAAGTAGCAGATTATCAAAAAAAAAAATTATAAAATATGAGTGCACCAGATATTTAATATCTTGATCCAACAAAAAAAAAATGAATTTCAATATATACAGAAAAAGTTACGTGTTATACGGTTGTGCTATGTCTAAATTGTAATTGGTTTGACTTTAAAACTTGATTAAAGAAAAAATATTCAATAAATAACTATCTAACCAAGTGGAAGCACTAGATATCAAAGTTACAAATCTAAATTTGAAAGAATTAGAATTTTAACCTTCATGGAAAAACAGTTATGTGTTATACGGTGTGCATCACTTTTTAAAAATGTTGTTTTTAAAAAAAAAAAAGTTTTCGTGGGAGATGGAAAAAGCAGTGCAATTTGATTCCAAAAATTTTGAAAAAAATATTTTTAGAATCTATAGACAAAATGTGATGAGACTTTAGTTTGTATCATCTTCAAATTCCTCATGGTTTAGCTGCTATAGGTGCTTGAATGTGAAGATTTAGTTAAAAATAATAATTTCAATGTCTAGTTTGGCCAAAAATTGTAAACCACTATTGTGGGATCACCCTAGCCCTTGTGAGCATGTATTTTTGTACCCTATTCAATTCATGGAGGTATGGCTTTGATATGGTCCCCTAGGGCTTACCTAGTGAACAACTAGCTTCACTAGCCCTTGTGAGCATGCATTTTTCTTTTTGTCCTTATCATAGTCATGGGGGTATGACATTGATATGGACCTTTCGAGGCTCACTTAGTGTACAACTAACTTCACTAGCCCTTGTGAGCATGAGTTTTGTTTGCATAGTGGACAATGCATTCCACTTGTAAACCTTTTTGGACAAACAACCTAGACCCATTCCACAACAAGTTGGATGGCCAGTCGAAGCTTGATCCATTGCGTTTTTTTCTTCTCTTTTTTCTCTTTTTCTTTTTCTATCTTTGATGGTGTATGTTTGCGATTTAGTTATGGCTTCATATATCATCTACAAGTGTGTTCATTTGTCTCTATATTGGTTTTCCATAGGATTTTCATCTTGGGGGCTTGGAAACCCTCTTGGTTATCGTCATCCTATCTTACTAGCATTCATACATTTGAACCCCCTCTTGATTGCGTAGTTCACTACTTTAGTGTGAGTTTGAAGTGCAAGTTCCTCCTCTCACTAAAGTGGGGGCTAAATGTAGTGTAGGAAAATGCATACCCTTGCATTTTCACACTTGTTTGGGTCTGCCTTGCTTTGTTTATCCTTATTTGTGTCTTAATTGGTCCTATTTTGTATCCACAAGCCCAATGAACTATATATTTTTCTAGCTAATCCCAACAAACATCAATGGATAAATAATAATTTAATGATTCTAGTTGTGTGTCCCTAATTTTTGGGTAGAGACTAAGACGACACCTAGGGTGTCTTTGTCCCCCAAAGGTCTTGGGACCTTGATTTCAAGTGTGCCTTAAATGTGCCCCTTCTTGGAGTCGGTGCCCCGAGTTTCATGCCTTAGGAGTAAGACGCCATCTAGGGAATCTTAGTCCCCCTTAAGGTATTTTCAGGATTTAATATCAAATCTTCGTGGGATTTAGCCTCCTTTAATTAATAAATTCATGTGTCGGCTTGGTGTGGTATAATTTCAGGATATTAAGCATAGATAAGTATAAATACAAGCTTCTTCCACTCATTTTTCATAATAAGCATTCAAGTATTCATTCCTAAGGTAATTTTATGAGATCAAGAGAAATTCATCAAGATTCAAGCATCATACCAAGGATATTGTTGCATCATATTTTTTATTGTGCTAACATTTGTGATGTAGGGTTTATGATTCAAGTAAGTGTTCAATTCAAGATCTATCCTATTCAAGCAATAGTCAAGAACCACATCCATTGCAGCCATTTCAAGCATATTTGTAGCTTCTTATTACAAGGGTTTGGTGAGTTGCAACATAGTGTTTTGTTTATTCATCATTTCCCTCCATTTCATTCTATTCCAAGGTTTAATTACCAACAAGGGGTTTGACCAAGGAAAACCCCCATTTACTAACAATCAACAATTTTTTCCTTTCTTGCATGTTTATTTTTGCAGATTTAGGCTGAAGACTTGAAGATCATTTGAAGTGAAAAGTTGCAAAGTTGTCATCTTCACAAAAACTCACCTACAGACCAGATCTGGAAGTTTCATAACCTGAGACCAGAGAAGAAGGAAGTACAAACATCAAGCCTCGAGATCACATTTGGAGATTTCAGACATTCAGATTAGGACTAAGATGGTAGCAAGGGTGTCTTAATCCTCCAAGTGGAATTTTATATAGATTCTTTCATATCCTATTTTGGCATCCGAAGATTTCGCATCTACCCCAAAAAACAACAGCGGGACTAATAAGACAATAAGAGCATCTCAGTCCTCCATCACATATTTTGACAACTTCTTTGCTTTTCTAGAATCCTCATTACATTTCTAGACTTCCCAAGTACACATACCCTAACTTGATGTTGCATAATTTCATCATTTGCATTCATCATTTAGCTTGCATTATTAGGTTTTATGAGTTGAATGTTAAGTTGTTTTTTCCAAGATTTTGCTTGGTGGTGAACCCTTCAAAGCCTAAAAGAACCCCCTCCTAGGTCATCCTTGTTGAGAATTGACTCACCCTTTGGGGTTGATAGTCAATCCAATTTAGGGATCCTAGGACATAATTGAATGGCCAAAGGAGAATAGCGCAAACTCTTGGACCCCATCTATTTCCCCAACAATTCATAGACAAGAATGAGTTCTTATGGTAAAGTGGTCATAAATAGATTGTGTGGAATCTAGGCTATTACATAAAGGAGCATTTGTACCTCTAGAAGATATTTTTAAGTTTTATATTCTTCTTCAAACTATGTTATTAGAGTGTGAGGATTGAATTGTGAAACTCATGAATGGTATAATAACACACAATCTAGAACCTTGAAAAATGAAGTTAATGAAAAATTAGCTTGAAGTCTAATTAATTTTTTAAATTTGAAAATTTTCAAAGTTTAAATGTGTGGATAGTTTGTGTAGAATGTTAGTTACACCAAAATATAGTGAAGGAAATTTGACTCTACTAAAGGAAGATAATTTTTCATTGGAAGTAATTTTAAATCACCACACTTGGAATAACCAGCCAAGGGTTTTTATTTAACTTTAATCTATTTATGAGATTTTGTTAATTAACCCTTTTTATTTTCTTAATTTTAAATACAAATATGTTTACTAGATGAAGTTAAAAATGCTTTCTAAGCTAATAGATGTTAATTATATAACATTCAGGAAATGAAAATCATAATTTGAGTGCAAAAATAGAAAGTATAGTAAAAAGGAACCTAGATTGAAAATTTGGAACTCTCTACATCATATGCTAGCACTTTGTATGGATGTTATAATCATGCACTATTGTCTCATATAGGTGAAAATTTTGAAACATTCTAGATCCAAAAATTTGTAGCCTACTCATACAAGAAAAATTCCAATAGTATGATAAAAATGATAATAATTGGAATGATATAATGACAATAAGACAAGCTATTCCAATGCAAGAAATTAATATTATGAAAATAAATAAAGGAAGATGTAACCAAATAAATTGTAAACTTAACATGTTTTCTCCAACATAAACATACAACACATGAAAAAATAAATAAATTAATGACTACTTAGAGATTTGCCTCAATCAAATCCTTATATTAGTGGGTGAAGCCACAATAGTGGTTTACAATTTGATGGAGGAAGGAAAATTGAGAAAAAACAATCCCATGGCAAAAAAAATGGTTTTAGGGGTTCGCATGAACCTACAAGTTTGACCGAACCATAAAGGGGTTCTGTCATGCCTAATATTTCTCGCTAGAAAAACTCAACAATTATTTTTTTTCTAACATAACTTTACATCGGTTTCACACAATGTAACTTACAAGAAAAAACTACACCATGTTTGATAACGCTATATTGGGTGAGGAACAACTCAAGATTGATCTATCTATAAAATCTTGTTGTCCAACTCACTTAGTTGAATTTTTAAATATGCTCGACTTAATCATTCTACGAATAATATGTACTAATATTAAAACTCATATAATATTACTTTCCTTTAGCTGAAATAATAATATTAACCTCAAGGATATTATTGTTGCAGATCAAAATATTACTAAGATTATTTAGTCACATATATACGGTAATAATATTATATTTTATTGGACAATATTAAATCTTATGTTAACTTAATCAATTATTTATTACAACTCTTGATCGAAAACATTAATCTTTACTATTTATTACCCCATCTATCAACAACATAATTATTATTTATTAGTGATAATATTGATGACCCATCTTATTCCCAGAGTACCTGGTGTTGCAACCTGGGATCTGATACCAAGTGTCATGCCCGAAATTTTCAACACAAAAACCCAACAAATTTTTTTTTTTTTTTACCCAATCATTATTATTATCTCTTAATATTTATATATTAATATTATAACACTAAATATAGTATTACCAAATTAATATTAATTACATATATTTACTAAGTTACCAATTCTATATTTACTTCTAATATCAAGGTAATATAAATTTACCATTGTGTCATTGTCTTTCCAAGAAGCGAATTTCTCCATTTTTTCCTTCTCTCTACACTCTCCACTCAAGTTCTCCAAGAGGAGAAGTGGGTAACACCCCACTCCTTCCTCTACCAAAATATATGAGTTTCAACTTGCAGCTTTTGGATGGGGAGATGTGGAGTATACCTACCTCCATCAATGAGAGTATTTTCCTTAATGAAGAAGAAACCTGCACTTGGACAACCCCTCCATCTTTTCATACCATCATATTAACTTTACTCATTTCTAAGCCCCAGAAGGGAGATCCAATTCATGATCACAAGGAGATGTATTTCGGTCTACTCAAAGGTTTTCCCTTCTCGTATTGACACTCCATTTTCCCTCAAGAAAAGTATTTTGATTTTCTCTCGATGGTTCACCCTTCCATGCTATCACCATTTCCTTCCTGCACAATACCAACACAATCATAAGTAACAATTGGATATTACATAAATATGTTAACTGAATATTTTATACTTTAGCTATATAATAATCCATTTAAAATTTCAATTTGCTTTCCACAATATGTGAGTGCATTCCACCTTCATGGTAGTGACAATAAACACAATGGAAAAATTAAATGCAAGAATATCACCAAAAGATCACCTTATTTTTCATCCATAATATATCTAATCATCAATTCAAGAAAAAACATATAACAAATTAGAGTTGTATTAAGTACCTACGAGGCGGGGTCTTACAGGTTCAACCGAACTAGGGTTCAAGTGAACCCATTAATTATTGGCCCCACATTTCTCGCCCAAAAAATAAAACGAAAAAATGCATATTAAAGGGGGTTTGAATGAACCCTGGTTTGCTAGAACCCCTGGGGGTTCCCTAGAACCCCCCTTTTCCCTGATTTTTGACTTTTTTCACACAAAAAGCCTAAATTTTTACGCTTTCAAGCTCCGGTTGAGGATGAAAATGGGGGATCTTTACAAACCCAACTGGAATCGGTAGTCTTCAAACGAGCTATCCAATGAATATAATTTTAATATGTTTTGGTTTTATTATGTATTTTTATTTTATTTTATTTTATTAAACATAGGTTTTTCATCAAAAATGAAGGTCTTTGTTCTGCACATGTGGAAAAATAGCATATTATCAAAAAAAATTTAAAAAATATGAGTGCACCAGATATTGAAGTCCTTGATCCAACAAAAAAAAATGAATTTCAATATATACAAAAAATTACACATTATACAATCGCTATGTCTGAATTGTCATTGGTTTGACTTCGAAAATCGATTAAAGAAAAAATATTCAATAAAAAACTATCTAACCAAGTGGAAGCACTAGATATCGGAGTCACAAATGTAAATTCGAAAGAATTGGAATTTTATCCTTCATGGAAAAAAAAAGTTATGCGTATACGGTGTCCACTTTTTAAAAATGTTGTTTTTTGAAAAACTAGTTTTGTGGGAGATGGAAAAGAAGTGTAATCTAATTCCAAAAATTGAAAAAAATATTTTTAGAATCTATAGACAAAATGTGACGAGACTGTGGTTTGCATCATCTTCAAATTCCTCACGATTTAGCCGCTATAGGTGCCCGAATGTGAAGATTTAGTTAAAAATAAAAAAATCAGTGTCCAATTTGGCCAAAAATTGTAAACCACTATTGTGGGATCGCCCTAGTCTTTTGACCTTCATACTAACCTAGTTTTTATAGTTTTTTGGAAAAAAATAATAAATACAATGATAAATAAGATACAACACAACAACAATAAAAATATTATGAAATGATGCATGATACCGAAGTAGATAGAACCTAGGAAATAAGAATGGAAGAACTAAAATAGAGAGAAGAGATTGGAGCAAAAACACAAGAACAATATTAGCTTTAATATTTGAAGTAGTGAGTATAGATAATGTTGAACTATATAAAATTTTCTTCCAAATGTACATGAATGTAACAAGCAAGATAATAACCTTCACATACAAATAACACTAATAATAGATTTAGAGTGAGCAATAGAGATAGTTGATTTTTTTGGTAGAGCTTGTGATAGAATTTTGTGTGAGAGAGATTGAGAATATTCATCAAAAATGAGGTCAAAGAAGAGCCAAGAGGAAGGGCATTCATTTAGAATATTCTCATGGATAAATTTCATGGACTAAACTTGATAGAGAATAATTAAACACTCA
Source organism: Sequoia sempervirens (assembly GCA_007258455.2). Lineage (NCBI taxonomy): Eukaryota > Viridiplantae > Streptophyta > Pinopsida > Cupressales > Cupressaceae > Sequoia > Sequoia sempervirens. The sequence continues at coordinate 28,115,272 of VDFB02271358.1, read as the reverse complement.
AAATGGTTACTAGAATCATGAATTATCCTGAGATATTGTTGTGTTATGTAGGTTTTTGCACAAATAAATCTCATCTAAAAAAATTGGACCTAACAAATGTTCAATAGGATAAGAATAACACAAGGATTAATAAAATTACAACAAAAGAGTGAGCTAACATATTGTTATTTGGATAATGCAAACTAACACACAAAAGTGAGGCACAAAATACAACATGAGATTGCAAGGGCACATAGTTTTTGGCATTACAGAGGGGATCTTATTTTCTTATAACTCTCTTCTTTCATGTTGTTTGGAAATTTCAAAACTTTAGTTTCTATCTAGCTATAAATCATGGTATTCCAAGAAGGTGAATAGGTGTGGTAAATGGTATCCTCCCACTTCTACATTTTTCATAATTAGAATGGTCTTGAAATTTTAATATTTTAATACCATATGATTATTAAATATTGTCTATTAATTAAAATTATGTTATTAATATAATATATGTTAACTGGTATGAAATTAGTGTTAATATTGATATTACAATAAATATATCAAATAAAATTATAATTTAATATATTTAACAATATAAAAATTAAAAATTAAAGAAATCATAATGATATTATAAGATATTTAAATATTCTAATGTCTAATTGATAATTGAAAAAAATTGCCTCAAATTTGTTGAGTTCTTTAGTACGCGAATACCCGTGGAAAGAAAAAGTCTAAAAGAAATTGTCGTAAGCATCCATCGTAATCATGGCGTGTTGACTGGAGTGATATGCGCAATTCCCGTTCACTTTAGTGTGTTGGTAGTTGTTGACTTCAGTATGTTGGGTAGTTGTTGACTTTATGATGTATGGTAGTTGCCGCCATGTACATGTATATGGATGCGTCTAGCATGATAAAAGTGGCTTATAATAATAATAATAATAATTTTAAATAAATTTACTATGTATATACAACATCAATATTTTGAGTGAGTAAAATTATTTATTGTAATTTTTTTTGTCATCTTACTTTTATAGATTATAAAAATTGTAACAATAATCTACATAATCCTAAAAGTACTAGAATAAAATTTTAATTTTTTATTTCTTTACTACATTAAAAGTTCATGAATTATCTTGAAGATGAACTAAATTATTATTTTCATATTGTTAAATATGTACATTTTGATTGAATGGAATGAGCTTTCATTGAATTTTTTTAATTGTTCAAGTATTCATTAGTCAATCTTTCCTTCTATTGTATTCTTGAGATCAAGAATAGGATAAAAAAATGATAAAGAACTTTCATTGAAGCAAAAGAAAAAGAATAGTTTGCAGTAAGATTTAGCTATAAACCATGTTTGTAAGTTTGAAGAATGTGAGCATATATTGTATGATACCAATTTGCATGTGATCTAGGTGTTCAAATATTGAGAATTTGAGGCAAGTTTTGATACCAATTACGGGTTACATTTGATTGTGAGTCATACTTACAAATCTTAAGAATACAGGAAGAGTTGTTGTGTATCAAGTATGAAGTACATTTTATCATATGATCCAGACAAATATTAAGACAATGGAGCATAGTGTATGGTACCAATTTAGTTGTATTCCATATTTTAAAACCTAATAATGTGACAAATTTGTACGACATTGATGATGGGTTATATTTGACCATGTTCTATGTCAACAAACCTTTAATATGTCAAGTGAGTTACAATATGCCTATTATGCATTACATTTGATTGTGATCCATAGTTACAATTTTTAAGCATGTTAAGTGAATTGTCATGTGTCAATTATGGGTTACATTTGATTGTGATCCATGTTTACAAATTTTAAGAATGCAAGGTACATTGTAGGTTATTGATTGTTTATCACATTTAACTATGATTCATGTTTACAAATATGAAGAATGTTGGGTTAGCTTTAGTCTAGAAGAAACATTAGATTGATTTTTTTTAAATGTTATTCATGTTTTAATGAGAGGTACCAGAAATAATAAATATTTTAGATGTTTAATATTTATCTAATTATTATTTAATTATGAATACATTTTATTATAAGAATATATTATTTTACTGTATATTATTTTTTATATATTATAAATTTTAAATATATTATTAATATAACATAACATTATAGAATTCTATATCTATATTATATAATTACGCCGAGAGGCGTTTCTCTCACATTAATTCGTAACGCGATTTATTTTGCCGCTTGTACACCCGTACACATACGGCCTCCCATTGCGCCATAATATTGCCACTAGAATTCAAAACAGGGATGTGCGCCAGGGCAGGTTGTCAAGCATTTCCGATCAGTCTTGCATGTTCAACATTTTTGTAACTGAAAATTTTCCACTTCAGGCATAATAAGAGTGACCATAATAAGGAAGAAGAAATGCGACTATAGTTTATATCCTGTGGTGCGCTTTTAGATTATATGATGCTGTGCGTTTTTAGATTATATCTTGCTGTGCTCTCAAAATAACACTTTGAGATTATATCTTGCTGTGCTTTGGAAGTAATTTCAGATTGTTAGATTTTGTAATTCAGACTGGGAGAATATTGATTTCTATTGTTGCTAGTAAGGTTCGCGCAAAGGGATTGAGAACGGAATCAGAGGTATGTTTCGCTGCTTTCAAACTGTTACTGCTTTTGATTTCTTTGTTACTCTCCTTCTTATCTTCCTAAGACCTATGGATTGTATTTTCTTGAAAAAATTTGTTGAATACTTCACATTAATATTTTCAAGTGCAACTATCAATGCCATTGATGCACCCTTCAAACTTTGTGAATCTGCCGCACATGTGCAATAGGAAACTATGCTACGTCATGATAGAGTTCCTTGAGCACGGAATCAATGCCTCATCTCTCAGTTGGTGGCCGCTACCCTCTGCGACATGCCTTTCTCCTTCCTCTTGCAGCCTCGACAGAGCTTAGGAATCAGTAGGGCAATAGAAAGTATAAAAAAAAACAAATTTCTTTGTTGCAATCGCCACCCCCTCATTTTACCTGTTATTCGAGCCTCTGTAGGAAATGCTTTTTCGACCCCTTAAATATAGATTTCGATTCTAGCCACTGCCAAAATATGGCAGAAAGCAGAAGGTTTGCACTGCTGATATGGTGTCAATTGCGGTGAATTGTAAGGAATACCGTATTCATTGAATATCCTATTTTCTTGCTCGCAAATTTTTCATGAATTGTTTGTATCTTCTGAATCAGTTTTCTATATATTCTCTTTTTTTTATAAGGATGAAATCTAATCACCAAACAGTGCCATTTTATAGAATATACAAACAATGCATATTGAAAACTGATTCAGAAGATACAAATAATTGTTATATTTTTAACACAAAATATAAGGATGAAATCTAATCATCAAACAATTCATATTTCAGTTCAGTCACATGGAGCTGCACGTCAGATTTTGGAATTTCCTTTCAGGTTGAGGAATGTGTACCCATGGATAAGTGAGGCTTCTCTTAGCTAGAACAACACAAGATGCATATTTTTTGATCTGAGTAATGTTGTGGCTAGGCTATGGTGAGAAATCTTTGGTAACCATTTTTTGTAACTTAACAAAATCTCAAAGTTATTCTGAGATGATGCCTGATTTTTGTTGGTTCAGTTTTGTCAGATAATATGATTGTGGACGATCAGTTCATGTTTTTCAAAATGAAACACTGATTTGTGTGCAATTCTTTCATAAGCATCAACTCCATGACAACACTCTCTGTAGGTCAATGACCAACATTTTATGCAATTGTTGCATTATTGGCAAATTCTTGGAGATCTTTATTTGGCGACTCATTTGAGATAGATAATTGTTATATTTTTAACACAAATTTTTATTAATTATTCATAGGACTCACAATTTCTTTTTAATGTATAGAAAACTGATTCAGAAGATTTAATATATATTTTTTAAAGTTTTTGATAGATTTTCCTATTTATCTAACAATTACACAGGACTGATAGAAGTTTACACCCAATGAACAGTGTGGAAAGCTACAAAGATGTGTAGATAATTGCAAATTGTTTGATTAATTTCAAAATATATTAATTGTTTGATGCCTTTATTATAGAGAAAGCTCTGTTAAAGACGTAATATATCTTGCAAATTTTTTGCGTTGACTTTGTAAAGTAAGCTGAAGCTAATGTCACGTCGTTCTTATAAACCATTACAAAGGAAAACTTTCTAAGATAGTGGTTTGGGAATATGAATCATTAACACAAGAAGGGTTTACAATTGTTGTATGTATATGGAAAGCTTTAACTCTTGAAACATATTGATGTTCATAATATTTGAACATACGGTGTAGGAAAATTTTCTTTGGAGTATTTTCATACTCTCTTGCAAAATAGTGTTAATGTTTAGTGTCACTTGCCTAATCTTGGACCAGGGATTTATTACCATTGTTTTGTAAGTTTTGTAAGAGTAAAATTCTAGTCAGTTTATAAGAACCAGTATAATAGGCACCTCGCTAATGATAACTTTCAATGTATTTTATATATATTAATATTTAATGTACGTATGCTAATATATATTTTAAATAATAAACATATTATTATTTAATTAAGCCGAGAGCCGAGAGACTTTTCCTACAATAACATTTAACCGTGTACATAAAAACTCCACGTTAAATATAGAGCTAATAATAAATCCTCACCCTATGTGCCCACTATCTCCAGAAATTTCGGGTTAATAAAGAGCAAAAAAGCATATCGGACGGATACAGAAAATTATCTGCATAAATCTATGAAAATCGTAGCTAGTTATTTTGAACCTAACTCTGATTATTTAGTTGTTCTCAGTGGTTTGGCAGTTATATTTCTATGTTGTCCATCCTTTCTCACCACAAGTCATAAGAATATAACCCAGAAATAGTCCAGAAGCTCTACACGACATTGAAGGAAGAACCCAATTTAGAATCCCTAAATTTTTTTATCACATATTGACTGCTGATCATGTGATCCAAGGACTACTCAAAGGGCAATTGAAAGTTGGTCGCTTTCTGGATTTTTTCAACTGGACAGGGAAGCAACAGGGTTTTAGACATATGGTTTTATCCTACTGTACAATGATTCATGTTCTGTGCCAGGCCAAGTTGTTCCCGCAAGCACGGTCTCTACTGGAAGTCATAGTCTCAAGGAAGGGATGCCATTCAATTGCTTCCGTTTTCCAGGTACTTGTAGAAACACAGGTCCCCGGTAAACATACACCCCCTGCAGTTTATAATATGCTAATGAATATATAACTACTGACAAGTGTAGCGTGGGATATTACTGCTAAAGTGACAATTTTTTTTGGTTTCCACAGCCTATTTCATTAGAGTTTATTAATTTATTTCCTCCTACCTTGTTGTGGTAGCTCATGAAACCCTTCCCAAGGTTTGAAATTCTTATTTCAATCAAGAATCTAATGAGAGCTGTGAGTGCGGGTTGGCATGATTTACAGAAAAATCGTCCCTATCAAAGCTAAATTTCCACTTTAAAAAGAAGACTTTGGAGGTCGGTGCATTTCTGGGTTTGACATGTTGATTCATGGATGGTTGGATGTGAGAAAAAGATATTTTTGCTGGACCAACCAAACCCGTGAGTACAACTGATAATCAAGAAAATTTAAATTATGGTTGGAAAAAATTTGGGGGATAATAGGGCTACTTAGTTTATTCTGTTGAACTCGTGTGTCATGAATATTTGAATTTTAGTATTAGTGCAATTAAAAATGGGAAAAGAAAAAATTAAGAGAAAGGAAAGAAATTGTGAAGTATACACAGCCAAAGGAATGATCCCGGATGCCATTTAGTGTTTAAGGTTGATCAAGAAATACAAGTTCGTGCTTTCCTCGTAGCTTTTCGTTTTCTTATGACGCCGCCCATGACATCACACATGTATGATGGATGGGTATGGATGTATGGAAGCATATTAGGTAGAATAGTCACATATGTCCCTGACATGACGTGAAATTATGGACATTGTAAACTCTTAAGGCCTATTATAATGTGTGGTATTGCTTGTTTAGAAATGCGGGGCAGGAAAATGAGTGTAAGTACGTTGATTCAAATGCTGTGGTTATGCTTGGCTGTGGTCACCATAACCACTGCCAATGCAATAACGAATGACAACAGTTCCTATTCTTTTAATATCCTCGCTTTACATCGCCCTAGAATGGATGGAACATTTTCTGTCATGAAAGGTCGTATGATGCCCGAGAATGATGTGGAGGGTCTGCTCACTTTCAGAAATGGCATTACAGCTGATCCCATGCAATCGCTCTCCAGCTGGACTTCAACCAATGCAGAAAACATGTGCTCCTGGAACGGTGTTTTGTGCAGAAAGGGTTCCAACAGAGTTGTGGCCGTAATCCTCCCTCACATGGGATTGAAAGGTACCATTTCTCATTCCATAGGGGCCCTCTCCTTACTGCACATTTTGAATCTCGCTAATAATTCTTTCACCGGAGAAATTCCACCTCAGCTGGGCGAACTGAAAGCCTTAACCATTATAGACCTTAGTTTTAATGGCCTGGAAGGTTTCATCCCTAAATCTCTCGCGAATTGCACGCACCTTCGGCGGATTATACTTTCGGAAAACAACTTGACCGGGACTATACCTGCAGAATATGGTGGTCTGAGCAAGTTAGAGCATCTCATCTTGTCCTATAATAGTTTGACTGGAAGCATTCCAATTTCTCTGAGCAACTGCACACATCTTCAAGTGATTTCACTAGGAGAAAATAATTTGAGTGGGACAATACCACCAGAATTTGGCCGCCTGGGCATGCTGGAGAGTCTCTTCTTGGAGAATAATGATCTAAGTGGACGCATTCCAATTTCTCTGAGCAACTGCACCTCTCTCCTTGGATTGAGCATGAGCTACAACAGTCTCACGGGTTCAATTCCTCCTGTTTTGTGTTCGATAAAAGGTCTGTCATATCTCTACTTTGAAAGCAACTTGCTGACCGGTAACATCCCTCCTCTCAGTAATTGCTCTGAATTGTATTTTATTACATTTGCTCACAACAGCTTGACTGGAGACATTCCCTCTGAACTGGGTAGGCTGGAAAAGCTACAATTCCTCTACCTGCAGTCTAACAAGTTTATGTCTCAAATTCCGGCGTCTCTAGGTAATTGTTCTTCCCTTGAAACATTGTTCCTGGGTGATACCATGCTGTCTGGCACCATACCACCTGAATTAGGAAATTTGAAAGAGCTTGTTAAATTATCATTATATGGCCCCGGAAATCTCACTGGCCCTATTCCGCTAGAATTAGGGAACTGCAGTAATCTTGAATGGATTGATATTTCAAGAAACCAAATGAAGGGACCACTGCCCATGAGCATCTTGAAGCTTCCTCTAACAACCCTTGATTTAAGTTTTAATCTTTTTGAAGGCGGATTACCATATGCCGTCTTCAACATGACCCAGTTGAGTACTTTACAACTTAGTGAAAATAAATTCAACGGATCCGTTCCAGAGGACATAGGAAATCTAAACAAGCTCGTCTCTTTAGGTTTTGGTTCAAATAGATTTACAGGTGACCTACCCGAAGGAATACGCAATTTAACAAAGCTTGAAAATATGTTCTTCGACACAAACAATTTCACAGGGGAAATTCCAGTGGGCATAGGAGAGATGCAATCTTTGAAAATTTTGCATATGTATAAGAACAATTTTATTGGACCTATACCCCATACTATAGGTCAGCTAAAAAATCTTAATCAGCTTATCATCTACAGCAATACTCTTTCTGGTGTTATTCCTGAAAGCATTGGTGGCTTGATTTCCCTAAGAATCCTTGATTTAAGTTGGAACCTTTTTGAAGGCAGATTACCTTATGCCATCTTCAGTATGACCCAGTTGACTATGCTACAACTTAGTGTAAATAAATTCAACGGATCCGTTCCAGAGGAGATAGGAAACCTGAACAACCTCGTCTATTTGGGTTTTGGTTCAAATAGATTTACAGGTGTCCTACCCAAAGCATTACGCAATTTAAAAGAACTTGAATATATGTCCTTTGACACAAACAATTTCACAGGGAAAATTCCAGTGGCCATAGGAGAGTTCCAGTCTTTGAAACGCTTGTATTTACAGAAAAACAGTTTTACTGGACCTATACCTCATAGCGTTGGTCAGCTCAAGAATCTTAATCAGCTTGTCATCTACGGCAATAATCTTTCTGGTGTTATTCCTCAAAGCATTGGTGGGTTGACTTCCTTAGAGTTATTGGATGCATCTGATAATCAGCTAACAGGAACAATTCCGCTATCCATAGGGAAGTGCAATCATCTAACAGATCTGATACTGGCCAACAACCTTTTGTCTGGAAGAATTCCAGCAACGCTGGGCAACTGCAGCGCCCTAAAGAAGCTAAAGCTATCCAGTAACTCATTCTATGGAGATCTAGAAATTGAGTTTTCTTCTTCTATACAAGTTCTGTCTGCTCATTCTAATAAATTTTCTGGGACCCTGCCTGCATCGCTGGCCAGTTATAGACAGCTTAAGCTTCTTGATTTCAGCAATAATAGATTCACAGGTGAGTTGCCTTCACACTTGCTTGCAAATTGTGTAGAGCTGAGAGTTGTAAGCCTTGGCTCGAATGAGCTCAAGGGGAATATTCCTGTAGGGATCGACAATCTCAGCAGATTGCAAGTTTTCGACTTATCGAATAATAAATTTTGTGGAAAAATTCCTTCGGCTCTGGGGAACCTGCAGGGATTTATAAACCCTGAAATTTCACAAGTGAATGGCACTACACTCTATGAGGATATACCGCGTATAGTAATGAAAGGAAGGGAGTATTCACTAGTATATGTGCTGGCAACAAACACCATACTTGATCTGTCAAACAATAATTTAAGTGGGGAAATACCGGCAAGCATCGGGAATCTATCTCAGATGAGGTTGTTAAATCTAAGTGGAAACCATCTGGAAGGTGGGATACCGGCATCTCTGGGGGAAATACCAAGCTTGGAGCAGTTGGACTTGTCTCGGAATAATTTGAGTGGACATTTACCCCAGGAGCTGTCTAAATTGTACCTCTTGAGCTATTTCAATGTTTCTTTCAACCGTCTGTGTGGGCAAATACCAGGAGGGCCGCAGTTTGCAACTTTTGATACAGTGTTTTACCGGGGAAACCCACCTTGTTTGTGCGGCTACCCTTTTCCAAAGTGCAAAATAGTGACATTGGTTCCACCTTCACCATATACGAAGAAGTCAGTGTGGAGCAGACTAGATGAGCACGTGTCAGTGGTTGCCATGGGATTGGGGTTGGGGATTGGATTTGGTGGAACAGTGTCAGTGATAATATGGTGGGATACAATATGGCGTTTCAGTAGGGTCCTCAAGATCAGAGGTTTTTATGGGGTTGCGGATTCCCAAACATGTAGTTGGAATTTGAACTACAGCCCTCGTTTTACATTTCACTCATCCACAACAACCACCACTGGTTAGTTGCTCTGTCAATTCTTCATTTTCAAATTGTTTAGGTTTCATCTCACTTCTTGAAAGATTTAGCAGTTTCGTTATGTGCTCCAAAATAGGAAATTGTCTGTTTATTTTAATGCTTTTTCCAACAATCTTTGTGGTAACGCAGTTGAAAACAGTCGATGAAAAAATGGAATTGGATTCAGTGGAACCTGTATTTGGTAGCTGTGTGGGATAGAATATAGCATCGGGTTTCCCGAATATTGTTGGAAGTAATCTCAACTACCCTCTGCCTAACCTATCATGTTTCAAATCCTCCTACTGTCATGTTTCAAATACTCCGTATGCATATTATATCTGCAACATTTAAGATATCATTGAAAGCAAATCTCAGCAAGATTTGAATGATTTTTTTTATCAACTCCTCCAGTCTGTCCACCGTACCATTAGCTTGCTTCACACAGATTGTGGGCGACAGAAAATATAATTTTATATTGTTGTTCTATCTCCTTAGGAGGTTCTAGATTGTTCTTAAGACCTCCATAAAGGAGGCACATGTAACAGGTTATGTTAGTGTTGAATGATCAGAAAATCATGAGGTAGAAACGCTGAATGCTGAAGTAATCGAATCAAATGTAATGTTTGATGAAATTGATAAATAGAGTTGCAGTGCTGTAGCACATGGTGCAGATTTCTGTGTTAAATTTTTGTGTCTCTGTTTATGTGTGTTTTTTCTCCTGCTCCCCTGTTTTTAACAAATATTGTGATATGTCAAAAGTACTGTGGTATGTTTTAGTTTTATTTTACAAGGGTATTAATGTAATATGAAATTGATATGATTTTTTATGTGTTTCTTTTAAAATTTCGAAATTTTATAAAAGCGTATATTTTTAAAGTCAATATGTTCTAAATTAGGGGAGAGGACTCAGTAGTTGAGCACCTTAACTTCACGCTTCTCAAAATCCTATGTAGAAATTTCAAATCACTCCAAACTTTTTATAGCAGCTTATTTGGCAAGTCGCCTGCTTATAACTAAGGTTTCAGGGCTACATCATCAAATATGATGCCATATCAGCATGCTTTTTGTCAAGGTGTTAAAAAAGGCCTAAAAAAAAAAGTGAGGCCGATACTAGTGCACTAAATTATGTTTTATTGGTGCGCTGATGTGGCATCACATGATTTGTTGCTTTTTAGATCTAAGGAATACATTTCATTCAATTATGGGTAGTCATCATCAACACTAACAAATTTAAAGTCACAACTATTGGTCCAATATAGTTAAAAAATATTGAGCATTAAATCAACAAATGCTATAACAACTATTGGAACTTGCTCATGCCTATTTCTATTGAATAAGCACCCTACTATGCAGATAAGCTGATCAAGCACTGTTTCTGTGTTTTTATCACAACCAAAGGACTCCTAAATTTTCAGGCTTGTGGCTATTATAGTTCAACTTTTAAACAAATTGACGCTCTTCAAAAGCCAATGCTGTAGAACCTGAAGGCATATCAAATACCTATAGATTCCAAGTGATTAATGTTTTTTATCAGATAAATGCTGGTTGCCTACAATATTATTCATAAATATGACCCGTCTAGTATTCATCACTTGGAATCTCTTAATGTTAATGTAATGTGATCGCTTGCTATAGTAACAATGATAAAAATGAACCCTGCATTAATCATTTTAGTCAAGTGCTGAATCGTATTCATAATATGACCCCTCTTAAGTGAATAATGCCTACTTTAGACGAGTGCTCAATAGTATTCATAATATGACCTGTACATTAAGTTTTCTAAATTATTAGGTTCACTTTAATCACTTGCCTACACTAATCACTTGGAATCTATAAATTATTATATTATAAAAATCTATTGAAAGATCCTGAAATCTTGTATATCAAGATTAAGCGATTAATGTTAATCTAATAATTTAGAAAACTTAATCTTCCCTTTCAAGGACATTAACGTCCATTATAATCAAAGTAATCAAGTAACATACATATGATGTTTGCAATAGCGCCTACAAAGAAATGCAGCTTAAACAATAAGGCAAGCTAATAACAGCATGACCCAATATCTAATCTCTCTCACAATAAAATTACAGAGCTCATAATTGAATTCCAAGGAAAATATGGTGGGGTTCAGCTAGGTTTACAAGTCTTAAGCATATGGTCCAAGCTTGCCGCAACTGCAACATATGCTCCAAACTTAAACCAGCTGGGCTAGAAGTAGCTAACAATCTCACCCAAGGTACAAGTAATACCTCTAATTCTCAGATAGACTCGGGGGAGTTTTATTCTACTTGTTTATATATATTTTTGGTTTCTAAAAAGCACATCCATCTGTATAAGAGTATGATGAGCACTACAAGCAGTCTTGTTTTAGTCTAGCCCGTTTCAATGTAGCTAAGGAATTTTCGTAAGATGTGTTTATTCTATCCAGGCAAGTAATCCACCCATTTGTCAGAGTAATATGCCAAACCTTTTTATATGCACTTAAAAGATTGTGAGGAGTGTAAAGGGTTGCTTTGCTACTCTAAAAATCCACAAGAAGGTTGTAGACAATTACAAACAAAAGATATTATTTGCTGCATATATTCTTTAGATTTAAAATCCAAGGCAAACAATAAATATTCTATTTCACAACAATAAAGAAATGGCACCTAAAAGATCAATACTGTAAGTTGTTATAATTGTTCCAGGGAAATCTAGAGGAATCATTATCATAGCTGACAAATTACCTCCTACAAATGCTATTGACTGCCAATTCTCTATTTGCTAGATTCAGCCATAGGTATTGGTATATTCTAAATAGTTTCCTAATAGGAATGCTCAATCAGTTGATTTTCTTGATCAGAACAAAAGAACAGTGTAAAGGACACCATTTTTCATAACATTTTCCATTTCTTTCACATTATTGAGTCAAAACCACTACAATCACAACCATCTTCTTAAATTTATTTATGGGGTTGCCATATCCTTGATTTGACATGCTTTCAAAACTATTAATAGCGAATTAAAAAGACATTCAGAAATTAATTTCTATTTGATATATCTCTAAACTTTGCTGTTTTTGTTCTATCTTTTTTCTGTTGCAAGTTAGAAAACTCAGAGATGCAGTGCTTATCGACTGACATAAAAATTATCAATTCTTCTAACTTTGCATGGGACCGAAACATACAAGCAGGTCTTACAAGAACTTAAAATGTGAAGAACTAAAGTAATGGCTGAATTAGGAGATGGCATGCCATTTCCAATGATAACAGCCATCTTTTCCTAGCTCTGATTATTTTTATCTAGGTAGGAGAAAATTGTTTAACGCATCTGAAGGAAGCACATTAGTGCGAGACCAAATAGGTCAGTGGAACTGTAAAGTACAACTAACATGGAGTAGACAAAGCCCAAAAGACTGTTCATCCTTTCTCAATTTATAATTGTGTGCTCTAATTATAATTAGATCGAATCTCAGATCTGCTTATTTTTCAGAGATTTGGTTAAACATCTAGATCCTGTAGTAATAGAAATTTTACATCTTTGATTGAAGAAATTTTTAACCGACCCTTTCATATACATTTTATGTCTTACATGTTTGGAAACGGTATCATCTATTTTTTCAAACGATGGCCTAATTAATTAAACTCCATTTTTCTTCAGTTTTTTTCAGAAGCACTTCTGCTTGCTGTTAAAAGCTCCTTCGGAATCCTTAAAAAAAATCTTTATTATTTCTTGGGTTTATCTTAATATGGTTTTTTACTATATCAAATTTCTTATTGGTAGAGCATTCATTGGCATTTACCATTCGCAAGATTTCTCTCACACAACTAATGGTACTCCTTCCGTGCTGCTGAATGTAATTGGTGGTCTTTGCCGGAGAACTTGGTGCATTCAGTTTTAGCAGACATCAATGGGAGTTGATCTCATGGACTAATTGTCACTCTGAGTCTAGACGAAGATGTTGATTTGGAAGTTCATTGATTCCTCTAAATTTTGATGTAATGAAAAATCTATATATAATATTAGAACCTCAACCTAGATTTAATTCTCTTGAATTAAATAACATCATAAAAGAAATGTTGGACTAACCGCCACACCTCAGAAAGTTGATCTGTAGACTAACTGTCACTCTGAATCTAAATAAAGGTACTGATTTGAAAATCCAGACATCGGCAAATTTTAATGTAACAGCAAATCTATACCTAAAATAATTTGCAGGCCATAACCCAAAAACACAATTCAATCAACTGAAAGGACATCTTGATGAGACTTTCATAAATTCAGCGTACAAGTCTGAACAAAATTAAATGAACTTATTTCTAGATATTTGAAGACATGTCCTAATAATCACTTGTAGACACGCAGTAAAAGCTAAACCCTGTTTGGCCTCTGATTGCTTGATAGGAAGAATTTTGTCAACAATAATCACTGAGAATTTAATCTTTAATTTCTAAAACTTCTATTCTAAGAAGATGTTTATCTGAAGATGTTAATTGAAATTCGAAACATAAAATTTTAAGAACATCAATAGAATTTCTTTCAAACTTTCTTGTAGAGCAGAATAAGAAATCTGAAACATCACAGAAAATATCCTACTCTGCTATTTATTTGCCAATCATTTGTTTTCTGAGGTTCTCTAAAACTAGCGTTTGCAGCCGGGGGAGCTGCAAGGAGTACGCCGATAGTTTTGTATGATTTGCTGAATATTGTTGAACCTGTGTTTGCTGCTAAATCGTGCAGCATATCCTCCACAGTGGAAGCAGTTATTTAAAGTATATGAACTGCCAGAAACAAATTACAAATATCTTTCAAATTACAAATATTTGTAGACAATGGTCCTCTGTACAAATTACAAATGTCTCTGTTCATGAGACAATGGAGGCAGCACTTTTTACACAGTATTGTATGTGGCAATGTTTGCTGCACTTTTTAGATAGTGCAGCAGCTTGTTTTAGGGTTGGAGCATTTTTGGTTGATTAAATTACAAAAACAGATTACAAATAGCTGTACAAAATGATCATCAATATTGTGGAGATGGTCCAAATTGTATCTCATATACATGTGGCAGCTTTCGTAAGCATGTAGTTTTTTGTTGCCTGAAACCTGGAATATCAGGGCAATTCCATTAATCTGCAAGGAGATCCCAAACAATATCGAGTGAAGGATAAAAGTGAGCATAGTTTGAAGGAAATATATTATGGAATATATCAAACATTTTATAAGGGGGTTAGAAACATTGTGTTTGCAGATTGGTGCATGTAGAGCTGTTGTCCGGGGAGAGCTTTTTGAATCCCTGCACATCATGGAAAGTAGTGATTGTGTTATCTTAGTATTCCTTTTGTTGGGTAAATGGTATGAAATTAATAGAGTAGACGGTTGCATTTGCAGTTGTGTACCTGTTGTGATTATAATGAGAAAGCTTGTAGTCGAGTTTCTTCTTTCTTCTTGATAATGGTATAAGGGTTATTTTTCATTCAGGAATAGCGGTCGAATGAGAATGGCGGTTCTATTCGAAGATCGTTTATTGATTTGACCCTAGAGATAGCTGTGAAAGTGAGCCCTTGTCTTTCGACTTTTCCAATATCAATTATTGCCTTTTTAGCGTTAGCCTTTGAGATTTATGTATGGTTATCGCCCATGCCATGGATAGTGGTATTTGCCTACGGTTGCCAATAGATATGGGTGTGATAGGTACACATTTTGGTTCATTTGGGTTCCATGGTGGGCTACTGTATTCATTGAAGCGCACCACCACGTATGAAGGTAAATCTGGTGGGTTAGAGTTAGTTGGGTAAATAATTTCTTGTTATTCTCCAAGAGATCCATTGACAAGGCCTGTTTGAATCCATAAGTTTGTTGTTAACATGACTCGTTGGCCTCTACATGGGAGGACCTCTTTTGGAAGTTGTTTAGATTCATTATCAGTGTTTGATTTTTTGTGTGTTTGTATTGCAATGCATAGTGCGATAGGAAGATTTAATAGTTTGAGCATGTTTTTGGTATGTAGCGCCACTAAATCATTTGTGGAAAATAGGTGCATCCATTGGTTGAAATTTGTGTGCTTATCGCTTGATAGATGTTTGTTTGTGCGACTCATTAATAATTTCTAGTTTTCCTCGAGTGTTTCTGCATTACGCATATTTTGTAATGTGTGGCGAAAGGCGGTTTGGGTTTGCGAGTCACCTTGTTGCCGAAAGCTTGTTTGCAAAGTAATGACTGTAGTGAATTGTTCCCATAGGAATATAGCATTGGAATGAGATGCATAGATTGGTTTGTCCATAACAGGGGGGAGTTGTGCCAAGTCGCTTACAAGTATTATAGATGTACCTCCAAAACACATATGTTGGTTGTGGGGGAAAGCTTTGTGCAATCTGCTATCTATTTTCAGGAGTAATTTTGGTCCAATGAAGTTCATCTCTTCTTGAAATAATGATAGTGATTGCCCTTTTAATGGTTGTATTTCTTTTATTGGAATTTTGAGGGCTGAATGTATTGTGGAGGCATTTATATTGAATGCAGTGATCCTTGTTGGAACAACGACAAGGAGGGGGTTATGATTTCGTGGTGATAAGTTCCACAGTGTGTTTTATACAATGAATTAAATATGATTTTATTGTACCTGTTGTTCCTTGTATTATCACGTGTAATGGTTGGTTCAAGGAAATGTTGTTATAGTGTTGTTTAATAATAGTGAGTGCAATTTCTTGTTTTGGTGATAGTGGGTATTGTGGATCAACGAATTGAGATGTGGATTGGTCATTTTGTTGTGATTGTTTGTTTGTGTGTATGAAGTGTTGTGCAACTTTATGTAGATGTGGAGGTATTGTATGTGTATCCCATTTGTTGTTGTTGTCAAAATCACGTTTACCAAGCATTTCTAGGGTGTCTACATTCACGTGGTTAGGAAGACACATTTGTGAGAGTAATTCCCATTCATGCAGTGGCAATGTTGTTTGTGCATCTATTGTAGTCTCAATTTCGTTCTCTTCCTCTTGGTTTGCTTCGGTGTTTACAATGCGGTCAACATGCCAAATAGAGTATTGGTTGAGATTCATCTCCTTCCAATGTGCAACAATCCCATCTTCATTGAGGCCAATGTCTGTGGGTATGTCACAAAAATGCTTGAATAAAAGTAGGTCACTCCAACAAAATGTCTCAAACTATTCTAAATCCTCATTTGAAACACTGTGAAATAGAGGAAAGACGTTTACAATTGCTTTCTGGTTCCTACGTCTCCACTTGCACCCTTTGGAAAAGGATGAAAAAGAGAAAGATTGGGCAGAGTCAATCAGTGTTATTGTTTCCATGTCAAGTGGTTGTTGCATATAGCAATGCAAATAGTGTAATGGTAATGTATCTCCATTGATATTTCTTTTGATTCGATGAAGTACTTTTCAACCAACATTTAATGTGAAAAATGAACGGTTGCAAACAACTAGAGGCAATTTCTATAGCATGTGGCAAGTTTCTTGGGCACCTATGTCACGGTCTGCAACAATCTCTGTTATGAAATTTTTGTAGGTTGTTAGAGCATGGTCGGGTGGTGGTTGATGTCTACATATTTGTGTTAGCATGTCGGTACAACTCTAAGAATTTCTTTCTACTTTAGCTTCATATTTGGCAATGTATTTGAGGACATGCATTTTTTAAATTACAGGTTGGCAATCCATATTAGCTCTTCATATTGAAAGCATGTATGGATTGTGTATATTTAGTTTGTCGTCATTATGGGCGGGAGTGTATTATTTTTGGCCTATTTTGTCGCATGATAAGCTAGATGTGGTGCAGTTAGTCTAGGGAGCTTTGTATCAACATGCCAGAGTTTGACCCTTTATATGTAGGCAAGTTGCTTCAATACATTTAGTCTGTCTTTGGACACGATTGACTAAATCTTTGTAGTCATCGAGTATAACTCTAGAGAAGATCTCTAGTGTACTTAGTAGGCAAGGGTCATCTTGTGTAGATCGATGTCATGTGTTGTTTCTTTTAGATGGTGTGTGTGGGTTCCATGCACTTAAATATTTGTCAAAGAATGCTTTTACTTGTTGAACTTGTATATTGTTGTGCTAGTCAAGCTTGTCCATGTCTGGTGCATTGGTAAGCCCAAGAAAGCCATGTATGTGTGCCGAACCTCGATGTTATCCTTCATATCTATACCAATAATCTGTTGCATTTAAGAGCTTTTGTAGTACTTCTTCACGGAAGATGATGAACCTTTGGTGCAAGTATAAGGATGTCATGTGCGGGTTATTAACTATGTTTTCCACTTGAGTTTTGTTTGTTTGTGGTATGCCTAAATTGCCATTTGGGAAAAGATTGTGTAAATCTGACCATTTAGTATCTGCTACGCTCAACGTGAAAAATAGAGTGGGTGAGCCAATTTGGTTGATCATGTTTGATAGCTTGCCCTGACACTTATTCCAGTATGAGTGTGTTCCTCTTAAGGAAGAACCAAAGTGCATCAGTTGTTCAACTAATTGACTGCCAGGCAATTGTTGCATATGGGTATGAAGGATTTCAATGGTTGTTGGTATACATTCCTCTGCATTTTTTTAACAAACAGTGATGCAAGTCCTTGGCTACGATGGCGCATCATGAGGTTCAAAACAAAATACTGAAATCTTGGGTGGCTACCAAATCTAGAGTCATGAAATCACATTAAGTGTAATATATTTTCATGTAGTTCGACTTGTTTGTAGTGAGGTTGCATGTGCAGTGCAATGCCAGTTGGGAAGAGTGTGGGAAAAGCAATATCAAAAAGTCCCTTGGTATTGTATTCGTTGATTGGTGAGGAGTCTAATTGTGGCCATGGTATGATGTTGTCAGGTGCATCAGTGACTTGCAAGCTTTCTTTAATGATTTCTAGCTCTGGTTGGTGATTTGTAAGTTAACCATAAAGGATGATGAATTGGTTAGTTCGTTTTCTACTTGGTTGATATCATGTAAAGGTGGTTGATCTTGGTCATGCGCAAGTTCGGTTTGAATGTTTATGCTATGAAGCATGTTTGAAACATCTATATTGGTAGATGGGAGTAGTGCTAGCGAGTCAATGTCTATTTGAGCATCTGTGTAGTATGGATCATGTGTGATTTTATATTGTAATGTCGTACAGACATGTTTTCTACTTACATAGCAATCATTGTGGTTGCCTTGTTTGTGGAATCTACGAACTATTATAACATCCAAGTTTGTTATTCTATGTGGAAGGTATTTTGCTATCGTCTTAATATCTTGTGGGAAACTGATTGTATGACCACTGTATTTGTATTGGCCATCGTGAGCATGGGTGACTTGAATGAATGGACTCACTCGTGCTATTAGCATCTCTTCTACTTGGGTTAGGTTTTTTAGTTCAAGTGGTTGTTGTCTCAGGTCCATGTTATTAGATGCTGAAAAATGATGTCTACCTTTTTCTTGAAAGCATCTCATACAAATGGGGACATCAGATGTTGAATTGGTACGCATCCCGGGGTAGCGCTCACTACATAATGTACATGTTTGTAAATTCGCTAGTGCATCTATCCTTTTTCAAAATCTTTTGGAAGTTACGATGAAGTTGTTATTTAATTCTGGGAGGGTTATTGTTTGAGTGTGAATGGTTTGGGTTGTGTCATGGAAAGTCATGGATGTTATTTGGGCATATTGTCCTATTGAGGGAGAATTTGAATTTGGGTGGCCATGTGCAGTAGTTTTGAACTGATTTGAGTGAGTATTGCTTGGTCCAACATTGCTTGGGTGGTCCATGGATTGGATAGATTGTTGTTCCATTCGATGCATACGATGTCAAATACTTATTTCTTCTTTATAGGAGGCATAGTAAGCTTGGCTTCTTTTGTGGGACTATAACTTTTTCCTTAAATTCTTTTTAGCAAATTCAATTGGATCATTTGTAGGGTTGGGGTTGGCCATCTAGAAAGAAAAATAGTAGGTGTTACTGTTGATGGAAGCTATAATAATAATGAATGGAAGTAGAGAAGATTAATTAGATGAAATTGTAAAAACATCTAGCTGAAACATGAGACAAATATATGGTAGTATTGATGGAAGCAATAATAACAATGAATGGAAGTGGAGAAGATCAATTAGATGAAATTGTAAAAACATGAGGTCGAAATATGAGACAAAAATACGGTTGAAACATTACAGTACACTAACCGATTGAGTTTACTTATCGCTGAGCTGTTTAAAAAATTGTATTGTTAGGTTATTTTGTGCCTACACATTGAAAAACAAAATATGATTAGTGTTATGATAAAAGATAACAACATTGAAAAACAAAATTGAATATAGTTTCATATTTTAGTTTATAAATTATAGGACGTAGCACAGGACAAATTCAAAAGTGAATTGAAAGCAAAAATTACATAGTCTTAAATAATGGGCTTTGTGAGCCAGTCCATTTTTAGATTCCTTTAACGAAAGCTTTGCTATTTCCCAATAAATACCAAAACCAATATATGGAGCCAATGCCCTACACAAGAAGACCATAAGGGTACAAGGTTAGATAAATTCTCAAGCACTTCACATTCAAGCAAAACTTTTGCAACCTAGAAAATGACACCTCTAAAACAATGGCCTTCATTATGAAATAAGAATTTCTAGAGGTGACTAAATCCTTCAGAGTTTGCAAGGGCTGATCTTGGTCAAGTCTTGGAGCTTATAATAGTATCAACCTTGATCATTCAACCAAGAACAAATACAAGTGACAAAAAAGACAAACTCAATCAACCTCAGCAAGCTGACTGTGTACTAGGACACTTATAAAAGAGCGTGAGGCTAGTTATAACTTTAGATTCAAGCAAAACTTTTGCAGCAAAAAATGACACCTCTAAAACATGGTTTTGAATATGTAATGAGGATTTGTAGAGGTGACTAAGTGACGAAACCCTTCAGAGTTTACAAGGACTAGTCTTGTTCGAGTGTTGCAATCCATAAAAGCATCAAAGGTCAATTACACATATTAATGTTCCAGCATGTATTCATAATTTACACTTTTTGTCAGATGTGAATGTGTTTTGCCTTAACCATTCAACCAATAACCTGGTGACAACTTACTTCTATAATTATTTGAATGAGACAAGAATTGTTACAAGAACATTAGTTTTTAAAACTTCATAAAATAAATGCTCATTCATGAAATGAGCCAGTCATTGTGCCAAATATGAGAATTACAAATATTCAACACAACAGATAACACATTGAAGTAATAACCTATTCATGAACTTATTTCAATTATAACATCCAACAACACTAGAATTAAAAAGAATACAGATCAAATTAGCATATAGCTTACAACAAAAGGATAATTCATCTATTATGCTATGTTTCACCAAGTACCTACTATGTGGGGATATGGAGAAATGTTCAACTGCTGGAGAGTTGCCTAGATTCAAAGGATATGCAGGGGACATCGGCCTCAAAAATCATATGTTACCTAAGAAAAAGAATGCTTGTAACAGGTATGGTGGTTATTATTGCGAATAATGTTAAGAAGATAATGTCATATATACCTAACATCTGTTGCTAGAAACCCCATTACAAATGAGGAAGGTGCTACGTGAGAATTTAGGGGGTAATCTGTGAAGGGCTCATATACTTAATTATCACATTTATTTATTTATTTATAAGCAATATAAAAACAAAGAATATGAGGATGATTCATTTGTTCCTCAAAATAAGCAGTATCTTAAAAGCAAAATTGTATCACATGGTATTTTAGTAGTACTGAAAATGTACTTCTCATGTAACCAATAATGATATATATATATTTCAAAAAAAAAATTGTATCACATGGTATTTTAGTAGTTCTGAAAATGTACTTCTCATGTAAGGAAAACTTACTTGTTTGTAGTACTCAGGAGCTTACATTTCTTGTAGGGATGCAAAATACAACCACTTGTGCATAAGTTGTTACAAGATGTATTTACATTTTGTAAAGCATGCTTTATATATATATTTAGAGAGCAAAAGTATACTAAACATCACTTAAGTAGTTGTAAAATGTTGTTTTAATGTAGCAAGAACTACCTTGTGAATAGTAGTAATCAACATGTAGTTCAGGAAGGAAAGTGTAGAAATAAGCCAACTTTTTGCAAGTTAAATGAAATTGATGTAATGCTATTTCCATTGATTGAATGTCGTACTTCTTGATAGTTTGAACATTTGCAATAGTGCTCTTTGCTTCTTGTATGAAGTCTTTGCAACTAATTGTAATGTTGCTTGCAAGATCCTGTACAAGACCTGTAGGAATTCCATTTGAATTCATTGTGGACATGAATTGGTAGAGAGAATTGGGGAACTCTCACTACTTGAGATTTCTATAATATCTTTGGGTTCATGAGAGCTGTCCATTGCCTGAGTGAAATAAAATTGTACAAATTGTAAACTGATAAATCAGATCACCAATCTATAGTCAAAGTTGACACAATATTATATAATTATCATTCAGTTTAGTATAGTGGAATGTGCCCTAGTTGCAGTTTATATTTTTTTTTATCTTCAGGAATGTAGGATGTAGTGAGGAACACACCACATTACAACAGAGCAAACACGTGCATCAAAAATACTGAAATATGATAATAACTCAGTGAATTGATTAAACCAATGCATTTAGTTAATAGATAAGAACAAAATTGATTTAGAATGAAATAAAACACAACAAAAAATGAACTGGGCACATATAGATTCCCTCCCCCACCACATTTGAAGTGGATGGCAGTATACTCTATTTTTGTTCGGGAGAATCCTAATTTAACAAGGAAACAACCCATAGCTAATTCTGGAATCATGGTGTTTTATTTCCCTTCATTCAACTGACAATATATTTTTTGCATATATTGTAGGTTTTTATATTGGTTCAATTGGGACATTATTAACCTAATTTTATTAGTAAATGGCATCAAACCTTTGAAGTAACATTACATGTTTTTGATATCAATCTAATGTACACTTTGCATTAACAAATCTTTTCCATTAAAACTTTTGTACACAGTTATGAAGTAACCTATGTCAATGTAAATAATAGTCTGTATATTTTTTCCATTAAAACTTTTGTACACAATTATGAAGTAACCTATGTCAATGTAAATAATAGTCTGTATATTTTTTCCATTAAAACTTTTGTACACAGTTATGAAGTAACCTTGTAACAATGTACAAGTATCATAGCTACAATATTAAGTATTATCTGTATTTGACATGTTAGAGAGTCGTAGCAACAAGTTACTTTCCTCTTTAAAATCTAATTTATCCATTTTGGTGATTGTTGCTTTTAAGCGTTTTTGACCACTAGTTTGATCAGCTGCATATGAAAGAGTGAAGAGATGATCTTTGAAGAAACCTTGTTTAATTAGGGCTTCAACATGTATTTCTGCTTCCAGGTTGAATTGCAACATATATAAATCCTTCATAGAGATACCAAAAAGGTTGGTTGCCAGATCTTCGAAAGCAACATCCCACAATGTTCTAGTATGGTCTGCTAGCTTTATTTGAAGGACATACCCGTAATTACAATTTGCCACTGTAACTTTACATTTTGAGCAATATCATGACTCATTTGTAGCTTGCTCAACTCTTTTTTTACATTGTTTTCCTTCCGAGACAAGGGGACAAGATGGATAGCAAAAATAATTCGATTTGATAAATTGCACAGTTGCTTTCAAGATGCATTGGGCAGATTGGTTCATGTGGAAAAAATGCTCTTCAATATTAGCAATTGTCTTTCTACTTATTATGAGGGGCACATGCACAACTTCTGTAGATGATGACAAAAGAGAAATTTCATTCTCTGAGAACCATGTTTTTAGTTGTTATGTTTCATCTATGTTTGGATCAATGAACAATTGTGTGCTTGCCAAAGTGCTTACCACTTTCCCATTATATTCTATGATGCATCCATTTTTAATTGCAAGAACAACAGCAGTATGTAAGTGGTACATCTCTTGGAGTTGCACGCCTTGTTTTTGAGTAGTTGGACCCCATAAAGTCACATTAACAGTAGAGGAAGTCATATCAATTAGCTTGATGGCCCTTCTAAGAACTTCTGAACCGTCTCTTCTTCTTATTGTAGAGTTGGGTTCAACACAAACAACAATTCCAATAACATCAACAAGGGAATTGTTGGTGATGTGGAGGATGTCGGCGAGGGCCGTGAACGAAAATGGATGCTTGGAATTACAAGGTCATTTTCAGAGGGTGAAACCTTCGAATCATTCTGTAGACAAATCTCAAGTTGGCTATTGAGTTTTTTGTGTAATTTATTAGTTGATTTGATAGTCCCCCCAGATATTGTATAGACAATTCCAACTTCAACATTCTTGTAATGAAGATCTGCCACCTTGTTGAAGGAAGTGACATGTATCTTAGTACCATCACAGTCAATAATGTTGAAGGAGAATACATGCCCTTGCCCCTTTTGAGTGTTGAACTTGTGCATTTCTCTTTTCTTTGTTACATGACCCTTGATAAGCCATCTTGTTTGAAACGGGTTCAAATTTTTGATGGGAGTAATGGTGCACACATTTTCTTTTTTCTGGTGGGATGAGCTTATTCCAAAGAGGGTTCTTCAAGGATTTTTGTTTGGTACAGTGTCGTTATTAGGCATATTTGTGATTGGTTCAAGTGAGTGGGATGAGCTTATTCCAAAGAGGGTTCTTTGGGGATTTTTGTTTGGTACTATGTCATTCTTAGACATATTTGTGGTTGGTTCAAGTGAGTGTGTGGCATGTAGATCCTGGTGTGGCTCATTTAACAAATACATTAGTTGGCCAATGATATGGTGAACAACTGATTTCTAGCTCTGAGACAACGATCCACCTATATAGTCGAACGAAGTAAGTAGGATGAATAGTATATTAGAAGTCAATAAGAAATCATCTAATCACAATCTCTCACCTTGACATGGAAATAAGAGGGCAACTGTATGCTACAAGAAAAACTATAGTTCCCTTTTGGATTTCTTCAAAAGCAATGGAGGTATTGTATTTCTTTGGAAGAGTAGCCTTTTGCTTATGAAATCCATTAGATAGATCTATTTTGTATCGGGTTGTTGATGCAATGCCATGGCCAAAGTTGGCTATATCTATCACTTGGAGGTATGGTTGTAATTTACAATTGCCATCATTGATCATTGTGTTTGCCTTGGCGGTGAGTTGGAACCTTTTCTTTTCTTGTTGAGTAGATTCAGTTGGAACATTTGTATGTGTGGGGCTTGCCATCTGGAAAGGAAAATATTAGATGGTGTCATCTATCTAAATTTTGCAACAACACAAACATTGTTTTGTACAAACTAAATGTCTAGAATGCCTGATTTAGTTTAATCCTTTATTTGATACAAACTAAGGCTTTGCCAAATTTCTGTTAAACATAACCTTTGTTTGATACAAACTAAATGTCTAGAATGCTTGATTTAGTTTAATCCTTTGTTTGATACAAACTAAATGTCTAGAATGCATGATTTAGTTTCTTATGAAGTTTCTCAGTGCTCCTAATCTTCTTCATAATATTTTTTCTATATACTTTAATATGCCAGTGACTGTGTATACAAATATTCTTCTGATTAAATTATATTTAAACATATTTATGCATGAAATCAATACAATAAAGGAGAATTTCATGTATCAAATAGAAATACCACGACAAGCTTCAAGATAGGATTCAAGAAGCAAAAGTAAAGGCCCAATTTACTCCACAAGTTCAAGGAATTGTGAAACAACTAAGTAGTGGAATCATTTTTGTTAAGGTTTGATAGGAGACAAGAAAAATGGGAGTGGGATAGTCTCAGCCATGCAAGAATGGTTGGACTTCTATGTAAGAAAAAAAGCTGAGGGATAAATTGTGCTATAAATAGAAACTGAATGCATTAGAAGTATCCCTTTCAAAAGGCAAAAAAACAAGGCTAGTCCCCTTTAAAATATAGTTGAATATTAGTTGTTCAAGTATGCAGAAGAGTTATTCACAGTGCAGTCAGTACAAGTACAGAGTATGTAATTTATAAATGTTTGAATCTTTGGTTCTTAATTGAATTGACTATAAAGGAATTTGCATACATACAATGAGGAATTCATAAATTGGAGGCAAAAGATTGTAAATGGGATAATTTGGTATGACTAATTGATTGGAAGCAAAACACTTTTAGGTAATGAAAAGTGAAGGATGATTAAGAATCTAACTGTACAACAAGAACAATATTATCTATATCGATTGGTGATGATATATATGGTCAATTTTACCATATCCTGCACTCTCACTTCTAAGTAAAAATAACCTATTCACCATGGGATTGAAGGAACTTAAGAATTGATTTTATTAAAATACTTTATTTGCTATGTCAAAATATGTCCATCCCTTAAAACTGCCTAATCTTTTTTGTGTCATGGCTAATGGAAGATTCAATCAATTTATCTACAATAAAGATGTAAAGAAGATGGATTAGGAATTAATTAGAACTCCCATATCAAGGATAGGGTCCAAGGCTGCTCCCACATGATTCCATTTTGTAAAAGCCATAAATCTGATTATTGATGTTTAGTTGTAATTAAAGTTTTAAACCAAACCTCTATATCTAGATTCAACAAGAAGTTTATTGAGATTTTGGTTCCCATTATATGTATGTCCATACTGGCAATTTATTGTAATTATGTAGACTACAAGACAAAAGCACAATGCAGTAACTTGTAATAGTTAAACTTCTCAGGGAGGCAAAATGATAAAAATAACTCCCTCCCAAAAATAAAACTAAAATTTTTATAGTTACAACAACTTCAGAGCAAGAGAGCAACTAATAGGGTTAAAATGTGTTATAAATTTGAGTATTTTGAGTTTTTTCCATCAGGTACCTCAAAGTGTCTTTAAGCAAGAAGAGTCCAAGCTTTTCCAAATTCCTTGGGATTTCTTCCATTGAGAATATAATAGGAAATTGTCTTGTATTTTCCAGAAAAAAAAAAATGTACAATGACCCCTAAACTTGCTAATTGTGTTTAATGGATATTAGCATTTTAGTTTTGTTTTCAATCTGGCTAATCCCTACATCGATGCAGGGTTGGGGGCAGGAAAAGTACAACTGTTTTTAGTTAAATGCCCTATCTCAAGGGAGTGGTTTGGATCGTAGGATAAGATTACTTCCGCTTTTGGGAATATGGCAGACTAAATGCAGTGTTATATGATTTTACCTGCTCTATGTTCCCTCCAAAATACCGTTCAATATTCCTAATGATTTATGGGCCATGTTGTTTACTCATGTCACTATCGAATCTTCCCTCTCCTTGCTCTTCCCTCCAATGTGCATGAAATAAAAATAAACTAAATAAAACCATGTTGCTAGAATGCAAAGTAAAAAAATGGCAAGAAAGGTCATTCAAGTATAACCCACATGCCCTAATTCTTAAAAAAATGATAGCTTGTCATGACCAATCTAGACAAAGAGGTGTGGCCAATAAATCCACAAGCTTGTAAATGTAAATGGAAATTGCAGGGCCCTATTATTTAGAAAGTTAAAAAAAATTCAAATAACCTAAAACTGCATACCTTCTCTGGTGAATGACTTGAGATTCTCTAGAAATTGCCTCCTATCAATGGTGGTCGAAGAAATTGGCCCGTGTTGATTATGAAACCCTAACAAAGCAGAAATTTTCATATCAAACTATTACGAAACCCTACCAAAGTATTTCAATACAGAAACATGGTGAAACACGAAATAGGAAGAACGAAACCCTACCAAATGACTCGAGATTCTGCAAATTGCGTCCTCCTGATTACAAAACCCTAGGAAACCATTCATGCTAGAGCTAAGACCTCAATCTATTCGCAGTAAACGGTTCGTAAGCCTAAAGGAATTTAATAGAAAGCATTGGTTGTGATGAAGCAGCATTGATGAGGTCGCCAAGCACCTCCATAGCAGCACTAGGGAGCATGAGACCTGGACCGGTGAAAACACAGAGATGCGTCAGAGCAATAAAAAATCACTGTAACAAACAATGCTTTTACCCCAAGTGGCCACATTTCTCAGTGTTGAAATGTCCCCGACAAAGTTTCTTGGTGAAGAAACCCAGCGTTAGACAACTTCATAGGTGGAAGCTCATGCATAATATAGCCTATCGCCTAAAAAATAAATTAACGGTTTGGTAAGAACAGATGAACAATTAAAGCTAATGTAATGTCACTGTAAAATGTATGATACCCTCCTTGTAAGATCCTAGAATACGATTGTATTCCCATTTAATTTATATATATTCTGGAAAATACCCTAATCCCCTTTTCAATCAAATATATACAGAGTACATGCACCTTCACCATGAGGGCAACTCAGACTGTACTTTACTTTCTTTAGCTTTTGAATTCACATTTTGAAGTATAAATTTAGCATGTGCATGGTGACATCAATCTAATTTGAAACAAGTTATGGCCAAAAATAAGTTAAGGGAAGGTGAGACATATGGATCAATCATAAAAGAGGTAAATACAATGAAATTTATCAATAAAAATATGAACAAACAAAGATTCACCTTCAAACAATAGGACAGAGAAGGAGATGAAAACACACCTTAATTTGCACATTTGTGAAGCAACTCCAACACTTGCTGTGAATTTTTGGGACCTTAGTCACAGTGTTAAAAAAGAACTATGGTCCAAGCCACCACTGGATTTGTACTATCACTATTCGTTGCACCGCCTTGCCTCAACAAGATAAACATAGCTGTCAAAACACAAAACCTCACGTCACTGTTATGAATCCTTGTCTATTCATAGATACACACTCTAATTTATCATTAAACCGATATACAAACACTCTCTACTTTTTTCCCCCCTTTTATCAGAATATTTTTCACAATCCGTGTAATTTTTTTTCCTTATTTTAAAAACCAAATTATCAATTTTTCTTCCTTTTCTGTACATATATTTCACAATTTAACACATTTTCCTACGATTTTTCTACTTACTAAAATAAAACATTAGAAGAAGACGAGAGCAGTGAATTAGAGAAAATTTGGAAGAGAGAAAGACAAGCTATCTATGCAGCCATCTAATTCCTTCATCAGCTAGCTCCGAATGCATCTACGAGAGAGTACATAAAGTTTGCGCCCATCTATGTGTTATGTAGAATGAATCTTTTGGCAAAATTTGGCTCAAACTAGCAGAAATCGAACCACGAACCTGCTTATTTTCTAGCTCGTAAGGTGGGATGTCGAGTTGCTTTAAAGCAACCTGAGTTGGATTTTCAGCAATAGCCATATTTTATAATAAAACCAAGAGTGATTTTATGTGATATAAATCCAAAGAATGCAAGGAAAGTTTCTTTTCTTGCACACTAAGTTAAAAAAATGGGCTCTATATATGTAAAATTTTTGTAGCAAACTTGTATTGTATTTTCTAAAGAAAAGTTTGCTATTAGGCTGAAAAAAAGATCCAACATTTGTAGGCTTTTCCTGACACTGGGGTTTCTTGGGTATATCTGTGTTATTTTCTATTTGTGATTGGATTCTTGTTTTTTTTTTTTTTGTTGTTATTAGTTGTTAATTAACCTAGTTGTGTTAATTATTATAAATCAAATTTCTTTATGTGAATTTATTGTGCAATTAATCTGTTGTTGGGTTATAGAAATTAACATGGTATCAGAGCACTAAACTCTAAATATGAAGCCAAGATTTGTATCACAAATTTCAAGAATTTTTTTTTTCAATTTTTCATCTCTAGTTATTTTTGTGGCTATGGCAACTAGTGTTCGATACGAGGACAATCTTGAAGGTGCATCTACTTGCAGTGAAAGGTTCATATTACATATGTTCTCAAGGAGAATAGGCTATGGATCTATGCTAGTACGTAAGGACACCACCAACTGTGTGTTAGAAAATATGCGTGAATTATATCAAAAAAAACACACTTAGATGGGAAGTATTATAGTAAAAATCTATCTAAATCAAACATAATCCAATAACAAAATTCTTTAAAAACTTCTCATCTTCCTCTAATCTCAAATGTCTTGGTAATTTATGCTCTCAGATCTTATTCTTGCACAAATCACTGAGATTTCATCTAAGAAACAAGTAGCCTATCTATTTATAATGTAGAATCTAAGTCTACATCTACATGATTAAATGATTGTTGGATGGAATGATAAAATGACATGGTGAAATGGACAACTGCATATAAGATGATGTGAAAGTAAGACAATGCAGAACTAAACTAATGATAATGAAATGGAAATGATTCTACATGCTGAATTAAGCTAGGAGATGTCTAAAGGAGCCATGATTCAAAGCAAATTGACAAACTACTCTAAATGCTAAACTAAAAATGCACACTAAGCTCTTAAAACATGGATGAATTCCTGTAGAGTAATATTATGCAAATGCTCCTTCTTGAAAAAGCTATAAATGGGCCTCAATTTATAGATTTTTCCAAGGCATTGGGTGAGTTGGCAGCCATGAACGATTGAGATTTGATCTAGAGAAATTGATGGTGAAGAATGAAAAGATGGAGAAAACAAGGCAATGGTTCCCTTTAGTAAAACCATCTTGCCAAGTGTAGGAAGGAATCATTTGGATGAAGAAGCCATGTGTCTTGAAGGTGGTTAAATTTGTTGAGAACAAATATTCATTTTAGAAAATAAAGATAATTATTTTCATGTGACACATGGTGAGTTGGAGGGTGAGGTGGAAGGTAGTTAGAGAAATATGTAGAAATGTGACAAATTTGAATTTAAAAATTCAAATTTAATGAAAAGGGAATCAATTAAAATAAAACAAATTATTTAGGTTTGTTTATTTTAATTAAATCATGAAGAGGGTGAATTAGAATAGAGGAATTAGGAAAATAGGAACTATGTAAATAAATTTGCATTTTATTTAAATAGTAGAAGAATAAAGATTTTATTAATTAAATAATCAATATTTAATTAATATTTTCTAGACCAAATTTTAAGTGTATACATTTTGCCCCTCTTTGAAGTGATGTGTTTACATATTACTTCAAAGAAAAATTTATCAGTGTTGCTAAAAATTTTAACGATGCCCTAGACAGTGATTTTTAGGAGATTACAACTGTATGCCCCCTCGGAGATAAATCGAGAAATTTGTGATAGTAAAGGATTTTTTTTGATGATTTTTGAAAATTTCAATTGATTTGTGATGATGATGATGATAAAATCCTAATTTGATAATATTCCAATGATTTATCTCCCGATATGAAAGATTTTAAGCTGCCCCAATTAATTGCCCCTCAAAAGAAATTAAAACAATGCCACCAAAATCACTCCTTTTAATTACCTTTATTAAGAGGTGGGTATGTGCAGGATCATGATGGGCCAAAAAATGGCAATGGAGAAAAAATTACGTTTTTCATCGACCCAAAAATGCGGAAATGCCGAGTTGACTTTTTTGAGGCTTGGGTGTCAGTACACACCTCCAAAGAAAAAACCAAACCAAGATCTCCATATCGGATATCTCGATTCAAATCGATATCCAATCCAAATCGGATATCCGATTTGAAGCAAACATATATATACAAAATTTGGGCATGTTAAAATCATTTCACATTCACAAATAGGCCGCGACGCATAGTGAGGAGGTTCTTCGCATATCAGATATCCGATTTATCCGATATCCATTTTGAAAAGGTTAGATTTTAGATTTTTCTTTGCTTTGATCGAATTTTGAATTAGATTTGTATAATTTTAGTTAGTTTTTTATGGATTTTTTTTCAAAATAGGGTTTTGATTGAATTTTTATGAAAATTTTGAGTTTAGAATGGATTTTGATTAAAAATGCAACATTTTTTTATGGATTTTGGATTTAAAAATAGTGTTGTTTATGTATTTGTATTAAAAAACTTAGAGAATTTTATAGATTTTTATTAAAAAAAATAGGGTTTTTTTTTTTTTTTTAAACTAGGGTATTTTTACAATATTTTCATTTATACTATCTAATCTCAATTAGATTAATTATTTTTTAACTTTAATCAGGCATTATGGCTGCTGAAAATGAAAATGCACAAATTCCAAATGATCCACCAGCTGAGAATGAAAATGCACAAATTCCAAATGATCCACCAGCTGAGAATGAAAATGCACAAATACCAAACGCTCCACCACCTCCGCAGCCATTAATTGAAGAATTAATTGGTGAAAATTTGCAGCAATTAAAGGGCATTTATGAAGTTTATAAGAGAATCCCTCGATTATTCGAGATGTCAAACACATTGAAGGATATAATTAAAAATATAGAAACCCTCTCCACCCAACATAATGCCTTTCATTCGTGGTGAGAAGACATGAGGGATTATTATGCATGTGGATTGTTTTATGATGATGTGAAAGATCTCGGAATAACCAAAGCCCAAATAGCCTCTTTATTTGTTAACCCCCACACTGGTTTGCCAGTTAATGTTAATAAACCAAAACTTTCTATAAAATGGTGCATGCATAGGGACATTGTAGATAACTTTTGGGATTGTTGGTGTATGGTTTTTGATAAACCACTGAACAATAATTGTGATATACC
>VDFB02271358.1:28000730-28083269 GCA_007258455.2 Sequoia sempervirens | reverse complement strand
AGACATACATACAAGCATAATACATATGTACATACAATCCTACTTACATACAAGAATACATGTACATGTGTAGATACAATCTTACATACATATAGGCATACATACAATATACATGCATTGATACATACATGCATACATACATACATACAAGCATGCATACATACATACATACATACATGAAATACAAGCATACATGTACATACAAACATAAAAATATATCAACACAAATTCGATAGAGTAGCATTTAACATAAAGCAAGACATAACACGAGCGCGTTATACCATGCTTGTGTTATGTATTGCTAGACATGTTCCCCATAAATGCAAAAAACCATGCCAAAACTAAGATATAACATGAGCGCATTATAATGCGCGTGCGTTATATCTTGCTTTGGGAATCCCGAAGCCTTGGGATTGGTATTTTCCTTGGAATACCAACCTAAAGGCTTGGAGGGCATTCCCAATGACCAGAGATGGGTTTTTGCAAATTCTACAATATTTCACATAATTGGGTTCGTGCTCACCATTAGGATTGCATGTGGTTCAATATCAAACAAATTGAACACCTAGGTAATGTTAGGTTCTCTCTTAGCTATCCACGATGTAAATTTTTTCACTTTCTGACAATGTTATGATAAGCCTTTCATCCATAATTTTTTTTGTTTGTGTGTCTCTTTTTGGTAAAAAGCAGTGTTTGGTGTTTTTTTTTGTTATACATTAACCATTCAATGAAATTTCAAATAAATTACATTTTTAGAAACTAGACTCCATTCTACAATTTTATTTATTTTTAAATTCAATTAGTTTCCAAAATTTGTAGGGGTAGCACGACCAAAATTATGTTATTTAGGAAGTGCCCACTTAGAAAATTAGTAAAAAATCAAACATTCATTAAAAAATTATCAAAAAAATTGTGCATCAACTACATACTATTAGCTAACTTCTGACTGTAGTGATTTTAAAATTACTACAAAAAAGTTCACCGTGGTAGGGTTGTACAAGAGTTGCTATGTTATGTTTTTTGACAAAAACAACACCAATTTGTGTACGTCCCTCTTTTGAACCCATTAATCTCAACCATTTTCAAAATAAATTAGTAGTTTAGAAAGTAGACTCAGAGCACTTTGATCCTTGTTTCTGTTCCATCTCAAAATTTTGAGTGTAACTATCCTCAATTTCATGTCCAAGGCCAGTATTTTCTAATTTCAGAAAAAAAGTGGCCACTTAAGCCCCCTTTTTGGGAACCATCTTTTTGCACTTACCCATATATACGTTAATCAGTTAAGTTAGAATTATTCTCTAAGTGAATCAAAGGTGCATAGTAGAGATCCATAACCACTTCTTAAAAGCATTGGTTCTTCAAGACATATTTGATATCTTAATCTATAAGATTGAAGGCAAAATTTAGAGTAACTCTATAAGGGGACATTGCAATCTTCTTTATGTGTTTTATTTTATCACATAAAAAATAAATAAGAGCAGTGAAATGTCATAGGTGTAAATTGGGTGTGCACATGTTAAAAAATAAATTGAACTATCCTAAGAGCCTTTTATCCAATGGTTTCTTTAGATCAACATAGGGATGCAAATAAAGTTGGAGTTGTTCCAGAGTGAAAATAATAGAAATGATCCAATTAAGATCAATGTGCAATATTTAAGAAATATAAAAAGAAAAACAAGGAAAAAATTCATAAGAAATTGGAATAAGTTTCTTGTGGTTGATGTGAAATGTGTAAAGGACTGAATAAAAATGATATTTATAACTGAAAAAATATAATATTGATCATGTGCCAACCCATGGTGTGGTTGAAAAATGGTGTTTAAACAAGAAATAAAAGGAATCCTTCATCAAGAATGACCCATATGTGGTTGATGTGCAAATCCTTACAAAAAACCATTCCTTGAGGTAAGTTCTTACTTGTCTCATGTTCCATACTTTTTCTTTGAAATTTCAAATAGGATATCACCCACTTCCTCTATATATTTTATCTTCTTCCTTACGTATAATTGGATTGAAAATATTCAATTAAGTTTTGAGAAACCATCTTTCTTGTGTTCTTAAGGCCAAGCTTGTGTGCTATATTTGTGCTTCATGACCATGGATTCCATCTCTCAATCTAGTAGGGTGTGCCTCAAGGTGCCACATTTTTGGGTGGTAGGTAATTCACCTCTATTGGTTTGTGTAGTGGAATAATGGAAACACATTTTAGAGGTTGTGTTTGGATCTCATTTCATCTTCTATTTGTTGTATTTTGATAAGTTGTAGCTTGTGAATATTTATGAAGGTTTATGAAAGTTGTATTTATACATGTTAGAATCACCATTGTAAATGATTGCCATCCATCCATGTTTGGAATACGGGTACAACAATGTAATCTTGTAATGTATGATTACCAATTGAGTTAAAATTATGTCTAAAATTAGAATGAAATATCATTTTGTGTATAGCTTTGATTTACAACACCTAGGATTAAATATGCACTCATGATGAATAAATACATGCATAAAATATTTCATGATTTATTTTTGATGTCATGCATACGTTGAATTTAATATTAATATGTATTTTTTCTTAGCTCTATACAATTGGGAGATGTAATTGATTATATGCTTCCATTTTTACATCTTGAGTAAATGAATTCTTGCTTGTGAATATTAGCATTTTTGGTGAAATTGAATAGTGATATTTTAAAAAATTTAATCATGGAACATTGTATTTTAAGCATATTAAAATTCAATGTTTTAAAATTCTCATTAAAAACACTTAAATCTAGAAAGACATGAGTTTTTTAGTGGGATTTTGCTTTAGGCTTGCATTGGCTAGGCCATGCCATTATTTTAGTCTTCTAAATTTTGATGAGTATTGGGTCTTATTACTAGCTACCAATTTAGTTATACATAATTTTATGGATCTTTATTCCATCTTCAAAGCCAAATTTAGGGTCTCCCAATATCTTGCTAATTAAAATAAGCCTTGTCAACTATCCAAAATTGCTTGATTTTTTAGGGACAATTCCAAGATAGCTAGGGGTAACTTTAAATAGTATTAAAGTCAATTTTAACTAGTTATAGAAGATTTTTTTCTCAATAAGAGTGATCCTAAAATAGCGGATATTTATCAATATTTTTTGAACTATTTTTTTAAGGAAAATTGAACCTTATGACCTACTTTTTCCTTCCTATCAACTTGTTTTGATGTGTTTGTATATTATTGTGTTCCTTTCATTAAATTTATGTTGTACTTGTGCTCGTAATTGTGTTTGGTTAGTTTCTAGTGTGGCCTAGGTGTATTGTTATATCTCCCTTTCTGAACAACAACTCATGGCATGTTTTAGTGAATGTTTTGAAATGGTACATTTGTTCTTTTGGATGTTTACACATATATTATTGTAGGCTTGGGTGTTAGAGGGATGAGATTATTTTATGCTTTTCTCCTTCCTATTTTTCCAAAGGTGGTATCAAGTATGATATTTGTGCTCTCTATTATCAATTGAGAGGATACTTTATATCCTTTGTTCTTCATCATGTTTGTGTTATCTCATGATGATTGTGTATGTTTTTTGATTCTGCTATTCTATTTTGGTGTTCATATACCTTGTACAAGCATGCCTATGGTAGTGTCACCATGTGTTTTGGGTGTGATGTCATTTTATTTGGTTGCCTCATAATGTGCAAGCATTGTAACATGCATATATTTGCAATTGTAACTTAAATTTTTTGTTAGCCTATGTTTTTTCATTAATATCTTGATGTAAAAGTTGGAGCTTTATTAGGGGAGAATTATAAAAAATTTACCCTAAGAGAAAAAATACTATGTAAAGTGACCTTTGTAATAAAGGGGTACATAAAAAGAAATAACAAAATCACTTTATAAAAATACCTTTTTGAAAATAGGTTAAATATTGTAAATTTTAAGTTATGAATTTTTATGAAAGGGTGCATTTGATGATTGTAACCACTAGGAAAAAATTATAAAACTACACCATATTTGAAAATAGGAATAGATGTAATTCTTAAATGAAAGTGCAAGGTAGATAATGTGCATCAAATAAGGGACATACAATGTATGTCCAACCAAGGATGACATAGCATATTTTGGATAGTTCCTAGGTAGGGAACATTAATAATTGTTTGATATATTATTCATTTCATGTGATATTAGTCTAAGGGGCTCTATATCTATTCATCAAAAGGGTGCAAACCCAATTTAAAAAAAGGCAATTATATGTGTATTTAAGATTTTATAACTATCTTTAATAATACAAGTTGTTATATTTAATTATTGTAGATTATAATTGTATTGATTCATTTTATATTTGTATTTAAAATTTGGAAAACTCGTGTATGATAATGACTCTTCTCATATGAGGTGCTACGATGAGTGACATAAGGACAAATTGTTTAAATAGAGTTGTGTGGAACAAAAACCAATGGCTTGACTTCCTATAAATAAATAATATCAGATGGCCCATTTCTAACATGTGGAAAAAATAGAAAATTTGTAATAAGCTTATGTAAGTCCACACACATTCCATGAAATGATGTTCATTTGGAAGAATCCTCCATAGAAATACTTGGTTGGTTGTCTTCATTTGGTAACACTAAAAGCTTATTACCCAAAACTGAGGGCTAGTTTGTCATGAGATAGTCACATAATGAAAGAAAGTGATATTCCCCCCATCAACTCAACTTTATGAGTTGCCTATATAATAAGCAACAATCTTCAAGAACACATAGAGAGTCAAGAGTTCATGGTAGAGATCCTAATAGATGGATGTTAGCTTGGAGCTAAGATAATTTAACTAGTTTGGATAAGGACTAGTCCCTTACTATGGAGGACCAATTACTCTTATTTGCACAGTGCTAGGTTTTTAAATCATAAAGGTTAGTTCAATGGTTTTAATGGATTTAGTGGTAGAGGATTTTTTTCCTTTCCATAATTTCAAGTTTGCCTCTTTTCCTTAAGGAATTAGATGCCAATTGTAGGCTTGGGAGCCACATAAGGCATAAAGGAAAATACTACCATCTACACAAATTATTTAGATGATTTATGTGAGTAACCTACATAAAATGATAGATCCCTACTTGAAACTCTAGGGACTCTTTGAGGTTAGAGGTAGGATCCACTTGAACACAAACCCACCTACAAGGCCCAATTGAAAGAACTTTATAGGTTCATGATAAATAAAGTACCCCAATGGTTGGATAATATGTTTTAGGAAAGCCCAAAGGGTAATTAGGAAACTTGGAAGATCTACCCACATGAGGACTTTGAATAAAAATTTCTTGGAGACATTAAAATATTAGATTCAATGAAATAAACTCTCGAATTTTGTTCCTAATAAACTAGCAATTGGACTTGTTGAGGAGTTTATGGACTTGATGGGATCATTAATTAAGAATATAAAATATTTTGATGAAATTACAAATTATGATGAACTTAATATTATGGACCTCCCAAGAATGCTTATAGTCTACATAGGAGGCTATTATATTGTAATTTTCATACCATTAACACATAAAATAAAGACAAAATCAACCAAATATCATAAATTATTATCTTGTTATAAACTTTCAAACTTATTTTGGCACCTTCCTCATATCATTCACAAGAGTAATTGCAGAAAGTAGAATAAGGGCAAGTTCCCATGTAGTTGCTTAGCTTATTTTGGCTAACAACCACTGCTTAACTTATTTAAGAATTATTTGTGGAGCTAGTGGCCTCATGAATATATATATGCATTTATCTTAAATTTGTATTAATAATATAAATAACAATTTGTATACTTAGATTTTAGAATAAAACTGGATGCAAACATTAAAAAAGAGGGAAATAAATTTATGGAATCAGGTGGCATTTTTGACAATATGTAGTTGTTGCTTATTTCCATTTCAAAGCTTATTTTCAATTCCTAAATAATAGCAGCTCCATTAAAATAAAAAATATAGAACACTCCAAATGCTTAAATTTAACCAGAAAACACAGTTTAACAACCTCAAAATTATGTGAATGAAACATTGCAAACCATTAGTTTGCACAAAGAAAATCATTACCACCTGTTGATTTTTGCATGGAGTTTGGTTTTGGTTTCTCCTACGTAAGAAAACAACATATCGAATTTTATATTGTTTTGTTGTTCCTAGCCTGCCTTTTATCTCTCAACAATTTTCTGCCTACTGTCCATGTTTGTCCATTGCAATGCGTTGCATGCAGAGTCATATAGGAAATCACATATATTGTTTTTTGAAGGCGCATAAAAAATTTCTAAACTCACGTACATATAATTTAAGCTTACTTCTTGCAGTTTAATGTATAATGGTATTGCACTGGCATTCTCAACAGGTCATTCATAAATTCAAGGGTTGCAACAACTTTTTTCTATACAGGCGCTTCGATACTATATCAAGTTATCGATGGACAGAGGAAGTAGAAGGTATATCGTCGCATTACAATCCGAATCCCAACATATATGCTTGTCTATTGCAGACATGCAGCAACATAAAAACACTCACCCAAGTGCATACCCGTATTTTCATAGATGGGTACAGCCAAGACACTTTTCTAGCTACCAGATTGATGAGCATGTATGCCAATTGTGGCAGTTTGAAGAATTCGCGCCTTGTATTTGACAAAATAACAAACAAAACAAATGTTTTGTTATGGAATGTTATTATTGGGGAGTATGCAAAGGCTGGGTTGTTTGGC
This sequence comes from Sequoia sempervirens, assembly GCA_007258455.2. NCBI lineage: Eukaryota > Viridiplantae > Streptophyta > Pinopsida > Cupressales > Cupressaceae > Sequoia > Sequoia sempervirens. Next base: position 28,076,564 of record VDFB02271358.1, on the reverse strand, counting down.
GAGACTCTTTCGCTGTATTACCAGATGAAAAAGGGAGGAATACAAGCAGACAATTTTAGTTTCACCCTGGTTCTCAAAGCCTGTACAGGTCTCGGCCTTTCGGCTATTGAAAATGGTTATGGCATTCATGAAGACATCGTGAGAGCTGGATATGAATCTGATGTTTATGTAGCCAATTCACTTATTGGTATGTATGCGAAATGTGGGTGTGTAGAGTTTGCACGGCAAATGTTTGACAAAATGCCGCAAAGAGATGTAGTGTCATGGAATTCTATGATTGCGGGGTTTGCCCAGAATGGTAATGCGCATGAAGCGTTGCGAATCTTTGCTCAGATGAGAAAATGCGGCATGGTTCCCAGTAGTATAACCATTGTCAATGTGATGAGGGCATGTGCTTGTTTCGAAGCTCCATATCATGCTAAGTGGATTCATGGTCTCGTGGTTAGAAGTGGTTTTGACTCGGATGTAGTTGTGAGTAATTCTTTGTTGTCTTTATATATGAAATGTAGGAGTATAGATTTAGCGAAACTGGTGTTTGACGAAATGCCTAACCGAAGTTTGGTTTCATGGAATGCAATGATAGCTGGGTATGCTCATAATGGGCTGGGGAAGGAGGCACTGTTACTTTTTAATGAAATGCTCTTAGCAGATGTGAGAACAGATTCAGCGACTCTGGTGTCTGTACTTCAAGCATGTGCCCATCTAGGTGTTTTGCGGCAGGGAAAGTGCATTCATGATTACATAATTAGAAAAGGGTTTGAGTTGGATGTCTCTCTAGGGAATTCACTTATAGCCATGTATATTAGGTGCGAGAGTATAGAGAACGGGCGAAGGGTGTTTGACAAGATGACTGCAAAGGATGTCATAACATGGAGCACACTCATTGCTGGGTACAGTCAAAGTGAAAATGGCAGCGAGAGCATGGAACTATATAGTCAAATGCAACTAGCAAACATAAGACCTGATTCTTTTACCATGGTAAGTGTGCTTCAGACATGTACCCATATAAGAGATTTATTGGAAGGTGAGATAACGCATGGCTATGTAATCAAAAGTGGGTTTGAATCAGATGTTTTCATAGGAAATTCTCTTATAGACATATATTCCAAGTGTGGAAGAGTAAATCTGGCACATCTTTTCTTTGAGAAAATGTCTGAAAGAAATGTGGTGTCATGGAATTCTATGCTTGCTGGATATGTTCAGAATGAAAATGCCAGGGAGGCCTTGGCTGTCTTTTATCAAATGCAACAGACAGATGCAACTTTCGACTCCTGTACTATCGTAATTATTATCCAGGCATGTGCCCGTTTAAGAGCCCTGCATCAAGGCATGTGCATCCATGGTTATATAGTTAAAGCAAATTTAGATTTGGATGCTTTTGTGCAGAATTCCCTCATAGATATGTATGCCAAGTGTGGGAATGTAGATAGTGCACGCCAATTATTTGATAGAATGACTAATAGAAACACAATAACATGGACTACAATGATTGGTGGGTATTCCCAGAGCGGGCTTGCCAGTGAGGCTATGGCACTCTTTCGTCAGATGCAAGTAATGGCTGTGAAACCTAACACAGTGACAATGGTGAATGTACTTCTGTCATCTACTCATTATGCAGCTCTGCATCAAGGTAAGCAGATTCATGGTTACATAATTAAATGTGGCTTTCATTCTGATGTTGGAGTGGGAACAGCCCTGATCGACACATATGCCAATTGTGGAAGTGTGGAGACTGCACGCCAATTGTTTGACCAGATGCCTGAAAGAAATGTGATTTCATGGAGCACAATGATTGCTGGTTATGGAATGCATGGGCTTGGTGAGGAGGCAATTATGCTTTTTCATCAAATGCGGCTGGCTGGTGTAATGCCAAACCACATCACCTTTGTTTCTCTTTTGTCTGCCTGTAGTCATGCAGGCCTGGTGGAGCAGGGCTGGCAATATTTTAATTCTATGACTCAATATTATTCCATTGTTCCTAAAGTGGAGCACTATGCCTGTATGGTGGACCTCCTTGGACGTGCTGGGCATCTGACTGAGGCATGGGACTTTATCAGAGCAATGCCATTAGAACCTAGCGCCAGTGTGTGGGGTGCCTTGCTTGGAGCGTGTAGAATTCACAGCAATATTGATTTGGGGTATTGTGCGGCAGAACACCTTTTGGACTTAGAGCCTGACAATGCTGGAGGTTATATACTGCTTTCAAACATTTATGCTGCAGCTGGCAAGTGGGATGATGTAGCAAAAATGAGATTAATGATGAAAGACAGAGGATTGAAGAAGACTCCAGGATACAGCTTGATTGAAGTAAGCAACAGTGTTCAAGTATTTCTTGTTGGAGACAGATCACATCCTCAATCAGAGAAAATATACAAAATGCTGGACACCTTAGCCATGCAGATGGAGGAAGCGGGATATGTGCCTGACACAAATTTTGTTCTGCATGACGTGGAAGAGGAGATGAAAGAAGATATGCTGTCAACTCACAGCGAGAAGCTGGCCATTGCATTTGGCATCATAAACACAAGCCCGGGAACTCCACTTCCGATTACAAAAAACCTTCGTGTTTGTGGTGACTGCCACAATGCTGCCAAGTTCATCTCCAAGATTGCTGTCCGAGAAATTTACATGAGGGATGCAAACCGTTTCCATCACTTCAAGGATGGATTATGCTCTTGCAGGGACTATTGGTGATGCCAATATGCATGGGCAACAACCAATGTGTTGAAGTTTGCTATGTTCATCTCTTTGAGTTTGTGTTAACTTTGGAGTACAATTAATTTCGTAAAGCTGCAGCCATTTGTTGAGGAAGATTCATTTACATTTGTCCGGGCTGAGCATTTTCTTGTGTAAGGGTACAGCATAAATAATGAAGTTTATATATATTTGTTTTGTAGTGTTTGAATAGATAAACATGTATCTCTTACTGTCTACAAAACAACTATGCTACAGGAGGTATCCATATCATTTAGGAAAGTTGCAAACAATGGTCAAGAGGGGTAACCGAGACATGGTGGTAACTTGGTTGATGCCATTAACAAAGTTCAATGCTGGAGACCGATCACAGTATCGATTAAATAAACTATGAGATGCTGTTGATCTGTTTTTGATACAAACCTTGTGTCACACAATGTTGAAAAGGTGAGAATAGCTCTTGGGTAATGTTTTTGGGATCATTAAAACAGTCCTTGCAACTCTACTTGGACTGACAAATAACCTTCTTGTTTGTTGTAACAGTCACAATTTGACCAGTTTCATCTCTAAGATTTCACCTGAAAATTTACATCAGCATTGCAGACAATTTCTATTATTTCGAAGGCGGAATATTCTCATGCAATGACAAGTGATGATGTTTGGTAAGGACTACTATAAAAACAAGAATGGTAAACTACAAACATTTCTGAAGTTGTCACTTGCACCTGTGTGCCCTTGGCAGATAAGTTTACTTCATAGAGACCCAATGTGCAGCAATTTCTTGATTAAATTTCTTGTTTACATTTTACAGGGATGTGTGTCTTGCATGTGATGATAATATCAAGTCCAACAAGCTCATGTTTGTGTGGCTTTAGACGTATTTACATATCTCCATTTATATTGTCTACTAAACATCTATTCTACAAATAAAAGGGCACATTCATTAGCAAAGATGAGAGGCAATCATCGAGAGAGCAGTAGATGACATGCAGGCTATAAATTAGTTGACCTATTTAAGAAGTTCAATCATTCAGTATGGGAGATATGCAAATGCAGTTGAGAATAGCTGAGAAGACAGAGTAAGAATTTTTGCTGGCCACAAAATTTTTGCTACAGTATGTTGAGAAGGCTAACCCAGATATGGTTTCCGCTTACAGTGAGAATTTGACAAAGCTTTTGGGATTATTAACAGAATTCTTGGTATCCCACATTGAACCTTACAAGAAAGGTGCCAGGCGACCGTCAGAATGCTACACATTTCATCAGTAAGATACTTCTCAGAAAAACATGAGGAAGTGAACTATTTCCACTTTTTTGAAGATGGGTTATAATGCTTCATAGATCGAATCATTAAGATAAACTCATCAACAAAAATATGAAATTTTTGCTAGTGAATCTGGTGTTGTTGTACATTATAGCATATATTTATTAATATATTATTGAAAATCAAGTATACAGTAATTTGTTAATTAAATATTTCATTTGTATTTACCTGGGAATGGGGGTTTTCTGTTGTAAAAGAATAGCAGCAAGAAACTCAATTAGATGTGTGTGTATGCATTGTTGTGTGCTAAGTAAACATTCCTTTTTATCTACCAAAATATTTGGTGGTGGGCTGGATTGTATAACGAAGGAGAACAATGAGGAAGGCTGCATTAGACAAGATACAAAGTCGTGAATTGGTTCTGGTAAACAAGAAGGTTCAAGTGTTTGTTGCAGGAAATAGACTGCACTTTCAATCAATGAAAACTCAATAGAATGGTGAACAATTTTTGTGGAGAGATAGTGTGGGGATATTGCCTGATATACACGATTATCTACCTATTCTATTATACATGTGATATGACTGATGTTGGTATCATGATGTTCCCTCTTCTGGGTGGGCTTTCATTTTGCATTCATGTGTTTCTGATTTCACCTATAATTGTTCAACTCATAGTTGCTTTGACTACTAGTTGAAATGTGCCCATGCTATGATGGTTTCAACAGCTTCTCAACCGATTAGTGATAAAATAATGGAGATAGAGCTTCAGGTGGAATGTGGACTGATTTCATGGGCTCTAGGAAAATTCACCGCCAGCAATTCACCGTGGGAAAATTCATCGCCACCAGCAATTCACCGCCATGGAAAATTAACTGCCAAAAAATTCATGCAATTAATTTTTCACGCAGTGAATTGTCATGGCGGTGAATTTTCCTGTGGTGAATTGTTGGCGGTGAATTTTCCGTCAGTGAATTGCTGGCAGTGAATTTGCCGTATGCTGATTTCAAGTACTGGGAGGAAGCTAGAGCGATGTGTTGATGTGGCTGTTATACACACAACATGGAGATAAATCTTTGCAACTTGAACAAAGGAACCTATCTATCTTGAAAGAATCACTACAATTTCTTGATTAGAGGTAATCTTAGCTATCTCAAGGCTTGGGAATGTTAGGTCTCGACGCACTAAGTTTACTCAGGGTTCATTGTGCACTTGCTATTAATCATAAGGGGTTTGCTGGTTTAAACCCTCCAACTCTCAAGCAACTGAGTAATGTAAAGATTTAGCAAATATGACATGTATTACATTTCACTTCCGGTATTCCAAATCATACAGAAATAACCTACTAATAAATTAGAATTAAAATGAGTAAAAAGCCTAAGAAACTAATGGTTCCCAGTTATTGTCCACGCATTTACCAAGAAAGAACTAAATCAAAGCATAAACTATTTTGTACTTTACTAGAATGCTTCACAACTACATACAAAATAGTGTGAGATGTTTAAAGAAAATAACCATTCACCACTAAAACATTATCAACATGCACCCAAATCCGGCATAGTACATTGACTCTTCTGGTAAGAGCAAACAACATTCAGTTATGTAGGATTTACAATTAGGAAATAACCTTCAAATTACTTTGATATTAGAAACTTCTATGGAAAACACAAGTTTTTAGCTAGAATTGAACAAAAAACATGAAATAAATGTAAAATTGGTGGTATACCAATTCTAAGTCTAATGAGTTCAACAAATTTTGATCCTTGAAAAGGAACGACTCCCTGCCTTTTATAGAACACAAGGAAGTAGTTAGATAGAAAAGCACATGGCTCAACAAGAATGAGCCAGTCAAAATATGACACGCAACCAAAAGAGAACAATTAGCATGCCAACAAATATTTTCTACATATCTTGGAGCTACAGTCAAAGTTGACCCTTTGACACATGAAATTGTGGGTTAAAGAACATCAAAGTTTTTTAATCTTCAAAACCTACATGAACAAAATGCCAACTTTTTCTTATAAAATTCTTGGTTCCACTAAGAAGTTTCGCTTTTGGAAAAAAATTCCCGAGAGTGGAAGTTGGGAAAACTTTTATTTCTGCCAGCTTTAAAAAACCCAGATCATCCTTCTTCTAGTTTCCTGCTATCCGCCTTTAGACACTTCATCAACTAAGTAGTATCGGACGTTGCTTCGATTGTTAGAAATTTTTTACCGCTTTTGCTTTTTAATGCTTCCCATTGGTATTAGCTTCCACTGACCGCAACTTTCCTACAACAACCACCATCCCACCAGATCCTGCATCACTTAACAATATCTACTAAGTAGAGTATTATGCACTTAATTAATGCATCTGTAAAATCAACAATTATTAAATATGGCATTAATCCAATTTAAACCTTTCGCAAAGCACAATTTACAAATATAACAATAACTCCTTTTAGTTTCCCGGTTTTTCGATTTTGCTGGTGTGACAACGGAAATTGTACTCCCTTCTTGGAGATAGTACAATTCCTTGCTTAATTTGGACCTATTTTGGTACCCTTCATTAAATCCCCTTTAATTCATCATTAATAGGCCCCTAAGACCCTTTATTTCGAATCTCAAGGCTTATTTCAACTAAAAACTCGACAAAATCATCAAAAAATTAAAATTTCTAACCCATCCCAAAAATCTAGGGTGGGACTCATACACCACCTTGGGCATATGAGTCCCCCTAGGTGGGACCCATACACCACAAGTGGTGTATGAGTCCTGTTTGGCCCCTTTTTAGGGTTTGAGTAGGAAATTCAAGTTTTTAATTCAAAATTTTGGTTGATGTCAGCTTTTGAGATCTAATAAACGGTAAATTAGGTGTATTGCCTATATAAACAAGTTTCTAAGTCATTATTTTCATTCTAGAGAGCAATTTCAAGATCTAAGCATTTCCAAACATTCAACAATTCTTCACAAGAGCATTCAAGAACAAATAATCAACAAAGTTGAAGCCTTGGGGCAACATTATTGTGTTTTTGCAGGTGTTCAAGCTCACTTTCATCCAAGATCTAGCAATGTCAAGGGTTGATTATGGTTGCCTATTGTAGGTTGGGAAGATGCAACCAGCCATCAAGCCAAGCCTAATGACTTGTTTCCTAAGTGATTCCATCCTCCATTATCACTCTACTCTCAACGTAAGGAAGGTACTTGCATCATTATGGCTTATTAGGGTGATTAGACATCTCCCAAAGTGAGTCATTCATTTTCATACTTCATTCATGCATTTCATTCTAGCACATTAGAATAGGGTTGCATTAGATTTCAGATTTCCTAATCTTAGATACACAAGGTTAGAGTTTTTGTTCACATTTACATTCAAGATTCATTGTTTCTATCAAGGTTTAACTACCAAACTAGGGGTTTGACCGAGGCAAACCCCCGATAAGAAAATCAACACCCTATTCTATTTTGTAGGGATTTTTATAGGTTTAGATCTAGAAATCAAGTTGAAAGAATAGAGCAAAGATTGGAGAGCAGATCTGGACTTTGACTTTTTGAAAAAGAAAAACAAGACTGATACACCAGAAGTGGCGTATGAGTCCTACTACAAGCAAATTTCTAGATTTATGAAGATTCTGAGTCTACACTGTCAGATTCCTGTTCTAGTCTAGAAACCCTAGACTGGGACTAATATGCCAGAATTGGCATATGAGTCCTAGTGTGCCCTAAATCCAACCTTTTTAGCATTTCAGATCTTTCTTCATGCCTCTACATATTTATAGGTACACATTTTTGGTTTCTCAATCTTTTGTTCTAATTTATATTCTTTTTTAGGTCTATTATTCAAGTCTTGCATATCATTAGGTTTCATAATTAGGTCTAGGTGATTTAGTCTCGTTTCAGATTTTAAACTGCATTTTCTAGCATTGAATTCTCTATTTTTGTGTTTCCATTTGCTAGTGTTAGTTATTAGTTTCAATTTGTAGAGTTTATGTTACATTCATTAGATTTAGCATAGTTTACATTCATTTCAATTGTGGATAGAATTAGATTACTGTACTTTTCATATTTAGCATTAGTTCATAGTTCAATTAGATTAAATTACATTTGGCATTCGTTAGAAAACAAAAACCAAAAACACCTAAAACTTGATGAACCACTTGGAGAAAGCATAGTTATTTGAGTATGTCAAATCTCTTTTTCCAAGTTAACCTAACCCTCAATCCTTTTAGTAGTGATGCCTTTGACATGTTAGATGAAGCCCTTGAGTATTTCATCTCACAAGGTTCATCCATTAAAGCTTGTTATGACAAACCGAAACCAAGAGAAGTTAATATGATTCAACCTCAACTTATCCTTTATCCACTTTCACACAAACCTCAATCTCAAGAAAAACCTATTTTCACCCTTGAACCACCTAAGAACAATGTTTTGCAACAATCAAGTCATAATACCATTGCTCATACATATAACACTAGAAACAATCCACAACCAAAACAACCAACTACAACCTCTTTGCCTTTGCCTAACCTAGTCTTGCCTAGCGCCCCTCATTTTTATTCAAATAGTGGAAAGGAGTATGATCTTGTTGAAAAACTTAAGAACACTCCTGCAAAGATATCTATATGGGACCTAATTCAGAATTCACCAAATTATCACACTATGCTTCAAACTACCTTGCAACAAGTAGTGGTTCCCTCTGGTACAAATGGAAATGATGTGGTAGATCTAATACAAAGAATGAATACAGTTAATGTAGACATTACTTTTCATCAACATGAACTACCTCCTTTGGAAATGAGAAATATAAACAAAGATTTTGGCACCCAATGGGTCTTTCTTGCACTTCTAGGGTTTTTCACTTAAAATGAGAAAGATGGGCCAAAATGCAATGTAAATACTTAAAATCAATGCAAGGATGGATGAAGTATGCCTAGATATGATGTCTAAATGCAATAAACTGGAAAAGAAAGATGATTATTAATGCAAAACCTAAGAAATGCAATTTGTTTGAAAACACATTGTGATATGTAGAAATATAGAATGAATGCAATAAAGAACAAGATAAAGATGTTAAACTAAAATTGTGCAACTGGAAATTGATGAAGGATAGAATGAATATTGCAAATGCCTCAAAAATTCTGTAAAATGACTTTTTAGCCAACTGGGACACTTATGCCAAACTAGGCAACTTAGTCCTAGATCAGACAAACTGCCCAAAAATCTGTTTCTGCCAAAAGGGTGTCCAGAAATGTTAAAATTTTTGAAAACCAGTGTAGTGGGACTAAGTTGCCACTATTGGTGACTTAGTCCACTTTGAATTTTCTGCAAATCTGAAAGTGGAAACAGAAGCCCATAGTCTGCACTCTATTTTTTGACAGGAACTCAGATCTGAATCTGCAAAAATACCTACAAAATAGAGTATAAATTGATTTCTAATGGGAAGTTTTCCTTGGTCAAACCCCTAGTGGGTATTTAAACTTTGAAAGAGATAAGATCTACATAAACCCTAGCCCTAAGTGTATCTAAGACTAGGAAGTCTGAAAATGAGATGCAACCCTATTCTAATGTGCAAGAATAAGATGCATAAATGGATTTAGAAAAATGCAAGACTCATTCTAAGAGACACTAAATCACATTAGAGATGAATCTTAATGATATGCAAACCTTCCTTAGGCTGAAGATAGAGAGAAAATGGAAGATGGAATCACTCTGAAAACAAGTCCTTAGGCTTGATTTGATGGCTAGTTGCATCTCCTCAACCTAGATTTCTCCATGATTCTCCATAGGCATCCATTATAAATTCTTTGCAATGTAAGATCTTGGATAAAAAGTGAGCTTGAAGACCTGGAAAAACCCTAGTTTGCTGCTCTAAAGCTTCAACTTTGCTATAGATAGACTAATGAAACTTCTTGTGAAAGATATTTGATTCTTAACTCTTGAATTTGCTTGATGAAAATGACTTAATATTTTGATGACCTAAAAACATGTATTTATAGGCATTAACATTGAAATATTCATTATTTTAACTTCACAGGCCAACATCCATGAAGAATTTGAATTAAGTCAGTGATTTTCCCGCTCAAAAGTGAAAAATCCCTCAAAAGGGACTAAGTTGGCACCTTGGGCGACTTAGTCCCACTAGGGATTTTTGAGGTGGGTTTCATGAAATTTGGTTGGTTTGAATGTTTCTTGTCGGGATTTGTATGATTTGTGAGTGGATAAATGCAGTTTTTAAGGGGTGATTGATGCAAGGGTGTCTAAAATAGGACCAAATTATGCCACAAATTGTACTTTCTACAAAGGAGTACAATTTATGTGTCCACAAGAAATAAAAATGATGCCTTCATGATAATAGCCATCTATAATAGGCTAGGAATAAAAAGAACCCTTGTTGACAATGGCTCCGCCCTTAATGTGTGTAGTGTGACCCTTTTAGATAGGTTTGGCATGGACAAATCAAGAATTCAACTTGACTCCTTATCAATTCGAGGATTTGACAATGTAGGAAAGAAACCACTTGGTGTGATTACTTTGCGTATTATAGTTGGAAAGGCTACCTTGCTAACTCCTATTCATGTCATGCCCGATAATCTTTCATACAATCTTCTTTTAGGGCGACCTTGGATTCATGAAATGCATGATGTGCCTTCAACTCTTCATCGTATAATGAAGTATTTTTGAAACAATAAGGTATACCAAGTTGAAATAGACTTCGAGCCTAAAAGTTGCTTACAAGTTGAAAAAGGAATGACAAGTCCTCTGAACACATTAATTCCAACATACAACATACAACCTTTGGAATAAGAAAAACAAGAGATGGAAATAGTGTCAACATTATTGGATGATGATTGGGGTTCCTTAGAGTTCACAGTGTCATTTATGGGAGAATACATAATCACAAGAAAAGAAGATGAAAAACAATAGCAACCAATGGTGATGTCAACACAAAACTCAAAAGAAAATTCACAAGAATCTACCTCATCTACCCTTGAAGAAGACACAACCTATAAATTTTTTTTTGATGAGATAGATTATCAACAACCACCAAACCAGAAAGAAATGGAGAGACTTTATGGAAGAGGTTATGAGCTTATGAAACAACTTGGCTATAGTGGAAAAGGATGTGGAAAGAAAGAACAAAGCATCTGTGTTCCTATAGAGCCTAACACTCAAGAAACAAAAAGTGGTTTGGGATATTGTCCTTCTAAAATAACGCAAGAAAATAAAAGAGCATCGTTAAAAATCAACGCCATCATGTGTATTTCTAAAATATCTCTCACCTTAAAACATCCTGAATTGATAGATATGACTTTTGAACCATCATGGGAATACTTTGAAAATGATGAAGCCTTGAAAGAAATGATAGGAGTTTACAACAAACCATCTACTCCTCAAAAGAAATAGGTTACATGTGCTATTATTAGTGCCAAGTAAAAGGTTGGAGAAAAGGAAAGTAATGAGATTGACATGAACAATGAATAATACAACTCTGAATTTTCAAAACAAAGTGCACTTTCTTTAGGAGATACAATTGACATAATGATGGACATTAACAATAAAAAAAAGTAATTAAGATAGGAAAGTTCCTTGATGAATATGAACAAGAAGACCATGCAACTTTGCTTCATGAATTTCCCAAACTTTTTGCTTGGAATTATTCAGATATGCCGAGAATTGATGCTAAGATAATGACACACAACATAATCCTTGTTGAAAATGCTAAAGTGGTTAGACAAATGATACAAAAGATGAATCCTAAGATAGCCTTGCTAGTTAAGGGTGAGATTGAAAAACTCCTCGAAGCTAGTTTCATACAACACGTATAGATTATTCTCCTTGCATCTCAAACATTGTTGTAGTCGTGAAACTAGATCTAATTGTATTATAGTGTGTATAGACTTTTGTGATCTAAATAAAGCATCTCTAAAAGATGACTTTCCCCTTCCTAATATTGACATGATAGTGGAATCGACTACGAGACATGATTTTTTATCGTTCATGGATGGATTCTCTGGATATAATCAACTCTTTATCAACCCTAAAGATCAATACAAAATAGCATTTACAACAGTTTGGGGAACATTTTTTTGGGTAATGATGCCCTTTGGATTAAAGAATGCAGGCACAACATATCAATGAGCTATGACATTAATATTTCATGATTACATACATAATATTTGGGAAGATTATGTTGATGACATTATTGCTAAATCTTTAAATCGAAAAGACAATGTGAATATCCTTCGAAAGATCTTTGAACAAACATGCAAATACAACATGAGATTAAATTTGAAAGAGTGTCTTTGGAGTGGATAGTGGATTTTTTTAGGTTTTATCATATCTTACAGAGGCATTGAAGTGGACATGAAGAAAATTGATGCTATAGTTAACATGCCACCTCCTAGAAACATTTCCCAACTACATACTTTACAAGGAAGAATTTAGGCTATCTGTCATTTTGTAGCATCCTTAATGGACTGAACATTACCATTTACATATTTTCTTAAGAAAGATGTTTAGTTTAATTGGAATGAGCATTATAAAAAAGCTTTTGAGAGTTTGAAATATTATCTTGCCACTCCACTTGTTTTACAACCTACTATGCAAAACAAACCATTCATCCTTTATACAACAGCATCGACCCATGCTCTCGCAACATTGTTGGCTCAACAAGATGAGAATGGTAAAGAACATTCTATTTATTATATTAGTCAAACTCTAATTGATTATGAAAATGATACACGATGATAGAGAAACAATGTTTGGATCTTGTATTTGCTATTGGTAAATTAAGACATTACCTATTAAATGTTGAAATACATGTGATGAAAAAATACGATCCTTTAAAACATCTTTTTACTAAAATAGATTTATCAAGATGCTTAGCTAAGTGGGTTATGTTGTTAACTGAGTTTGACCTTAAGTTTGTTTCACAAAAAGCAATTAAAAGACAAGCCTTGATCGAAAAATTAGTTGATGCTCCTTATCCTTTAGCGTTAACTAATAATGATTCATTCCTTGACAATAATGTGTTGACGATTGAAGCTAATACATGGGAGTTATATTTTGATGGATCTAAGTGTCAAACTAGCTTCGGTGCAAGGGTTATAATAACTCTTCCCGCAGGAGAGCCTATTCCCTTCTTTTATTGCCTAAAATTCCTATGTATGATCAACACCGCAAAGTATGAAACATTGCTTGCTAGGTTGCACACCACTTTAATTATGAGAGCTCGAGACATTAAGATTTCAACAATTTTTAATTAGTCATCAAACAAATAAATGGAACGTATCAAGAAAAACATGACAAATTATCAAAATACAAGGATCTCACAACGGCTTTGTTATAAAAGTTTGATTCATACACCATTGACAACATCCCACGAAAAGATAATCAACATACGGATGTGATGGCGAGTGCGGCTTCCCTTATATCACCTCAAGATATTTCAAAAGACTTCACATTTATTGTGCATACAATTATGAAACCATCACTAGAAGATAAAATGGAAGAAGTATTATCAATCACCATGGAAAGCTTTAGTGAATTGTATGCACCGATATTTAATTATTTAAAAGATGGTACCTTTTTTGAGCCGACCACTAAGAACACTCTTCCTTCCTTTAGAAGCTTGCGTCTAAATATATAATTCTTGTCGATGTGTTGTGCTAGAGGTCCTTTGATGGCCTCTTACTTAAATTCCTTAAACAATCTGAAATCCCCATAACACTTGAATAGGCTCATGCAGGTGCTTGTGGAGGTCATTTTGGAGGAAGAACATTAGTCCAAAAACTAATTTGCATGCGATACTATTGGAGACATATGGAACAAGATTGTTTTGCATACATTAAGAAATTTCACAAATGTCAAGAACATAGCAATTTGATTCATGCTCTTGCCTCTATGATTTGTGCTCAAGTTCCTATTTGGCCCTTTTTGGTATGGGGTTTGGATCTTATTGGAAAAATCTCACCACCTTTCTCTACTGGGCATACATTCATAATCACTACAACAAACTATTTCATGAAATGGGTAGAAGCAATTCCCCTTCGTTCAACAACTACCAATGTGATGTCATTTCATATTGGAACACATTATTGCTCGCTTTGGACTTCCCTCTACGTTAGTTTTAGACAATGGGACACAATTTAAGAATAATTATGTGAAGAATTTCTTAGAGACATTTAACATTCAACATTGTTTTTCAACACCCTACTACCCACAATCTAATGGTCAAGCCGAATCAACTAATAAAACCCTTGAAAAAGTATTAAAGAAAATGATAAGTAAACATAATAAGGTTTGGCACACACAACTAACATATGCATTATGGGCCTAAGGCACAAATGTTAGATTATCCACTAGAACTACCCCTTATAACCTTATCTATGGCACCGCGGTAATAATTCCCTTGGAGTTAGAGATTCCTACATTAAGGATTGCTCTTCAAGGACTTATTGATGATAATAATTATAAAAAACAATGATTACATCATCTTGAAATGCTTGATGAATAGCACATTAACACTCTTAAGCACCTTCAAGCTTACTCTAGGAGAAAGCAACATAGTTACAATGACAATGTTATCCCTCGGTCATTCAATAAAGGTGATTTGATGTTATGTGAGAATCAACATAACATCAATGCCACCCCAATTGAAAAAGGAAAGTTTAGTCCTAATTGGCTAGGACCTTATAAAGTCAACAAAAGTTATGGTTTTGGAGCATACACGTTAATAGAAATGGATGATACACCTCTTAAAGAACCGATCAATGTCACGCATTTGCATCAGTACTATGCGTAATATTCTTGAATAGTGAGAATGAGATCAGTGGTGTTAGAGTTAGTAGATAGTATTATATGTACTCTTGCATTGCTTCATCTTGACAAACAATTATTTGTGTGTCTTGAATACTAAAGTAATTATTTAAATTAATTTTTAAGTCTTTACTTTAGGTTTCATACTATTCAAGATAATCTTGTTTGTTGTGTTAGATTAGATATTTATATGCATTTAATGTTCTTCAATTAGATCATAGGTGCATTTAATTTAGCATAACATACTTAATCACAATGTCACATCTAAGAGAAATTAGAATAGTTTTAGTTAGATCAAATAAAACATGTTAAATCATGGAGACATTTATTAAAAAATCTTACAATGATTATTTGATAAATCACATTGCCATTTAACATAAAAAAAAAGCATAAATAATCAAACATCAAATGATCATATATGTATCAAATATACAATGCTAGGGTGGCTTGTGGCTACTAGATCCATCAGGAATTGGTGATCGCATTTGTCTAGATGTACTCCATCAAGAGACAGTAGTATGCGATCATGATCATGAACTAATAAGAGCATCCAAAGTATACTATAGACCTTGTGCTCATCCAACAGTTGTGGTCTCCCATCCAATGGCCTCTAGATTCTCTCGCTCTATGCGGTCTCTATCTGCCTGTAGCCTGGCTACCTCTATGTGGAGTATCTCGACCTCCTTTGGACCTCGAGACGACTGAATGTCCTCATAAGCAGCCTCAGCTTGATCAACACACCTCATAACACCCTCATATGTTGCTCTTAGTCTGACATAAAAATCGAATAGCTCTGGGTCTCGCTCCGTGATGGATGGGGGCACATAGTCTGTACCAGTAGCTTGATCAAAGACTGATAGAGGCACTATCTCTATAGCAACTTGTCAGTAGAGACCATGTAAGTCTCTCACAACTCCTACAAGATAGAAATCATAAATATAATCAATACACATCATGATATATATAATTAAAAAAAACATAATCATGAGCATAAACATTAGAATAACAATAAATAGTATATCATCACCTAGACCCCCAGCTAGCTGTTGAAAGACAACCTCATCCTATGCAGGAGGCATGGAGGATGTGCTAGCCTCTCCATGCTCGTATGTACTGGCATGTGCCATAGCTGTCAACTATAATCCGGTAACACGAGTAGGAGATGGATCTCCCCACTCGTGGGCAATTGGACCCTCGTTTGTCGTATCATTTCCCTCACTCATCAGATGCTCCTCATCTTTGTCCTCCTCATCCTCATCCTCTTCCTCCTCTCCCTCATAATCAGAGTCTACTCCCTTGTCGTAATCCTCATCTATCTCATCTACAAATAAATCTGATGCCTTGAGCCTTGTATCCTCACTTGTATCATCCTCCTCATCCCTTTTCTATGGAAGTGGTCTTGTAAAGCCTATAGGTTGATCCATCAAGAATACAGGATTTGGTCGAGCTATTGCCCACCACTCCTCATATGCATCAGTAGCACCAACATCATCAATGTCAGAGACTAGGGTATGTTGATATTTGCGTCTTCTAAATCCCTGGATCTAACATCATCCATTGTTAGTTTCCTAGTATCTCTTGGCCTCTAGGCACTCTGCACTAATCGCTTGTAAAAGGGGCATGTAGCTGGTGGTACCTACATTTGACCAAACTACCGCATCACATGATCATAGTATAATAACCTTACTACGTAATCATGGCTCCCTCAAAGAAACCTGTCCCTCTGCATCCTCCTCAGCTACTAGGTATCATCTGGCCACTATGGTATTAGCTGGTATGGTCTTCGAAGGACCTCCTCCTGATCTATTTGGTCAAATCAAACTGTCCAAAAGTTTAAATCCCCATATTGCCATGAACACCTCAATGGATAACTGAATGCACATGGATATCCTAGGGATGATATAGATGGAAACCCTATTAGCCTAGTGCATGTGATGTGCTCTAGGCACCAAACCTACAATAACGTACAATGTAGCAAGTTGTCGACCTTGTGGTACACAAACTACCCTAAATCATAATACAAATGTGTAAGGATGTTGCTGCCCTAGGCATATACAGTCCTGTGGTGCTCCATCTATCTGATTATATGAACAAGACCTCCATCCAGGTGCACACCCCAACCATCTGGGACAAGTACTAGTGCCACTATGAAAATCATAATCCATCTCAAGACTGGCAATCTTGCACAGAGTAGCCACGCTAGATCAAAACATGGCCCCATGATCTCCTCTCAAACCAACCCTCCTAAACAATACCCTATATTTTCTCACATCTCCATATATGTACGATCCTTGGAAAATCATATAGTCTCACCTTGAATAGGAACTCGAAGGATGCGATGTACATCCTCCAAGGTGATCATCATTTTGCTGGTAGGTAGGTGAAATGTGTAGGTGTCAGCATCCCATCTCTCAACAAGCGCTATCAGCATAACATCATGGTACCTTATGGAAGGAATGAGGTATGCCTAGTATAATCTAGTCATTTGTAAAGTTTGAGTATCCACCTCTGATAAAGTCGAGACTAGGTCTCATAGGTGACAAAATTGTCTACCGTCGAGACACTGTCGTGACCGAGGAAAAATATAACAAAAAGAAAAAATATGTCTTATAAGCATTTTAAAATTTTAAATCTATAAATAAAAAGTCAAAAAGTGTGCTAAATTTGTTCTAGGATACTTTTCTAAGGCTTCTAGACACTTTATTCCCTATTTGGGACACTTTGCAAAGAAACGAGACACTTTGCGAAAAAGTGGGACAATTCGCAAAAAAGTGGGACACTTCGCAAAAAAGTGGGATAGTTTGCAAAAAAAGGGGACACTTTGTGAAAAAAGGTATGCTTTGTGAACTTTTCTTCTAGGGTCCTAAATCAATCTAGAAATATGTAAAAGCATAAAATAAATGTGTGAGGACAAAGCTAAGGCACAAAAAAATCAACTCACATGATGCTAGAGCTCGCCTCGAGCTACCTCCTTTCGTAGGACCTCGAGACTTGGAGGCACGTACTCTCGTCGGCTCGACATCTTCAATCACTCTCCAACAAATTCAAGCTACAAGAAGGTAAAAGATAAAATTAGTTCAAGTTACTTCACTCTTTGCTTTTATATATGTTAAAATTAGGTTTTTACTATATTAGGGTTAAAGTACTTTTTCATTCAAATTAGCAATACTGAGGGCTAGTGAACTCCATTTTTTATGTCACTTGTTGTGTTGGAATCATGATTCCGCTCCCATCCTCATTATATGTCTATCATTATGTGGTATGGTACTTGGAAATACCCTATGATATGACTTATCTAATTCGATGTGGTTAGACAACTACCTTGATCCCACCTCCATAAAGCAAGCGAAATCAAGGGGGGCATACATCTACCCTCGAATTTGACTTCGTAAAGTTAGATAAGAGGATTTTTGAACAACTAATGAATCTATGTTGTAGGATGTGGTTCCTAACATTGTGGTTTTGTAGATAGCTATAGTGGGGGCTTCATTCTCCCATGCTCGCAAACAAATCCATATAAGTATCCTTTTATGAAACAAATTTTATTGTTCAGAGTCTTTTAGCTTCCATATGCACGTAGAGTCATATGGGCGCTAAAGTGGGGGCTAAATGTGGCAATGGAAATTGTACTCCCTTCTTGGAGATAGTACAATTCCTTGCTTAATTTGGACCTATTTTGGTACCCTTGCATTAAATCCCATTTAATTCATCATTAATAGGCCCCTAAGACCCTTTATTTCAGATCTCAAGGCTTATTTCAACTAAAAACCTAAAAAAAATCAAAAACATTAAAATTTCTAACAACCCATCCCAAAAATCTAGGGTGGGACTCATACACCACCTTGGGCATATGGGTCCCCCTAGGTAGAACCCATATGCCACAAGTGGCATATGAGTCCCATTTGGCCCCTTCTTAGGGTTTAAGTGGGAAATTTAAGTTTTTAACTCAAAATTTTGGTTGATGTTGGCTTTTGAGATCTAATAAAATGTAAATTAGGTGTATTTCCTATTAAAACAAGTTTCTAAGTCATTATTTTCATTCTAGAGAGTAGTTTCAAGATCTAAGCATTTCCAAGCATTCCAACATTCTTCACAAGAGCATTCAAGAACAAATAATCAACAAAGTTGAAGCCTTGGGGCAACATTATTGTGTTTTTGTATGTCTTCAAGATCACTTTCATCCAAGATCTAGCATTTTCAAGGGTTGATTATGGTTTCCTATGGTGAATAATGATGGATTCTAGGTTGGGGAAATGCAACTAGCCATCAAGCCAAGCCTAATGACTTGTTTCCTAAGTGATTCCATCCTCCATTATCACTCTACTCTCAACCTAAGGAAGGTACTTGCATCATTATGGCTTATTAGGGTGATTATACATCCCCCAAAGTGAGTCATTCATTTTCATACTTCATTCATGCATCTCATTCTATCACATTAGAATAGGGTTGCATTACATTTCATATTTCCTAATCTTAAATACACATAAGGTTAGGGTTTTTGTTCACATTTACATTCAAGATTCATTGTTTCTATCAAGATTTAACTACCAAACTAGGGGTTTGACTGAGGAAAACCCCCCATAAGAAAATGAACACCCTATTTTGTTTTGCAGGGACTTTTATAGGTCCAGATCCGAAAATCAGGTTGAAGGAATGGATCAGAGATTAGAGAGTAGATTTGGACTTTGAATTTCTAAAAAAGAAGAACGAGACTGATACGCTAGAAGTGGCTTATGAGGCCCACTACAGACAAATTTCTAGATTTCTAAAGATTTTGAGTTTACATTGTCAGATTCCTATTTGAGTCCAAAAACCCTAGACTAGGATTGATACGCCAGAATTGGCATATGAGTCATAGTGTTCCCTAAATACAACTTTTTCAACATTTTAGATCTCGCTTCATGCCACTACAGATTTCTAGGTGCATATTTATGGGTTTTTAGCCTTTTGTTATGATTTATATTCATTTTTAGGTCTTTTATTCAAGTATTGCATATCATTAGGTTTCATAATTAGGTCTTGCATGTTATTTGTCTTTCCAAGCCCTAGCTTGGTGAACCCCTCTTTAGTTCTTAATCATACCCTAGGACACCCTATTGCCATATCTCTTTCTCCCTCTCCACATTGGGTTGAGATCTCTAAGCTTTCCTTGAGTGAAACAAGCATGTGAAATATGAACTCTATCTCCTCAAAGGTAGAGTGATCCCACCTATTCCCATTGTTTCAGTGGGTTTAAAAGCTTTGGGTTTAGAAGTCTTGTTTGGAATTTAACCACTTAATACAAAATATTTCTTTTGGTGGGAAATTTCCTGGATCCATGCCTACCTTTCTTCGAATGTACTTCACTCATGCTGACACTTCATACATTCCCAATTTACCTAGCCATCAACTCAACCCACCCGCTTCACACATTTAATGCTCTTGTCAACCATACTGCCAAATTTTCCACCCATCTGAGAAAATCCATTAGGAACTTCACAACACCTTAGTTTCAAGCAAACTTATTGATCAGAATCTAGTGTGATAAACTTCCTAGGACACTTGACTTGGCCTAAATTTTACTTGATGCTTGCATCATGCACATTCTTTCAAACTCTTACCTTAGACATGATGTAATTATGGAATTACCCTTTAATTAGCTCATTAGACAATCTTTTAAATTTAGGCTCCCCATGTTACAAGAGGGGGATGTGTTGTGTGACCACACAACAACTAGCAACCAACAAAATGAACCCGAAAAATAGAAGGGAATCGACTATTTGTTAAAATTTAAAACTTATAATTATTTTTCCAAGATAACTAACCTAGCTTATTTTATCTTTTAGTATAAGAATTATGAAAATCTTGATAGGATATGAGTGTTTTCTTTGATTGTTTTCCTTCTTTGAGAATTAATAAAGGAAGTTGGGACACCTATCCCAACCTACATAGTTTAGTTTAACCCTTTAAGCCAACCTTGGATATTTCCTTTCTACTAGTCAAACATCCATAGCCTTGACAAGGTTATCTTTATAATTCCCTCCAAACATAGCTCTACTACCATTCAGGCATCTATAGCTTCAGAAGAGATATTTGGGTCACCTAAAGAGTTGATTTCTCTTTTGATATTCAATTTTTTTTTTTTTTTTTTTGATATTTCTTTGAAAGCTCTTTTGCTCAACTTGTTGGCATTGAAGTCTGCTATTAGGTTGGGAATCATAATGGTAGCAAGGAAAAGCTTTTGGATTTTTCACTTGGTATAGATATCTGTTTCATTCCTCTATTAATTCCCAAAGATATGCTGATTTTTTTCCTCTTTGAAACGTGCAATTCCTTCTAGAATTTCACAATAACTATACTAGCTTCTAAAATAAGTTTGATATTGTATCCTAGGAAAATAATTATAACTTTTAGTTTAACACACAAATAAGTCCCTCCTATTTTAAGAATTAATTTAATCAGTTGCCATGCACTAGATGTTTCCCTTTTTAACCAATTGAAGGCCAGATTTTTTAAGGAGGGGATTAAGATCGTAAAACTAGTGGCTTAATTCTTATATGCATTAGCTTACCAAATCTTCAATTCTCACTCATACGTAAGCCAATTGTTTAACTATCAACTCACTTAATTAACCCCATGCCTTCTAATTACTTCACATGCTTGCCCTCTTGTGCATTTATTTGATGAGTTTGAATCCCGCAAGGCCAACCTTATTCTCTCGGCTCATTAATTTGATGTGATCCAAGGACGCACACCTGGCTCAAATTTGGAGGTCATCACCTTGTGATCACAAATTGATTAGATGCAAGTACACATTTTGAGAGAAATCTCATAATTTTGAATGAACAATGTTGTTCGGTTCTACAAAAATTTCCCCTCAATTTGTGAACAAACTTTAATAATTAATTCTCACGATACTGAGAACCAAGGCTTTTAAAATCTCATGATTACACCATGAGAATTTACAAAATATTTTCCATTTAATGTGCAAATTCCACTTTGATGCCAATTGACATGATTCCACCCCCTTCAGCCCTACAAATTCACTTTAGCTTCAATGAATGCAAGCTGCCTTTGGTTATTTTGAAATATGGATACACCAATGTGTTTAACAAGTACACAGAGGCAATCCACATTTCTTGGCCAAATTACGAGCCAAAGGTTGAGGAAGGTGTTCTTTTTTAGAACACGTCAAACTAAGGTGAACATCTAGATGGTGTTGGGTGGTGATCATGGATCGCGACAAGAGGTACTAGATGAATTCAAAAATTGCTTCCTACTTTTTAGCTTCTCTCTTAGACATTGGGGTTAAAGGGAGGGGGTCCTTACTCTTGCCACTCTGGTAATTTAGGAAGACTACCTTGCAAACCTCAACTATGTCCTAGTGGCATCTAGACCTGGGGTGGGCATACCAAGCTCCCCATGATTTGGTTAGGCGCCTTCACGGAGGAGCAAAAATTCCTTTGCTTCCTTTTCTTGGAAATAATTTTTGATGTTGCATTGGATGAACATAGGAAACAAGCAGGGTTGGGGTACCAACTCCTTTTCAATGAAGCCAAGGAGATTGATTAAGGCTATGATGCTAGGAGATACTATCTTTTTTTTTTAGTTTTTCTTTGCAATGACAAAAACAAAATGTTTCAAAGATCTTCTATATTAATGCAATATATTACCACTATTGTAAATGATCCTTGTGTAAAAATTATTAATGGTATACTTTTTGTTGTTCTTAACACTGCTTCTTTCTACGTTTTGGTGTGATTATCTTAAAGTATGAATGCCACATTTATTTCCATGGATTTTATTTTTTCCATTTCTATGCAAATGTACTCTTTAGCTTCAACCAGAGGACTAAGAATTTGGAAGGATGAAACACTAACCCTACCCTAACCTAAAATCTACAAGCCCACTAACTTGGACTAATCGTAAATTGATACTAAAATTGCTAAGATTATAGTAAATACTTCTCATGAAGGCACATTTAGCTGGTACAAGGAATTTTTGTTCCTCATGTATTGATTTGGCTATGCTTTTAATTCTATGTTTAGAAAATTTATCCTTAAATTTTGATATGCATATTTTAATTAAGCTACCATAGATGAATTTTATCCTATGCCTCAAATTTCTATTTTGGAAATGAGTTTGTATAGAATTAAAAGCATATTTTCCAATTATTTCAACAAGGTGGATAGAAACAACCTGAATAGCAATCTATTGTATGCAAGGTTTATCCCTATCAATCTCTAAATCTTGATACAAATAGTTGTCCTAAGTTTTAGGAGTGTGATCTTCTATTTGAATTTGTTTGTTCATCCATGAAAAATCCTTTTCCAATCCTAGTGAGGGCTTCAGATAAATGTTTTTTCCCTTCCTATCATCATACCATGTTTTCATTAGTTTGTTATTAAAGGAAACTTCTTCATTAACTACTTCTTGCACATTAGGATTAAAATTATTGCAAATCGGGAAATAAAGACTTGATATTCTGATTGTGTTACTAAATTATGATAGACTTCCTATTTTAAACATGGATTTAAATGTTCCCATTGTATCATCCTGTTCATCAATATAGGGCTCTTTATGTACTCATCTTTAATGGGAACATTCTCCTAATCCCTTGTTAGTTCATCCTCTTATTTAATGTTCTGAGGTATAATGATATTTTGCTTTGGTTGATGCAAGTCTTCTTTTATTGTTATAAACAACTTTGAATCTATGTACTCACAATGTTTAAATTTTTTAATTCTTGGGACTGTATTACCAACAATCTTACTAGGGTTCCTTAAGTTTTCTTTGACTAGAGTAAGGTTAGACAAGTTCCTGACTCTTTGTTTACACAAGAATGACTCGATTAAGGGTATTATTCTATTGATAGCCAAGCTCACCCTAGGTAAGAAAGTTACACAATTGATCTCATCATGCTCCTTTGTGTCATGGATTCCACACTAGTCAGTTAATCCAAAACTAAGCAAATTTTTCGGATATAGTCTTTTATTTAAGGCTTTTTGGATGAGAGAAATATCCGTATTGTAATATTTTCTAAGATTATATTTAACATTAATATTTTCATTCTACAAGATATACTTTTTTATTTTACCTCTTCAACCCTCCTTCTAGCGCCAATTATGTTGATGTGGCTATTACACAAACAACATGCAGATAAATCTTTGCAACTTGAACAAAGGAACCTATCTATCTTGAAAGAATCGCTAGGATTTCCTAATTAGAGGTAATCTTAGCTATCCCAAGGCTTGAGAATGTTAGGTCTTGATGCTTTAGGTTTGCTCAGGGTTCTTTGTGCACTTGCTATTAATCATAAGTGGCTTGCTGAATTAAACCTTCAAAATCTCAAGCAACTAAGTAATGTTAGGATTTATGAAATATGACATGCATTACATTTCACTTGGATAGTATTCCAAATCATTCAGAAAGAAACTACTGATAAATTAGATTTAAAATGAGTAAAAAGCTTAAGAAACTAATGAATCCTAGTTTTTTTCCATGCATTTACCAAGAAATAACTAAATAAAAGAATAAACTATTTTGTACTTTACTCAAATTCTTCATATCTACATACAAAATAGTGTGAGAAGTTTAAAGAAAAGAGCCATTCACCACCGAAACAGTATCAACATGCACCCAAATATGGTGTAGCACATTGAATCTTCCGATAAGAGAAAATAACATTCAGTTATGTAGGATTTACAATCAGGAAATAACCTTCAAATTACTTTGATATTAGAAACTTCTATGGTAAACACAAGTTTTTAGCTAGAATTGAACAAAAAACATGAAATAATGTTAAATTGGTGGTATGCCAATTCTAAGTCTATTGAGTTCAAAAAATTTCAATCCTTAAAAAAGAATGAATTCCTACCTTTTATAGAACACAAGGCAGTAGTCAGATAAAAAAGCACATGGCTAAATAAGAATGAGCCAATCAAAATATGACATGCAGCTAAAAGAGCACAACTAGCATGCCAATAGATATTTTCTACATTCCTTGGAGCTACAATCAAAGTTGACCCTTTGAATTCCAATAATGACCCTTTAATGCATGAAATCATAGGTAAAAGAACATCAAGTTATTTAATCTTCAAAACCTGCACAAAAAAATGCCATCTTTTTCTTATTAAATTGATGATTTCATTGAGAAGTTCTGCTTTTGGAAAAAATTCATGAGAGTGGAAGTTGGGGAATTTTTTTAGTTAGATGTTGGCTTCAAAAAACCCAGATCATCCTTTTTCCAGTTTTCGGAAATTTTCGTTCGGACACTTCATCAGCTAAGTCGTATCGAATGTTGCTTCGATTGTTGAATTTTTTTTACGATTTTCATTTTTCAATGCTTCCCACTAGTATTAGCTTCCATTCCATTGATCATAGCTTTCCTATAGCAACCACCATCCCACCAGATCTTGCATCACTTAACAATGTATACTAGCAAAATATTACACACTTAATTAATGCATGTGTAAAATAAACAATTATTAAATTTGACATTAATCTAATTTAAACCTTTCATAAAGCACGTTTACAAATATAACAATAACTCATTTTATTTTTTCTATTTTCTAGTTTTGTGAGTTTAAAAGCTTCGGGTTTAGAAGTCCTATTTAGAATGTAGCCACTTAGTACTTACCTTTGTTCGGATTGTCAACACCTTACACATTTCCAATTGACCTAACCATTAACTCAACCCACCCGCTTCACACATTTAATGCTCCTATCAACCATAGTTTTCCAAATTTCCCACCCAACTGAGAAAATCCCTTAGGTACTTCACAACACCTTAGTCCCGAGCAAACTTACTGATTGGAATTTGGTGTGATAAACTAGACACTTGCATCATGCACATTCTTTCAAACTCTTACCTTATGAGAGAGATAATTATAGAATTACCCTTTAATTAGCCAATCAGACAATCTTTTAAATTTAGGGTCCCCATGTTACCATAGATAACTTGGGGCATATTGCGTGATCACACAACATGATGGACATAAGGAATGAAGCTATAGTGTCTCTAAGCCTCTCAATTTCCACTTTTCTCAAAGCCTATAATGGGTTTATCAACAAATTTCTTGGTCTCTTGAAGTTGGCATGAGGGCCTTTAGGGAATTTGTGATCTCTTTGACAAGAGGTCTTTCAACACTGTGTATTAATACAAGGAAGTAATCAAGTCAATCCCATGTTTTTCCAAGAAATTGTGAACAACTACTCAAGTCTGATGGTTGAGCCAATAAATTTTTAAATGTTTATCATGCTATGTTTGTAATTCAATTACCCAATGGATCGAAGCCAGTGCTATGTGTATATACGGTGGAATCTTCCCATTGTTCTTAAGATAATCCATTTTGTTTCTCTATACAAGGAAACCATTACCATAACTCCTATTATATTAGAATGTTCATCACTGAATTTGTCTTCTTATAGATTTATGAATCATATAAGCCATTTTTATGGTTTCAAATATGAATTATGATCTTTTAGGAATGTTTGGTGATGTTGATAAGACTGATTTACAGTATTTCAGAGGGACACGTCCTTGGGGATCTTGGGAAGTTTGAGAGGAAGGTCACCTTGTTTATTATTCGATAGTCTTCTCCATTTGGTGCATGAAAATGAAAAAAATATAACTTTTAAATAAAATAATATATTAAAGCCCCTAGAAAGTTAAAAGGGGGAAAATTTCAATTGCATTTGATTTCAGTTTGTTATGTTATTAAAATACCTATCCTCCATTACCCCAAAATCCAAGAATTTGTTTTTTGTTGTTCCCACAACTATGTTCCCTATACTCTTATCACCTGAACCTAGAAACTCAGAGAAACAGTGCTGATTTACAAACATAGAAAAGTAGCCTAATTTATTTCATACCTTTTCTACAACAATTTGCTTACACAAGATTTTTTGCATCTTTCTAGGATGGAGGTTATCTTGTTCAGTTTCATGGTGGTAGGACAATTCATGAAGCCGTTGGTATGCTAGGGTTCCAATTTTTCTAATTGTGGATGGAATATGGAGGCTTGTGAAAGGTAGATATATCTTGGAGTCTTAGCTAATGTGTATGTGGTCAATGAGAAAATCACCATGCAACAAATGATTTTTGAAATACCTCCAAATTATTAAATTTTGAGGGCCTATCATGTGGGAAAACAATGGAATATATTTGCAACTACCCATCTCTTATTGAGATTTATAAGGACGTGTTAGAAAAGAATCTAATAATTCTAGGTAGTTAATTAATGATAGGTAGCTAGAAAGGACTTAAGATTGCAAAGGAAAAAATCTCAAGAATATTATGATTATGTAAGTAATGTGCATGTTAGAAATTATGTTATCCTGCTTGATAAGTGTTATCAAGTCTATCACCGTTTGATGCTTCCTCTCTTGAACTTAAGAAGGTAGATATTGTGGTTAAATATGGTTATTAGGTGTTATAATGAGGTAGTGAAATAATATAAATCACCTTAATATATGTGATTATAGGAGCTAAAATTTAACCACTTGAAATGGAATCAATGATGTCAATAGAGAAGTTGCACTATTGTAGATAGAAAAATATAAACTTGAATAAGTAAATAAATTATTGTTGGAAGTATAGTTTAGCTTTAGAAAAGTAATCATTTATTTCAAACTCAAAAATAAAATAAGGGAGTGCTTAGAGACTATGTATTGTTCCTTGTAGTGAACCTTAATCAAGGTTTAAATTGGAAATCATAGTGAAGTTAATTTGAAAAGATGAAAATGAGACTAGTGTTTAAATAGGAAGCAACATAATTAAGAAATATTAGTTCAAAACTAAGTGTTGCTCGATTTTTACTTGCGGGTTCAATCAGGTTGCCAAGACATCTGTGTTCGGCGTAACATCTTGCCGATCAACTGCAGTCTCACCGAAAGAATGGAGCTCTCGGCGTAATATTGGCGTCGGCGGGAGGTCTGGCCAATAAATGGAGCTCTCGCCAAAAGGTTTTGAGCTCTCTGATATGTCTCGCTGACAAGTGGTGGTCTCCCCAAAAGAAGGTTTGAGCTCGCCGAGAGATGAAGGCTTCGGCATGATGTCCCGGTGACCGTTGGTGGTCCTACCGAAACGGCCAGCGTCGGGGAGAAGTCTTGCCAAAGGGGTAGGGTCTCGGTGAAGGGAGGTGTCATCATTGTGAGGCCTTACTGAATAGGTGAGGTCTCACCGAAGGGTAAGGTCTCGGTGTAATGTGGTGGCTTCAATGAAAGGTCCTGCCGATAGACTAATGTCTTGCCGATAGTTTTTCACAAGGCCGTCGGCGGGGAGAAAAAATATTTCCTTCGGCAAAAGGTCTAGCTGAAGAGGAAAATTCTTGCCGAGGGTTCATGGTTTGGCGTAACGTCTTGGCGACTGCTAAGGTCTTGCGAAAGGGTGTAACTTCGGCGAGAAGTCTTCCTGACAAGTAAAGTCTCACTGATAGGGTGGACTCTCGCCGAAGTGAAATGGCGTCGGTGAAGGAAAGGTGCTCGGCGAAAGGTCTCGCTGACTGAGCAAAGTCTCCCCGACTGATATAAGCCCTCGCCGAAACAAGGTAGCTTCGACAAGAGATCTTGCCAACCTGATAGGGTCTTGCTGAAATGAAGTGAGCTTGGGGAGAATGGAGGAGTTCGCTATGAAGTCCCGCTGACCTGGTTGCGTCTTGCCAATAGCGATAGGTCTGCTGCAGATTTCAGCGAGAACTCTTGCCGAATGCGGATGTCTGGGTGAAGAAATGGCGATATCGGTATGACTTCTGAGGACTCACCATGATGTCTCGCTGATAGCGATGGTCTGGGCGACAATGTTGGATATCGATAGGACTCTAGCTGCTCGCTATGAACTTTTGCCAACGGTTGTGAGCTATGCTGATAACTACTGAAGGGCATAATCGCATTGGGGAGACACAGCTAGTGTCTCACCGACATGCGATTCTGGCTGAATAACCTTTGACTGCCTGGGATATTGTGTGGCATGAATTCAACCAATCTGAAGGAGCTAAGGGTGAACCATTGGCTGCTGGACTATTGTGACCGCCCTTGTGCAAGATCAATAGAATGCAAGCGGTATGGATCTGCTCTGTGATCAAAGGCATGGGTCAGCTAGGTGAAACAATGGTCCTCAAATCTAACATAAGGGTCAGATGCTGCTTCTCGAAGATGGTCAACTTGCAGGAGGATCTTGAGCACAGGAAAACCGAAAGGAAAGAAAAGGCCACGAGTCTCCATGACAGCTGGGATCTCTACTGGTAGAAGGCAAATCGATATTAATGGCTATACTCTAGGGCATTTAAAGCAGCTCTAATGGAGGTTCGAGGGTGGACACAGAGGCCAAAAGTTAATCCTGTGTTTACAAAAGATCTGAAGACTTCTCCTGAGGGCGATCCTTCACATTGACATGGACAATAGGGATACACTTGAATGCAACATTAACTTCATTTAAAAAGATCTAGGGACATATCTTTTCTGGAGGCTGATATTTTTGTAAGCCCTAGGGGCCAACACTTTTTGTATATAGGACATTTTTGCCTCTTTGTAAAAGGGTTCTTATTCTTTTCAAAAGTTTGTGACTTTTGTAGTCCTTTCTTAGATTAGCAAACTTTTGTAACTTTTCTTAGATTAGAAAAGGCCACGAGTCTCCATGACAGCTGGGATCTCTACTGGTAGAAGGAAAATCGATATTAATGGCTATACTCTAGGGAATTCACAACAGCTTTGATGGAGGTTCGAGGGTGGACACAGAGGCCAAAAGTTAATGCTGTGATTACAAAAGATCTAAAGACTTCTCCTGAGGGTGATCCTTCACATTGACATGGACAACAGGGATACACTTGAATGTAACATTAACTTCATTTAAAAAGATCTAGGGATAGATCTTTTCTGGAGGCTGATATTTTTGTAAGCCCTAGGGGCCAACACTTTTTGTATATAGGACATTTTTGCCTCTTTGTAAAAGGGTTCTTCTTATGCTTTTCAAAAGTTTGCGACTTTTGCAGTCCTTTCTTAGATTATCAAACTTTTGTAACTCATTTTGGAGAATAATATACAGAGTTTACCTTGGTCACTGTTGATGTTTCAGATTACCATCTTGTTCTTGCAAAGTGTTGTGCATTTCAGGTTCATGATCAAGTTATTTTGTGAATTTCATCTATTCCCTTATAACTTTATCTATTGTTTTTGATGCCTTCCTTTGCAAAAGTATCATTATACGAATCACAAACTGTGTTCACATAATCACACATGGATTCTAATATGTGAAAATCTTTTCCTTTTTTGAAAAAGTGTGTGAATCGAATCTGTTTGTGAAACATTAATGCAAAGCTTATAGAATTTGATGTGTAATCTTATGTTCATTGTCAATTTTGAAGTGTAACCTAAGTATTCCATTTCTCTTATTAGTTGGGTGTATCACCATAGGGTTTAGTTTTATTTTTATGCATTCCTTCTCCCTTTTCCTTTACAGAATCAGTAGTTTAGGTGATACCAAAGGAAGCCGGCCTTCTTCGAAGGTTGACCTCTGTTTACAAGAAACCTACAGCTTTAGAGGTCTTCCCATGTTACACTAGTTTGTTGAATCATACATTCAATAGGGTGCAAAATCCAAGTGATAATAGTTCTGGCACGCCCGGTGGGACCAGTTCCACATTATTTTGTTGGTTTGGTATGCAACCAACAAGTTTCAGACTTTGCAGAAGTCATTTTTTGCATACTTGGTGACTCCATAAGGAGAAAGGACTTCAGAATCAGTGCTTTTATAGTTTATGAGAGGAGTTTAGACAAGGAGAAGCTCAGTTCCTTTTGAATATTTGTAGTTGTCATCACCCAGAAGACAAGGCAGAGCAACAAAAAGGGCACCTCCTAAGTGAGTACAGTCTACACCACCTGGTGTTAGACCAGAAGTTGCATTTTCACCATCAAGAAGGAAAGGAAGACCATCTAAAAGACAAGTTGAGAATCGTTCAACCTCACCTAGCCTTGGAACAGAAAGGTCTCCTTTAAGCAGTTTGACTACTTTTGCTAGTTATATATTTTCAAGTTTTGTTGTTGCAGCAAGTTCATCAACTGCAATTTTTACAATCCAAATCCACCTCTAATGGCTGTACTAGAAATTAGCCTTTTGTGCCATTTAATGGAGGTATTCCATTAAATTTGACACAACACAATGATATTCCAATGGTAGCTTTGAAAAGTTTTCCAACTTTCACTAGGGAAAATTAGACTACCCCAATTGAACACATACGAGATGTTGCTTCCTTATGTGGTGTGCACCATATCACACAAGAAGATGTAGCTGTAAGAATACTTTCAACATCATTCAAAGGAAGAGTATTACAGTGGTTTAGAAGTCTTGGAGTAGGTTCAGTTGCCCCTTGGGATGAGTTGGGTGACAAATTACACAGGCAGTTTCAGGACAGGTCTGATAATTTGTCTTTGTTGGAACAATTAACTACTCTTAAGAGGGCTCCTTAAGAGAAAATGAATGATTTCAATTTCAAATTTCAAAGAACCTGGGATAGAATCCCTGCAATAGTGAGAGCACCTCTAGAATATGCATTTTTGTATTTTTTGAAGGCCCTTAACAGCAATATAGCCATTATGATACAATCAATGGGGGGTTTTTCTCTACTAGATGCATTTGAAGTAGAAATCAGAGCTGAAAATAGCCTAATACAAGCTGGTAAACTTGCTCCTAGGCCACTGATGCCTATATTTCTAGATATTCATTCGAATATCCCTTTGCAAATACCACCTTTTGCACCTTTTCCACCTGTTCCAGCTGCTATAACACAAGAAGTTGTTGTTCCAAGATCTTCAAGTGAGTTACAGGAGATCAAAAGTTTATTACAAACTTCTGGAAATAAGCTTGTGACCTTGGAAAAGCAGCAATCATATAATAGGCCCTATCAATAGCAGAATTCAGGTCAGCAACAACAATATCAAGGTAATAGACAGGCTTATCAAGGCAACTACCAGGGCCCAAGACAGAATGTACACACAAGACCTTTTCAGGCTTATGCTCCAGCACCTGTTAGTGTAGTTAAGGATCTTGTCCCTATTCAAAACAACCTAGCAGTAGATTATGAGTGGTGCTACCCTTGTAACCAACCTCACAATCAGGTCACTTGCTCAAATGGACTCATTAATCAGGAACTTATGGTACAAAATGCCTCGAGTTCACAGCAAAATGAATTCAATGATGCATCTCCACAACACCAAGATCAACCTACCAATGATACTACCCTACTTAACTGGCAAGGTGAAGAATTCTGTGGATTGAATGTAGATAATTCTCCAGTTGTGGCTAACACAAGGGCGAAGAAAAGAGCTTTTGAGTTGGATAAAGCAGCTGATAAAGGGAGAGCAACAACTGCAAAACTATCTACATCTCAAGTGACTCATGGTTTGCAAAGAAATCAACAACTCCCAGTTAAGGAGTAGCCACACTCTCAAGCTGATCATGCTGGCATAAAGGTACATCATAAAGTGAACCCAGTTGTACCCTATAATATTCTTGATAGTATGAAAAAGATGAATGTAATGATGTCTATGTGGGATTCATTAGCTATCCGAGGTAAAAAAGATATGTTACACTCAACTTTGTCAAATTTTAAAGTGTCTGATGAATCTAAGTCTTCAATAGGTCAAGTCAGAATTGTATTGACAAATAATCCCCAAGAAATGGATAAACAACCCAGCAAAGAGGCAGGAAAAAAAGTCAAACCACCTCCATTTTACATGTCTGTAATCATAGGTGATAAGTTAGTTCATAACTGTATGGTAGACAGTGGAGCTAGTAGCTCAGTAATGCCAAAGCAAATTGCCGACAAGCTTGGACTAAAGTATCAGCCTTTAGAGAAAGGAGTGATTCAATTGGATGGTACTTTTGTTAATAGATTGGGTGTTATCAAAGATTTGAGTCTTACCCTTCATGCTTGTCCTAATTTTTTAGTTCCTTAGGACATATGTGTCATAGATCTCCCACCTTTCTTTTCTTTGTGCCTCTCAAGAGACTTTACAACCAAGATAGGTGGTTATGTGTCAGCTGATTGGTCACATATGCTATTTAGAACAAGATATGGAACTAAGGTTACCATTAAATCTAAGAGGTTGGCCAAAGATCACATTGAGCCATATAACACAAGTCCTATCATTGCTGTTCCTACTACTGTAGACACTTGTGTCATTTTTACTGACAGTGAATTGGTTGCCGCTCAAGAACTTCAAGCAGAAGCTATTCCTGATATGTTGCTTCATGAATGGGTAGTTGAAAATGTGTTGGACAATCCTGAAGATTTTATTCAAGATGCCGACATGGGTAATTATGTGATGTTGGAACCAGATGCAGAGGTTCCAAACCTTGAAAAAAGTACAGATCAGCTGTTGCAATAGCAAAGTGAATTTTGGAAAATATTTTTTGATGGTTCTAGAAGCAAGAATGGAGCATGTGGAGGTGCAATGTTGGTTTCTCCACAAGGTGATAAGTATTTTTCAGCCTTTCATTTTGCTTTTGCATGTTCTAACAATAGTGCTGAGTATGAAGGACTCATTCAAGGCCTTGAGTGGGCAAGGAAAAGAGGAATTGACCGTTTGAAAGTCTATGGAGATAGTGAATTGATAGTTAATCAGGTTAGAGGGCTGAATGTTGCCAAGAATGATGCTTTGAAGTCTTACAAGAACAAAGTATGGAACATAATTGAAGAATTTAATGCCTTCAATTTGATTTCTATTCCACGAAATCAGAATAAGCATGTTGATAGACTTGCAGCAATTGGAGCACAGTTTGATATCCCAAGCGATATTAAAAAATATAAAATACAGCAGTATGTCAAGGTGATTATCAGTTCGTCGATTCCTGATAACAACGTTAACTGGCAGGTATTTGAAAGCGATGAACAAATTTTAACCTTTATGCTCCAAGAAGATCAATTTTCTGTAGTGAACCAAGAAAAGATTAAACAATAGTATGATGATCAAGTGATACAGCTGAAGACAAATAAACTTCCCAAAGGGCTGGTTACCTTGGAATCCATATTCAATTTTGATGACCAACTTAAGAAGAGAAAAGTTGCCATTCAAGTGAAAGAAGATCATTATGAAGAAGTGGAAATCTTTAAAGGTAATCTTCTCAAATTAGGCAAAATCTGTTCGGTTGAAGATAGGAGAGCTTTCATTGTTTTATGCCAAGAGTATCATGATGTTTTTGCTTGGTAATATTTTGATTTAAGAGGGTTTGATCCTAATATTGCACAACATTCAATTGAGTTAGAACCTGATGCCAAGCCTGTTAGACAAAAAAAGAGACCATTGAACCCCAAGCTTGAACCCTTGATGATCAAAGAGCTGACCAGGTTAGTTGAGGGGGATATTGTATTTCCAATTAAACACACATCTTGGGTTTCTAACCTTTTTCCGGTTAGAAAAAGAGTGGTGAGATAAGATTATGTGTGGATTTTAGAGATCTTGACAGAGCGTCTTTGAAAGATCATTATCCCTTACCGTCTATGGAACAAATCCTCCAAGCTGTTGCCGGTTCAGAGAGATTTTCTCTTCTGGATGGGTATTCTGGTTATAACTAGTTTTTAGTCAAAGAAGAGGATCAGTATAAAACAACATTTACAACAAAATGGGGAACTATGGCCTACAAGAGAATGCCTTTTGGTTTATCTAATGTTGGTGCCACCTTTCAACATGCCATGGATATGGCATTTTAGAGTTTAATCTAGAAAATTTTGTTGGTTTACTTAGATGACATAACTGTATATTCAAAGAATGCAGATGAACACTTGTCACATCTAAAGCAAGTCTTTGAAAAATGCAAAGAATATGGAATATCTCTCAATCTGATAAAGAGTATTTTTGTAGTTCATGAAGGTAAATTGTTAGGTCACATAGTATCAAAAGACGGAGTTACCATTAATCCTGAAAGAGTTAAGGCTATACTTGAACTTCCATTACCCAATCACAAGGATTACAAAGATTTTTAGGGAGAATCAACTTTTTAAGAAGGTTCATTCCTGATGTTGCAAATTTATTACAACCCTTGACTACCATGCTAAAAAAGAATGCAGTTTTCAGTTGGACTAAAGAAGCAAAACGTAGTTTTGAAAAAATCAAGAAAGCTTTAGCATTAGCTCCAATACTGGTAAATCGAAATTACTCTAAATACTTCTTTTGTATGCTTTTGGTAGCATTAGTTCAATCTCTGCTATGTTGGTTCAGAAAAATAGGGATAATTTATAGCAGCCAATAGCTTTCTTTAGTCAAGTACTTGCTGATTATGAAAAGAAATATACATTTGTTGAGAAACATGTTCTCGCTATGATCAGAAGCCTAAAGAAGTTTAAGCCTCTAGTTTCAAACAATAAAATTCATATTTTGGTTGTACACCTGAGTGTGAAGGAGTTTTTGTTGAACAAAGATCTCAGTGAGAAAAGAGCAAGGTGGATCACAAAAGTAATGGAATTTGACGTCAACATCAACATCACAAAACTAGTCAGAGGTAGAGGACTTTGTGAGCAACTTGCCTCCACTTTTGAAGATGCACAAAAATTAGAAACTAGTGCTTTTTAGCTAATACTGATTAGCCTCAAAATGTTCAAGGTGCCGCACCTGCATTAGTTGTAGGTTGGGTTCAATAAACGACCCCCTTTCTTCACACTGGTGAATGTCCACCAGGTCTAGACAGAGCAAGGCGAAGATACTTCAGATTGCAGTCAATTCATTATGTCCTTATTGATAATATTCTTTTTAGAAAAGATATGAATGGTGTCTTATTAAGGTGCATTGATGCTGACCAGACAGAAAAGGTATTGCATGACTTTCATGATGGAATTTCAGGAGGGCACTTTGCTCCAAGGACAACCGCTTGGAAAATTATGAGAGCTGGTTACTACTGGCCCAGAATGTTCAAAGATGCATATGCATGGTCAAGGAAGTGTATGAAATGTGCTTTGTTTGCATGAAAGGAAAAGCTACCTGCTATGCCTTTACATCCAATTCAGGTAGAGCAGCCCTTCATGAGATGGGGCATTGAATTTACTGGACCAATTAATCCACCATCTAGTGTTGGTTACAAGTGGGTGCTTACTGCTACAGACTATTTCACACATTGGATAGAGGCAGCAGCTTTGAATGAAGCAAATGAATCTTCAGCTTTGAGTTTTTATGAAGATATAATCACTAGATTTGGAGTTCCTAACTCCATCATTTCAGATAATGCTCTTGCATTTGTCAAATTAAGAGTCACAGATTGGGCTATTAAACATGGAATTCATTTGAATACTTCCTCCAATTATTACCCACAGGGTAATGGATTAGCTGAAAGTACAAATAAAAATTTGATCAGAATCATTAAAAGGACTATGGAGGAGAATCAAAGAATTTGGCATACCACATTGAAATCTGCACTTTGGGTAGATAGAATAACCCCTAAGAGGTCAATTGGTAATTCTCTATATGTCCTCATTTATGGTAAAGAGGCTAGATTACCTCTATCTATAGAGTTTCTAGCTCTAGACATTGTTCACTAGTTGGAGATGTATGAAGAACATGACCAAATGTCTATGAGGTATGCAAAGCTCATGGAGCTCAAAGAATCAAGAGACAAAGCTATGAAAACTTTAGAGTATCATTAGCTCCAAATGAAGAAAACATTTGATAAGAAAACTACAGCCAAATTTTTCAAAGAAGGTGATATTGTTCTCAAGTGGGATGTGCTAAAGAGTGGTCCAGGCAAACATACAAAATTTGACCATTTCTAGGCAGGTTCTTTTGTTGTTACTGAATGTAAAGAGCATAATGCATTCCAGTTATCAAACATGGATGGAGAAAGGTTACCAATCCCAGTTAATGGGATTCACCTCAAATGTTGTTTTGAGGCATGATTTATCATTGTACATATTAAGATAGGTTTTATGCTTTTAATAAGTGCTTCTGCACTTTAGTTTAATAGTTGTTTCATTTCCTAAGTGTTGTTCCAACACAGTAAATAATTTCACTTCAGTTTCTCCAGTTTTAACAAGTTTCTAGTGTCCTGATCTACTTCATAGGTCTTGAGTGAGTTGCAACCATGTGCGAACTGCTCTTGGTCTGTTATGAGGTTTTTACTAAGTGACTTCAAGCCCAATGGACAGGTTTGGCTACTGGTTTCTAGGTTTAGTAGGCAAACATCTAACACAGGTCGCTAGAAATGTTGCCCGATTTTTACTTGCGGGTTCAATCAGGTCGCCAAGACATATGTGTTCGGCGTAACGTCTTGCCAATCAACCACAGTCTCACTGAAAGAATGGAGCTCTTGGCCGATAAATGGAGCTCTTGCCAAAAGGTTTTGGGCTCGCCAAGATGTCTCATCGACAAGTGTTGGTCTCCTCGAAAGAAGGTCCGAGCTTTCCAAGAGATGAAGGCTTCAGCATGATGTCTCAGCGACCATTGGTGGTCCTGCCAAAGGGGTAGGGTCTCAACGAAGGGAGGTGTCATCGTTGTGAGGTCTTGCCGACTCGGTGAGGTCTCGCCAAAGGGTAAGGTCTCGGTGTAATGTGGTGGCTTCAATGAAAGGTCCTTCTGATAGGCTAAAGTCTCACAGACAGTTGTTCACAAGGCCGTTGGCGGGGAGAAAACATATTTCCTTCGGCAAAAGGTCTGGCTGAAGAGGAAAAGTCTTGTTGAGGGTTCATGGTTCGGCGTAACGTCTTGGCGACTGCTGAGGTCTCGGTGAAAGGGCGTAACTTCGGGGAGAAGTCTTCATAACAAGTAAAGTATCACCGATAGGGTGGACTCTCGCCGAAGTGAAACAGCGTCGGCGAAGGAAAGGAGCTCGGCGAAAGGTCTCGATGACCGAGCAAAGTCTCCTAGAATGAAATAAGCCCTCACCAAAACAAGGTAGCTTCGATGAGAGGTCTTGCTAAAATGAAGTGAGCTCGGGGAGAATGGAGGAGTTCGCTATGAACTCCCGCCAACCTGGTGGTGTCTTGTCGATAGCGATAGGTCCACTGCAGATTTTAGTGAGAACTCTTGCCGAATGCGGATGTATGGGCGAAGAAATGGCGATATCGGTATGAATTCTGAGGACTTGCCATGATGTCTTGCCGATAGCGATGGTCTGGGCAACAATGTTGGATATTGATAGGACTTTGGCCACTCGCTATGAACTTTTGCCGATGGTTGTGAGCTATGCCAATAACTACTAAAGGGCATAATCGCATCAGGGAGACACAGCTAGTGTCTCACCAACATACGATTCTAACTGAATAACCTTTGGACACCTGGGATCTTGCGTGGCATGAATTCAACCAATTTGAAGGAGCTAAGGGTGAACCATTGACTACTAGACTATTGTGACCGCCCTTGTGCAAGATCAAGGGAATGCAAGCGGTATGGATCTGCTCTGTGATCAAAGGAATGGGTCAGTTGGGTAAAACAATGGTGCTCAAATCTAAAATAAGGGTCAGATGCTGCTTCTCGAAGATGGTCAACTTGCAGGAGGATCTTGAGCACAGGAAAACCGAAAGTAAAGAAAAGGCCATGAGTCTCCGTGACAGCTGGGATCTCTGCTGATAGAAGGCAGATTGATATTAATGACTATACTCCAAGGAATTCAAAGTGGCTTTGATGGAGGTTCGAGGGTGGACACAAAGGCCATAAGTTAATGTTGTGATTGCAAAAGATCTGAAGAATTCTCCTGAGGGCGATCCTTCACACCGACATGGACAATAGGGATACACTTGAATGCAGTATTAACTTCATTTAAAAAGATCTAGGGACAAATCTTTTCTGGAGGCTGATATTTTGTAAGCCCTAGGGGCCGACACTTTTTGTATATAGGGGATTTTTTCCTCTTTGTAAAAGGGTTCTTCTTATGCTTTTCAAAATTTTGTGACTTTTGTAGTCCTTTCTTAGATTAGCAAACTTTTTTAACTCATTTTGGAGCAAAATATATAGAGTTTACCTTGGTCACTGTTGATGTTTCAGATTACCATCTTGTCCTTGCAAAGTGTTGTGCATTTCAGGTTTATGATCAAGTTATTTTGTGAATTTCATCTATTCCCTTATAACTTTATCTATTGTTTTTGATGCCTTCCTTTGCAAAAGTATCATTATATGAATCACAAATTGTGTTCACATAATCACACATAGATTCTAATCTATGAAAATCTTTTCTTTTTTGAAAATGTGTGTGAATCAAACTTGTTTGTGAAACATTAATGCAAAGCTTATAGAATTTGATGTGTAATCTTATGTTCATTGTAAATTTTCAAGTGTAACCTAAGTATTCCATTGCTCTTATCAGTTTGGTGTATCACCATAGGGTTTAGTTTTATTTTTATGCATTCCTTCTCCCTTTTCCTTTACAGAATCAGTAGTTTAGGTGATACCAAAGGAAGCCGACCTTCTCCAAAGGTTGACCTATGTTTACAAGAAACCTACAGCTTTAGAGGTCTTCCCATGTTACACTAGATTGTTGAATCTTACATTCAACAGGGTGCAAAATCCAAGTGATAACACTAAGAAGGTAACACTAAGAATTTTCTAAAATTCCCTCGAATAACCTTAAATGAAGGATTGATTTACCCATAAATATTCCTAACATTTTTTAATCCTTGGTTGTAGAATAAGTTTTTCGTAAGCATCGTTAGATGAATAAACTATATGTTCAACAAGGATTATCACACTAGAAATCTCATAACTCTCATCATGTATACATTTCAAACACATCTAGTGTTAATTAGAGAATGGTAAAGAGGAGATTAAGGATGTAACTAGGAAGTATATGATCCTTGGTTCTACATGATGATATCCAAGACCAACTTAAGGATGTGTTAGAATTGATCTTGCGCCCATACCTTGGATATCAGTAACACGTAAGCCTCTTAAAACTTGCTTAAATCATGATTCAACATAAGAAAGAGTACCCCTATTAAATGTTTATGATTCTAAGGCGAGTCAACTAATGTTGGAAAAATTACGTTGCATAGTAAACCCTATTTAGAAAAAGGGGTGAAAACTAGATGTTACCTAAAATCAATGGGTGAAAACTTGGAAGTTAATTAAGCACTTTTGCAAGTAACATTGACCTAGTAAACTTAATGTAACTATAACAACTTCCAAGCTTTTATTTCCTATTGTTTAAAGATTAAATAGTAAATGAAACAACATGATTTATGTGGTGAAGGCA
This sequence comes from Sequoia sempervirens, assembly GCA_007258455.2. Classification (NCBI taxonomy): domain Eukaryota; kingdom Viridiplantae; phylum Streptophyta; class Pinopsida; order Cupressales; family Cupressaceae; genus Sequoia; species Sequoia sempervirens. The sequence continues at coordinate 28,036,669 of VDFB02271358.1, read as the reverse complement.
TAGAAGGAAATAATTAAGATAATATTGTTAAGGACCAGAAAATATGATGTTTAAATCACCCCCCCTTATAATAATTAAACATAAGAATATTTGCGAAGATATTTTTCAAAAATAAGCATTTTGAGTTGAAAAGTTATCTAGAATTCATGCTATTACTACTCCCCTATAAATGAGTTAAGAACTAAAGACTTGTTACTACCCAAATAAGGAAGGATGCATGTCATAGGAAGTAATAACACACTCAATTATGTGTTGCCCTGGAAGGTTGTGTGCATCTCATAAGGATTGAATAATCAATTGTATGAAATTATAAATTGAGTAATGAATTATGTGTGGCTTTTGGTGTATTATGGAAAATATATAGATAACATACACTAAATTAGACTTGTAAAACTTTCAACTAATGTTGGGTATTCTATACCATTGACTATATTTACTCTTTGAGGTAAGAACACTTACACCCAAATGTAAAGGAGAAAACTTCAAAGGAGGTAAAAATTTTAAGACTTTTACTCATTATGCATCTTATGAGATTAGATGGAGCTATGATTGTAAAAATGATGATTATGGTAATACACTCGAATGGTTCAACCTTAGATAGCAAAATACAAGATTTATAGAAAGATAATAATCAGTTGTAAGAACTACTAGTCCATGATTTATCATGTGTTTTATGCATGTAGTTTTCTTTCTTGTCTCATATTGTGATGTTTCAAAAGAAAATGGTTAACTATCTTCCTTATTAAGTAGGAAAATTTCTTTAGAATGTGTGAGAAACATAGAGGTATTACTGTATGGATATGTTGTGAACATAACAAACATAGTTGAGTAAAAGAGAAAGAATGGTATGGATAACTATATAAAACCAATCTTGATTTTAAATTGATGTCAATCACTAACTTAGCAAGATGGAAAGTGTGGTGAACCAAGTATTGTTGAGTTATAAGAAGATGGAGTAATATATCTAAGCTACCTTAGCACATCATCTAGTGATTTATTTTACGTATGCAAAGTGTGTAGATAGCTCCAAAATTAAGAAGCAAAGTGAATATTGTTTAAAGAAAATATCTAGAATGTGTTTAAGTGTATTATTTTCTATAATATGGTAAATTTCATAAAGTGTATTTTGTTATGAATTGCGAAGTTGAAAACTAGTAATGTGTTGTGCCCCAAGTATGAGATACAAGGTATCCAACAAGGGATAAGGGTGAGGGGACATCATGTACTATCCCTTATGTGTACCCTTTGTGATGATCCTTTTTTGTAAGCTAGTTAATTATGAAATAATTTAAACATGATATGTGTAGATGTGTGTCTACTAAATGAAATGTGAAGTAATTCTTTGTGTAAGTCTTGTTCATATGTTAAATGTGTACACCTAGCATAGGGCTCCCCTACGAGATTAAGATGCCTGCTAGTGTAAATAGGGGTAGAGGGGTGAGAGAACCCCAAGTGGGAACTCCATGGTTTCCCTTGGATGTGTTCCTAACATACTCCACCACATATGAGAACCACACTTATTGGTTCATATTAAAAACCCACTCCTTGATATTTATAACCCATGGGTAAAGGATGGAATTACTTGGACCATATTGAGTGCAGATTTTGGATACTTCAGCAATGCAGGGCATTGATACTATGTGGAAGAGTCCACTATGATTTTGCATGTTATCATATGTATGTGGTTAGGGACCACCGGTTATTGCATGCTATTATACTTATGTGGTTAGAGAACCACCATTCCTCTCCTCCCCTTAGGTTGCTTTATCAAACTCACGTGGTGTTCGTAGTGTGAAATTTTTATTGTTGAGATATGAATCATTGGAAAATTTCTTAATTGATGTTTCATTTTATTATATGCCAACAGTGTTAGATTTTACATTTCTTTTATTGGGGCTATTTAGCCATTTGAAAGTTGTCATAGTACATCATCTCAAGGACTTATCTACTTTCTATTTATGAATTAAGGTTGGAATGTTGAAATGCAGCTGCAACTGATCTTTATTTTGTTTTCCTCTTGAATTTATAATTTTATGTTATTGAAACATTGGTTTGTGATTTTATGTTACTTGTTTGAGGCTTCATATTGTTTGCTAACTATTGGCACATGTGGTGTAATGTAACATCTATAAAACTACCATATCTCAGGGGGTTCCTTGGCAGGTCGTATAGGAGAGTAGATGTGTTGAGGAATTATAAATTATTTGAAAGGGGTTGCAAATCGTACCGGTATGGGATGGTCATTAATCCATTCTTCCCCTAGTTATATGATTATTATTTTGTATATTTCCATTGGATGCTAACCCCCTTACACAAACAAGGGAAGGTACCTAGGAGATGTATGGAAGGGTCCTTAGAGAAGGGTTTTGAGACCATCTCTCATAATGGCTATGGTATCCAAGAATATCCATCCTTGTAAACCCCTTTGAGCCTTGTGACGTGAATTATGTGTAATTGTGTGATGTATGGGTACATTTGTAAATAAATGATGTGGAAATACTTAACTATTATGTGAGAAAGAAAGTGATAGATAAAATTGAGACTACTATTCTTGAGAAATGAATTGATAGTAGAATGAAAATATTTTCTAACATCATGAGTGATGTTTATGATCCAAAAGAGAACCTTGAAGGTTATCCAAGAATGTTAATGTGTTGGACATATGTTGATATCAAGAATATTAACTACATGGATGACTACTAACATTTGTATATTGTGACCATATTGGATAAATGTTCTATGGTAGAAAATTTTGTTTTGAGCATTTCGATGTTTGATTCATGAAAGGGATTTATTTAATATGTGATTAATGGTTGAAAACTATGAATTCTTCATCAATACAATAAAGTAATTCATATTCTAATTGACTTATGTGCATTGATATATTGAGATTAATTTCATAACCTTAACAAATTCCAGGAGGAAGTCTAAGCTAAGGGGAGGGGGATGTAAGACCCCACTTCACATGTGAACAATAAAATCTTAATTTTTTTATATATTTATCCTAAATAGATGCTTGGATATATTTCAGACAATGCATTGTGTGATTACGTGACAATGTGCTTGCATTTCATTTTGACATGTTTTATTATCATTGCCATGATGGTATTAGGCACTTGTTAATTAGGAATATGAATTGGAATTTTAATGAAATTGTTGTATAATTAAATCTTATTTCATTTAACAAATTAATGTGATATACAATTGTTGTTTATGGTTTCATTGGTGATGCATAGGGGAAAACGGGTGCTAGTATGAGAAGGGAGAACCAATGAGAAAAAAATTGAAAGACATCCTCTTGTGGTTATGTATTTGATTTCCTTATTTTGGAGCTTAGAAGTAAATAGAGTCACTGTGTTTATTCTTTTGAGTTGAAAGGGTATTCAATTGTGTGTCATATGAGATGCAAGTTTGGGTTGAGATTTAGAAACCCTTTCATCCAAGTGTGAAACTCGGATGGAACCTAAGGGGGTCTTTAAAAAAGGTTGTTGGTCCATTTCTTGGGTTGGGATGCATAAATAAACCCCCTAGGGTCTATACCATGGTGGCAGGGGTCAAGAGGGAATGCAATAGGGCCCCAAGGAGATGATTTGACTCTTGAAACATCCCCATAATGAGGAGTGACGAATTTTGAGGAAAGGATGAGGTGAAAATATTGAGGGGTTGTCCAAGTGCATGTACCCCCCTCTTAATTTAGGAAAAGACCCTCATTGATGATGGAGGTACACTCACACCTCCTTATCCATGAGTTACAATTTTTGAGACTTCTATATAGAGGAAGAAGGAGTGGGGTGATACCCACTTTTTCTCTTGTATAACTTTAGTGGAGTTGTTATGAGAAGAGGAAAGGAGCTCTATTTTGGAGGGAGATAGTGGTCAAGATGGCTTGGCTTGGAGAGGAAAGAAGAATATGGAGTTTAATCTGCTCACCTAAAATGAAGAGATAAGTTTTTCCCTATGTTCATTTAATTTTGTTATTTGTTATAAGAAGGTGGCATGTTGTATGAGGCATGGTGGAGAATAGAGAGTAGAGAACCTAGATGCATAAAATTGATGCTATGATATTCTTATTACTTTGTAAAAAAATTGGAAAGGACTCCATTCATCATCTTGGAGCTAAAAATTCCTTACTCGGGGGTATGACTAGAGCCCATGAGGCTTCATGATGTCATTATGGAAGGGTGGAGATTAAGTCTTGTTAATTTGTGTGTTACTTATCATGTCACTAAATAATGTTGTGATATTGTGGAATATGTATCTTTCTGAAAATTAAAGAATAAAAAGAGGAACCTTAGTTGTTGGCATGATTGTTTCATTTGTAAGCTTAATTTGAAATGCTGAAAGTTTAGGTAATGAGAATTGTATTTTGTAGCCATAAAAGGAGGAGATATTCTGTGAAGTTTATACTCAAAAAATGCATGAGATATAGAAATATTTTCTTTAGAGGAGAAGGAATTTTGGTATTAATCTTTCTATGTCCTCTTGTGTGTTGTAATAGAGGAATTTTTCTAATTGCTTGCACAATAAGGAATGAATCCATCTAAATATTGTAATAATGATAAGTTTGAGTATTTGAATTAAATCACCTATGATGAGAAATATGGGTATACATGATTTTTTCCAAGAAGAGTGTAGGAAGTATGGGGTTATCCTCTAAATAAATAGATAAGCATATTTTCTTGTTTTCCATTAAAACTCCCCTAATATTATGGGAGCTCGAAAACCCAATAAATATATGCTTATTATAAAGGGTGTTGGTGCATCTAGTCAATATTTATCTCAATTAAGGGAGTGGAAGAAGAGTAAAATTCATAGCATTCTAGTGGAATGGGAAATATATACTTCTATGAGAACATATGCTTGGGATTAAGAGATAAGTTAGTTTATAAGTAAATTAATCCATGCAATATTATGAATCATGTGATCCATATAATGTATTGAATACAATATAATAGGTATGAGTTAAAGAATTAAATATATATCTTCTTAGTTCCTAAATAGAACTCACCCTAGATTTTACTACACCCAAGATATTACTAGATTTTAAATCCGACTAATGGAATACTAAGAAAAAAAAATATATATACCTAAATAAAAATAAATAAATAAATAATGATAACTTGGCAGGGGGTCTCAACTCCTCCCCATGCCCTGCTACAATGGTAGGGATAGGGAAGGAATCACACCCCCTTCCTTATGGGATGCGGCCACAATTCTGGTACATGGGCATGACCTCCCATAGGTTGTTGCCTCCCTTTAACCTCCCCCATGGATTCGTAGTGGGTATGCCATTTTTTTCAAAAACATGCTTCCAACACATTTAATGCACTTTAAATCTGTAGTAAGCTATCTCATATCTAAAAAGAAAATGCATCCATGGGAATTACAAAAAAATGATACTAATAATCTGAGTGTTTTGAATCCAAGCAAGGACAACCATAACAATCTATAATTTTCTCAACATTCTACACAACAACAGTTAAGTTGCTGAATTGTTTCTTATGGAGAAGAATTGCATGTCCATGTCTTGCATAAAAGAAAAAGAAACCTACAATTTTGTAGAGATAATCTAGCACAATCAAACAAAGGAGAAGTTGAGGATAATGTAAGTAAAATGACTAAACAAGTGTCGATATCTATCTTTGGACTATAGTCTATCCACCTCTTTACCTCCCCACCAGGTTGACCCTGAGCTGTTCACCTTATTGTTCTAACACTGTCAAGAAAATGAGTTGATCAAAAGATAAAAGGAGCAGGTTAAAAACTTAAATCAGATTATAGTTTTTGTGTGACCTTCACTCTTGGGTGTGAATCCTCATTAGATGTTAACCCTGCAGTCAGCAAAGTAGTTACCTAACTTCCTTTTCAATTTCTTTAGTGTAGGGGCTACCAACACACTAATTATTTATAATTGGAATGAATACCTCAACATTTAGTGATCCAATCCAATGAACTAGTATAGATATTTGTAAATCTATTGTATTTATTACTTCAGCCTGTTAATCGCCTTCTTGTAGGTCTAAGCCTAGGCCACCTAGGCTCTGGGGTCTAGCAACCACGTCACCTTCTAATTTCAACATGCTTTGGAAAATGGCTTCACCCATAAGTGTTGACATTATAGTGTCATGATAACATTAAATCCTCCCACCTGCATTGATTTTTCACTCAATTCCTTTTAACTTAGCATAGGGGATACCAACACAATAATTATTTTTGATGGGAATGAATACCTCAACATTTGGTGATCCAATCCAATGCACCCATATAAAGATTTGGAAATATTTTGTATTTATTAATTCGGCTTGTTAATCATCTTTACGTAGATCTAAGCCTGCCACCCAGGCTATGGGGTCTAGTAGCTATGCCACCTATGATTTGCACCATGCTTTGGTAGGAGGCTTCACCCATAAGTGTTGACATTATAGTATCCTTATAACTTGCTAATTTTTATTATGTTAACATTAAATACTTATAACTTATAGCTGCCTCTTTACCTCACCACTATGTTGACCCTGAGTTGTTCACCTTACTGTTCAAGCTCTGTCAAGAAAATGAGTTGATCAAAAGATAGAAGCAGGTTAAAAACTTAAGTCAGATTATAGTGTTTTGTATGACCTTCACTCTTGGGTGCAAATCCTCATCAAATGTTGACCCTGCAGTTAGCAAAGTAGTTACTTGAATTCCTTTTAACTTTCCTTAGCACAGGGGCTACTAATGCACTAATTATTTCTGATTGCAATGAATACCTCGACATTTGGTAATCCAATCCAATGCACCCATATAAATATTTAGAAATATTTTGTATTTATTAATTTGATATGTTAATCATCTTTATGTAGGTCTAAGCTTGCTACCCATGCTATGGGGTCTAACAGCTACACCACCTTTTGATTTGCACCATGCTTTGGTAGGTGGCTTCAACCATAAGTGCTAACATTATAGTATCCTTATAACTTGTTATTTTTTATTATGTTAACATTAAATCCTTATAACTTATAGCCACCTCTTTACCTCCCCACTATGTTGACCCTGAGTTGTTCACCTTACTATTTGACCTTTGTCAATAAAATGAGTTGATCAAAAGATAGAAGGAGCAAGTTAAAAACTTAAGTCAAATTATAGTGTTTTGCATGATCTTCACTCTTGGGCGCAAATCCTCACTATATGTTGACCTTCCAGTTAGAAAAGTAGTTACCTAAATTCCTTTTAACCTTCTATAGCGCAGGGGCTAGTAGCACACTAATTATTTCTGATTGGAATGAATACCTCGACATTTGGTGATCCAATCCAATGCACCCATATAGAGATTTGAAAATCTCTTGTATTTAATACTTTGGCCTGTTAATCGCATTTACATAGGTCTAAGCCTACCACCCAGGCTATGGGGTCTAACAGCTACACCACCTTCTGATTTGCACCATACTTTGGAAAGCAACTTCACCCATAAGTGCTAACATTATAGTATCCTTATAACTTGTTAATTTTTATTATGTTAACATTAAATCCTTATAACTTATAGTTTCCTCTTTACCTCCCCACTATGTTGACCTTGAGTTGTTCACCTTACTATTCAAGCTCTGCCAAGAAAATGAGTTGATCAAAAGATAGAAGGAGCAGGTTAAAAAATTAAGTTAGATTATAGTGTTTTGCATGACCTTCACTCTTGGGCGCAAATACTCATCAGATTTTGACCCTGTAGTTAGCAAAGTAGTTACCTGAATTCCTTTTAACTTTCCTTAGTGCAGGGGCTACCAGTGCACTAATTATTTATGATTGGAATGAATACCTCAACATTTGGTGATCCAATACAATGCACCCATATAGAGATTTGGAAATAATTTGTATTTAGTACTTCGGCATATGAATCACCTTTACATAGGTCTAAGCATCCTACCTAAGCTATGGGGTCTAGCAACTATGCCAGCTTCTGATTTGCACCATGCTTTAGCAGGTGGTTTCACCCATAAGTGCTGACATTATAGTATCCTTATAACTTTTTAATTTTTATTATGTTAAAATTAAATCCTTATAATTTATAGCCGCCTCTTTACCTCCCACCTATGTTGACCTTGAGTTGTTCACCTTACTGTTTGAGCTCTATCAAGAAAATGAATTGATCAAAAGATAGGAGTAGCTTAAAAAATTAAGCTAGATTATAGTGTTTTGCATGACCTTCACTCTTGGGCACAAATCCTCATTAAATGTTGACCATACAGTTAGCAAAGTAGTAACCTAAATTCCTTTTAACTTTCCTTAGTGTAGGGGCTACCAACACACTAATTATTTCTGATTGGAATGAATACCTTGAAATTTGGTGATCCAATCCAATGCACCCATATAGAGATTTGGAAATATTTTTTATTTATTACTTCAGCCTATTAATCACCTTTACATAGGTCTAAGCCTAACACCCATGCTATGGGGTCTAACAACTATGACAAGTTTTGATTTGCACCATGCTTTGGCAGGAAGCTTCACCCATAAGTGTTGACATTATAACATCCTTATAACTTGTTAATTTTTATTATGTTAAGATTAAATCCTTATAACTTCTATTTTCCTCTTACCTCCCCACTATGTTTACCCTGAGTTGTTCACCTTACTGTTCGAGCTCTGTAAAGAAAATGAGTTGATCAAAAGATAGAAGGAGTAGTTTAAAAAATTAAGTTAGATTATAGTATTTTGCATGACCTTCACTCTTGGGTAGAAATGCTCATCAGATGTTGACCCTACAGTTAGCAAAGTAGTTACTTGAATTCCTTTTAACTTTCCTTAGCGTAGGAGCTACATGGGCACTAATTATTTCTGACTGGAATTAATACCTTGACATTGGGTGATCCAATCCAATGAAACCATATAGAGATTTGGAAATATTTTGTATTTATTAGTTCAGCCTATTAATTGCCTTTACGTTGGTCTAAGCATGCCACCCAGGGTATGGGGTCTAGTAGCTATGCCACCTTTTGATTTGCACCATTGTTTGGTAGGAAGCTTCATGCATAAGTGTTGACATTATAGTATCCTTATAACTTGTTAATTTTATTATGTTAACATTAAATCCTTATAACTTATAGCAGCCTCTTTACCTCCCCACTATATTGACCCTGAGTTGTTCACCTTACTGTTCGAGCTCTGTCAAGAAAATGAGTTGATCAAAAGATAGGAGCAGGTTAAAAACTTAAGTCAGATTATAGTATTTTGCATGACCTTCACTCTTGGGTGAAAATGCTCATTAGATGTTGAACCTATAGTTAGCAAAGTAGTTACTTGAATTCCTTTTAACTTTCCTTAGCATAGGGGCTACCAGTGCACTAATTATTTTTGATTGGAATGAATACCTCGACATTTGGTGATCCAATCCAATGTACCCATATAGAGATTTGGAAATATTTTGTATTTATTAGTTCAGCCTGTTAATCACCTTTACATAGGTCTAAGCATGCCACCCAAGCTATGGGTCCAACAACTATTCCACCTTCTGATTTGCACCATGCTTTGGCAGGCGGCTTCATTCATAAGTGCTGACATTATAGTATCCTTATAACTTGTTAATTTTATCATGTTAACATTAAACCCTTATAACTTATAGCCACCTCTTTACCTCCCCACTATGTTGACCCTAAGTTCACCTTATTGTTTGAGCTTTGTCAAGAAAATGAGTTGATCAAAAGATAGAAGGAGCGGGTTAAAAAATTAATTCAGATTATAGTGTTTTGCATGACCTTCACTCTTGGGTGCAAATCCTCATCAGATGTTGACCTTGTAGTTATAAAATTAGTTACCTGAATTCTTTTTAACTTTCCTTACCACAGGGGCTACCAACGCACTAATTATTTCTGATTGGAATGAATACCTTGACATTTGGCAATCCAATCCAATGCACCCATATAGAGATTTGGAAATGTTTTGTTTTTATTAGTACAGCCTATTAATCACCTTTACATAGGTCTAAGCCTACCACCCAGGCTATGGGGTCTAGTAGCTATGCCACCTTCTGATTTGGACCATGCTTTGGCAAGCGGCTTCACCCATAAGTGCTGAAATTATAGCATCCTTATAACTTTTTAATTTTTATTATGTTAACATTAAATCCTTATAAGTTATAGCCGCATCTTTACCTCCCGACTATGTTGACTCTGAGTTGTTCACCTTATTGTTCGATCTCTGTCAAGAAAATGAGTTGATCAAAAGATAGGAGCAGGTTAAAAACTTAAGTCATATTATAGTGTTTTGCATGACCTTCACTCTTGGGTGAAAATCCTCATCATATGTTGACCCTACAGTTAGCAAAGTAGTTACCTGAATTCCTTTTAATTTCCTTAGTGTAGGGGCTACCAACACACTAATTATTTTTGATTGGAATGAATACCTTGACATTTGGTGATCCAATCCAATGCACCCATATACAAATTTGGAAATATTTTGTATTTATTACTTTTTCCTATTAATCGCCTTTACGTAGATCTAATCCTTCCACCCAGGCTATGGGGTCTAGAAGCTATGTCACCTTCTAATTTACACCATGCTTTGGAAAGCAGCTTTACCCATAAGTGTTGACATTATAGTATCCTTATAACTTGTTAATTTTCATTATGTTAACATTAAATACTTATAAATTATAGCTGCCTCTTTACATACCCACTATGTTGAACCTGAGTTGTTCACCTTATTGATCGAGCTCTGTCAAGAAAATGAGTTGATCAAAAGATAGGAGTAGGTTAAAAACTTAAGTAAGATTATAGTTTTTTGCACGACCTTCACTCTTGGGCACAAATCCTTATTAGATGTTGACCTTGTAGTTAGCAAAGTAGTTACTTGAATTCCTTTTAACTTTCGTTAGCGTAGGGGCTACCAATGCAATAATTATTTCTGATTGGAATGAATACCTCAACATTTGGTGATCTAATACAATGCACCCATTTAGAGATTTGGAAATATTTTGTATTTATTACTTCGGCCTATTAATCACCTTTACGTAGGTCTAAGCCTGCAACCCAGGCTATGGGGTCTAGCAGCTACACCACCTTTAGATTTGCACCATGCTTTGGCAGGCGGCTTCACCCATAAGTGCTGACATTATAGTATCCTTATAACTTGTTAATTTTTATTATGTTAACATTATCATCATAACGTATAGCCACCTCATTACCTCCCCACTATGTTGACCCTGATTTGTTCACCTTACTCTTCGAGATCTATCAAGAAAATGAGTTGGTCAAAAGATAGAATGAGCAGGTTAAAAACATAAGTTAGATCATAGTGTTTTGGATGACCTTCAGTCTTGGGCACAAATGCTTATCAAATGTTGACCTTGCATTTAGCAAAGTAGTTACCTGAATTCCTTTTAACTTTCCTTGCGTAGGGGCTTCCAACGCACTAATTATTTCTAATTGAAATGAATACCTCGACATTCGGTGATCCAATCCAATGTACCCATATAGAGATTTGGATATATTTTGTATTTATTACTTCAGCCTATTAATCTCCTTTATGTAGGTCTAAGCCTGCCACCCAGGCTATAGGGTCTAGCAGCTATACCACCTTTTGATTTGCACCATGCTTTGGTAGGTGGTTTCACCCATAGGTACTGACATTATAGTATCCTTATAACTTGTTAATTTTTATTATGTTAACATTAAATCCTTATAACTTATAGCCGCCTCTTTACCTCCCCACTATGTTGACCCTAAGTTGTTCACCTTATTGTTTGAGCTCTGTCAAGAAAATGAGTTGATGAAAAGATATTAGGAGAAGGTAAAAAACATAAGTCAGATTATAGTGTTTTTCATGACCTTCACTCTTGGGTACAAATGCTCATCAGATGTTGACCCTATAGTTAGAAAAGTAGTTACCTGAATTCCTTTTAACTTTCCTTAGCATAGGGGCTATCAATGCACTAATTATTTCTGATTGGAATGAATACCTTGAAATTTGGTGATCCAATCCAATGCACCCATATAGAGATTTGAAAATTATTTTTATTTATTACTTCGGCCTTCTAATTTCCTTTATGTAGGTCTAAGCCTACCATCTAGGCTATGGGGTCTAGCAGCTACGTCACCTTTTGATTTGCACCATGCTTTGGCAGGCGGTTTCACCCATAATTGCTGACATTATATTATCCTTAAAACTTGTTAATTTTTATTATGTTAACATTAAATCCTTATAACTTATAGCCGCCTCTTTTCCTCCCCACTATGTTGACCTTGAGTTGTTCACGTTACTGTTCGAACTCTGTCAATAAAATGAGTTGATCAAAAGATAGAAGGAGCAAGATAAAAAGTTAAGTTAGATTATAGTGTTTTGCATGATGTTCACTCTTTGGTGAAAATCCTCATTAGATGTTGACCCTGTAGTTAGAAAAGTAGTCACCTAAATTCCTTTTAACTTTCCTTAGTGTAGGGGCTACCAACACACTAATTATTTTTGATTGGAATGAATACCTTGACATTTGGTGATTCAATCCAATGCACCCATATAGAAATTTGGAAATATTTTGTATTTATTACTTCAACTTATTAATTGCATTTACATAGGTCTAAGCCTACCACCTTGGCTATGGGTTCTAACAACTATGTAACCTTCTGATTTGCATCATGGTTTGGAAGGCCGCTTCACCCATAAGTGTTGACATTATAGTATCTTTATAACTTGTTAATTTTTATTATGTCAACATTAAATCCTTATAACTTATAGCCGACTCTTTACCTCCCCACTATGTTGACCCTAAGTTGTTCACCTTACTATCTAAGCTTTGTCAAGAAAATGAGTTGATCAAAAGATATAAGGAGCAAGTTATAAACTTAAGTTAGATTATAGTGTTTTGCATGACCTTCACTCTTGGGTGAAAATCCTCATCAGATGTTGACCCTACAGTTAGGAAAGTTGTTACCTGAATTCCTTTTAGCTTTACTTAGCACAGGGGCTACCAACACACTAATTATTTCTGATTGGAATGAATACCTCAAAATTTGGTGATCCAATCCAATGCACCCATATAGAGATTTGGAAATATTTTGTATTTATTACTTCGGCCTATTATTCACCTTTACGTAGGTCTAAGCCTGCCACCCAAGCTATGGGGTCTAGTAGCTATGACACCGTCTGATTTGCACCATGCTTTGGTAGGTGACTTCACCCATAAGTGCTAACATTATAGTATCCTGATAACTTTTTAATTTTTATTATATTAACATTAAATCCTTATAACTTATAGCTGCCTCTTTATCTCCCCACTATGTTGACCTTGAGTTGTTCACCTTACTGTTCGAGCTCTATCAAGAAAATGAGTTGATCAAAAGATAGAAGGAGCAGGTTGAAACCTTAAGTTAGATTATAGTGTTTTGCATGACCTTCACTCTTGGGCGCAAATAATCATCATATTTTGACCTTGCAGTTAGCAAAGTAGTTACCTGAATTCCTTTTAACTTTCCTTAGCACAAGGGCTACCGACACATTAATTATTTTTGATTAGAATGAATACCTCAACATTTGGTGATCCAATCCAATGCACCCATATAGAGATTTGGAAATATCTTTTATTTATTACTTCAACATGTTAATCGCCTTTACGTAGGTCTAAGCCTGCCACCCAAGCTATGGCGTCTAGCAGTTACACCACCTTCTGATTTGCACCATGCTTTGGCAGGTGGCTTCACCCATAAGTGCTGACATTATAGTATCCTTATAACTTGTTAATTTTTATTATGCTAACATTAATTCCTTATAACTTATAGCTGCCTCTTTACCTCCCCACTATGTTGAACCTAAGCTGTTCACCTTACTCTTCAAGCTTTCTCAAGAAAATGAGTTGATCAGAAGATAGAAGGAGTAGGTTAAGAATTTAAGTCAGATTATATTGTTTTGCATGACCTTCACTCTGGGGCACAAATCCTCATCAGATGTTGAACTTGCAGTTAACGAAGTAGTTACCTGAATTCCTTTTAAATTTCCTTAGCGTAGGGGCTAGCAACACACTAATTATTTCTGATTGGAATGAATACCTCAACATTTGGTGATCCAATCTAATGCACCCATATAGACATTTGGAAATATTTTGTATTTATTACTTTGGATTGTTAATCGCTTTTTCCTAGGTCTAAGCTTTCCACCCAGGATATGGGGTCTAGCAGCTAGGCCACCTTCATATTTGCAACATGGTTTGGCAGGTGGCTTCAGCCATAAGTGCTGACATTATAGTATCCTTATAACTTGTTAATTTTTATTATGTTAACATTAAATCCTTATAACTTATAGCTGCCTCTTTACCTCCCCACTATGTTGACCATGAGTTGTTCACCTTACTATTCGAGCTCTGTCAAGAAAATGAGTTGATCAAAAGATAGAAGGAGTAGGTTGAAACCTTAAGTTAGATTATAGTGTTTTGCATGACCTTCACTCTTGGGCGCAAATAATCATCAGATTTTGACCTTACAGTTAGCAAAGTAGTTACCTGAATTCATTTTAACTTTCCTTAGCACAGGGGCTACCAGTGCACTAATTATTTTTGATTGGAATGAATACCTCAACATTTCATGATCTAATCCAATGCACCCATATAGAGATTTGGAAATCTTTTGTATTTATTACTTCAGCCTATTAGTTTCCTTTACGTAGGTCTATGCCTGCCACCCAGGCTATTGGGTCTAGTAGCTACGCCACCTTTTGATTTGCACCATGCTTTGGCAGATGCCTCACCCATAAGTGTTGACATTATAGTATCCTTATAACTTGTTAATTTTTATTGTGTTAACTTTAAATCCGTATAACTTATAGCCACCTCTTTACCTCCCCACTATGTTGACCGTAAGTTGTTCACCTTACTCTTTGAGCTTTGTCAAGAAAATGAGTTGATCAAAAGATAGAAGGAGTTGGTTAAACACTTAAGTCAGATTATAGTGTTTTGCATGACCTTCACTCTTGGGTGCAAATCCTCATTAGATGTTGACCCTACAATTAGCAAAGTAGTTACCTAAATTCCTTTTAACTTTCCTTAATGCAGGGGCTACCAGTGCACTAATTATTTCTAATTAGAATGCATACCTTGACATTGGGTGATCCAATCCAATGCACCATATAGAGATTTGGAAGTATTTTGTATTTATTACTTTGGCCTATTAATCGCCTTTATGTAGGTCTAAGCCTACCACCTAGGCTATGGGGTCTAGTAGCTATGCCACCTTCTGATTTGTACCATGCTTTGGTAGGCGGCTTCACCGATAAGTGCTAATATTATAGTATCCTTATAACTTGTTAATTTTTACTATGTTAAGAATAAATTCTACCACTTGCATCGATTTTGCACTTAGACAATGAATCAATAACAATGTAGTCTTTTCAAATTAAAGGGGATTGAGATAGGTAGAGGGCATTGTATGCTGAATTAACTCCTTTGTGATTGATGGACCAAGATCACACTAAGCATACAACTTGTACAAAAAAAGAATTGGTTATTAAATATTAAAATAAGTATCTCTCTATTTAACAACAATGCTGACAAGAAGAAATGTCAAAATGTGCTTAGAATCATTTAACTCTAGTGATTGCTTAACAACTTAATGCAAGAGATCAATAAAGTTGGTAACATGCAAAAAAAGTTACATCTGTAAGTGTGGAATAAGTAATGAGTAAAATAACAAACAACACTTCTTAATAAGACATTATATCAAGAGAATCAACAATAATTAATCTAATTAACAGAGGAAAACTCTTGAAGGCATCATATTACTCTCTATCTCCAAAGATTTATTAAGTCACTAGGCTCTCATATTTTGTAAGCATTGTGATTGTTAAAATGCCAATCTAGAGAATGAGATGCTGCTAAATGCAATAATCAAATCCTATATGATGATGTCTAAATGATATGATGAAGCTATTGTAATCTAAATTGACATGAAACTTGATGAAAGAAGCTATAGTAAACTATGATGTAGCCAAATGAAAATCCATGATATTGATTCTATTCTAAAATGCTTGCTATTTCTATTGCTAAACAATAATTGCTTATTGCTAAGATGCTTGATTGCTCAATTGGTATTTCTGCAAAGTAAGTTTGCACCAAATTGGGATCCATTTCCTGTAGAAGGAGGTTGTATTTATAGATTCACGACAACACATTTGTGAAGGGAAAAAAAAGCAAAGGTCTGGATTTGATCTGAAGGATTGAATGGTGAAGGATGAAGAAGCCTGAGCTAATTATGGAGATTGTTCCTCCCTAGACAAGCACTCAGCCATAAGATAGGAAGAATCATTGGAAGAAGATGAAGAATTTCACCTGCAAATTTGTCTCAAATTGCCCGAGAAGGTTGAGATGAATTAAATTAGACATTTCATATCTAATTTGGTAGGTGAAATATGATTAGCTATAGAAATATGTGCATAAATTTGAATATTTTGGATTTGTTTCAAATTTAGGAAAAAATAAAAATTGTTAAAATAAACAAATGTTTTTGATATTGTTTATTTAATAAAAGAGAGATAATGATAATTAAATAAAAACTATTGAAGTTTTGATTATTTAATTAAGAGAGAATAATGAGAAGAATATAAATGTGAACTATATAAATAAATATTTCTATTTATTCAATAGTAGATGAATTTAAGGTTAATTAATCAAACAAATCGTATTTAATTAATTAGATTATCTAGACCATTTTTAGTTGTATACATTTTTCCCCTCTTTGAAGTGATGTGTTTACGCATTGCTTCAAAGAAAATTTTGTAGCTGCTGCTAGTACCAACAAATTTTTTTCGATATGCCCCAGATGTTGATTTTGCTGTGATGATGGATATATGCCCCGTCAGGAGATAAATTGATGATTTTTTGATTTTTTGTTTTCTTTTTTTTTTGGTTTTTTTTTTTTTTTTCAATTTTATGATGATTCGATGAATATTTGATGATGAAATAATTTATCTCTCAACAAACAATTTAAAAGATGCCCCTGTGATGAAATTTGAATTAACTTCCTTTGAAAAGAAATTAAATAAATGCCATAAAAATCAACTTTAATCACTCTATTAAAAAACTAAAGCATGATTTAGAATTCATTTGTGCAATTTGAGTTTTGAAATTTGAGAGAGAGTGATTTGGAGCTTTGTGGAGCAAAATGTCAATCCCCTACCACACTCACCGTTTAAAGTGCGTACGTCAACAAAACCACCCGACTGCCTATGGACCTTTGGTACATACCCGTGAACCTCCTTGTTTTTTATTTTCCATGCCTATAATTTAGATATTAAGTGTTGGAATTCTTTTAGCGCATCTAAAATCCCGTAGTAGAGCATAGAATTATTGTTTTAGCGCATAGACTAGAATAGCGCATAGGCTAAAAGTTTTAGCACTTAGGCAAGATGATTTAGTGTATAGGCTATTTTAACGCTTAGGATAGATTGTTTAGCGCATACATAGGTTCAAGTAGTGCATATAATATAATGCCACATCTATCACCTGAAATGGCGCATAGACTTTATGAAATGGCGCATTCACTGGTTTTGTGCATTGACTACCTGAATTGGCACATTTTCCTCCTAAAATGGCACATCTGATGAAATAGTGCTTTGATCACTTGTTTTAGTGCATTGAGGTGTTGTAATGGCACATCCAATATTGTGGTGCATAAAAACACTATTTTAGCTCATTCAATTCAGAGTGATGTATTTTGTCAATTTTGTACTTGATTTTGTCAATTTTGATCATGTCAGTTGTTGATTTGATATGATTGATGATCTCAATAAAGTATATGATGTTCAACCTCACTAACTCATTTGATTGCAAAATCTGACGAAAATGTCCAATGAAATACATATAATTTGATGTGTAATTTTCAATTTTTTGAAAGTTTATCCCCGACGTTCATCGAAATTTCTACGAACCTGGGTTTTGTCGAAATGTCGACTATCAGTTTTGTCAAAATTTTGACAAACATGAAAAATAGAAAAAAATCAAATTGTGGCTGACATAAAGAAAAGTGAGTTTGTGCCTGATTTATTGTGACAGTGTTTGGCTCTACTTGAGATAGTTTGTGGAGAACTAAGGACAATTTTCTTGGGAAAAATCGGAAAAATTCAAGAGGATATCGTCCGGTTGAGGGTAGTCATTGTATTTTGAGAATTTAGTTGTGTCAGATTTGTAGTTCGGGTTTGAAAATCATATTTTAAAGCAACATCTCATTAGATTTCATTTTAGAGGTTTAGGGTTTTGAGAATTTCATGTCCATATTTTGTTGTGTGGAATCACCATAATCACAACCAAGGAACATATTCTTGTGACTATAATTATGTGATCCATAACTCTATTGTTCATGTGGCACAGTTGTGCTATAACAAATACAGGATGCATTCATGTGTGACCCAAGTTTAATGTGGCTATGTTGTGATAGAAATGGAGGCACTCATATAATGTAGTTAATTCAGGTTGTATAATGTAGGTGTCAATCATCATTGGGTGCATTTAGGCTATCTCAAGTTTAACAGGTTAGGATGTAATTATAGCATGATCGAAGAGTGATTACCTCTTGTTGTAATAAAGAGCTTATAACTCTGGTTGATATGCAGAGTGGTTGTGTTATATCAATTATGTAGTGCATTCAAGCACAACCCACATGGTTTAATGGGCTATTCTAGAGAGTGATCAAGATTTTCTAAACCTTATGAATGTTACTTGACATATATTTGCATAATCTCAAATTATTTTAGAGGCTTTTGAAGTATCAATGTATCCTATATAGGGTTTAGAATGATTTCTTTTAATTAAAAAAATAAATTAATGATGTATTTCCCTATAATTAGATAATGTGGAGATCTCCTAAATCTTCCCCAGCACACTATCCTCTTTGACACTATATTCATTACTCCAGCTACTAGGGTTTTGCATGTGGCATCTTTAATATTTTCATGACCATGGCTTTTAAATAGATCTCAGTCTACTTTAATCCTTTTCATGGTAACCTTTGAGTTCCCTAATCCACCTTCAATCTATTCTAAGAACGGTGTCTTAAGCTAGACTGCATAGTATGCATATAAAACAAGTCCTTCATACCTGCCATTGTTCCAAACCACCACTCACTGCCTTGCTTAAAATGTTGCCTCCATAAGCACAATAGCATGTTTTAAAATCATGGTTGCCAGTGATTGACCATTAAGGTCACCACTTTCATCAAGATACAATGAGATTTTTGTCTTCAAACTCAAGGCATTATGCAAGATAACATTGTGAATTGTTTGTTGTGTACGATTTGATTTTCTTGCACATTTACTACTTTTCTAACTTCCTTTAAGACTGGGTATTGCACCCTCATCTGCAATCTCAAACAACTCACTCACTATCACTTGAAGATTCCTTTCATGAGCATCCTTCTATAAAATAAAACTATGCCCTATAGATTACCTACTTACTACAATGGACTCATTGTTTCATGGTATTGTAGTTCTTAAGATCCTTCAACCTTATTGACACTACTTTACAGTCCACAAGGTATTATTCACTATTCTCCCATCTTTGATGAGTCTCAAAATACTACTCAAACATGCAATCCACTACCTCCATTATACATTAATGGCTAAGAAGAAAAAATGAACCTATGATTACCACTGTTACTTCATTTGGACAATCATTCCTTGATTGCATTTGCCTTGTCTAACACTACCAAAAGCATTTGAAAAACCCTTAAGGATTGAAAGGGGGTAAGGAAACTCACTGTTAAAATATCCACTTTACTATGCAAGGTTTGAGCTTTATTATCTTGTCAACTGCTAGCCTCCTTTTTTTGACTATATCAAATCTCAAGTGGTGTCATTCTTCTTACCAGTAGATTGCATTTACAAATGTCACTAGATTGCATTTACAAATGTCACTTGCTACATAGTGTGCTTGTTATTGGCTACAATCTTTAGATTGCAAGATTTTGTTATTACCTACAATGTCTCAATCTTTCTAGTATTGCAACCTCACTAATCCACTATAGTTATTATTTATGTTTCTACGAAGGCCTAGGGTTTGTACCCTAATCATGCTCTTACCAATACTTCTATTATTTTTTATTAGGGCTCTCTCAATGTTGAGGGCCCTAGGGATAAGCTTGTCATAAGAAGTGACACATTGCATCTTTAACTTAAAGGATAAATCCGTATTGATATTAGCAATGATGATTCTGACTTGTTGCTCCTTAGAAATGGGTCACTTGCTCTTACTAGCTCGCTACCTCCATCATTGTAGAAAGTTTGCGATCAAGTTCAATATTCTGATTTTAGGAGTCTTAACGGTTGGAAATCATAGTAAAATCATAATTTAATAAGTTTTGGAATTAGTATTTTAAAGTGTTTTTTGGGGTCATTAATTTTAGACTATCTTCTCTTTTGCAGGGGTGGTTGCATGCCAATTTTTTTTGGTGTAAAATATTAGAATTATTAGATTATGTTACCTGTCTATGAATAAAAATTATTGGAGTGTGAGTTTGATATTTTTTGAAGATTTAAATAGTCAACCTTGGTAAAGAAAAATTATGTCAGATAATATTAGTCCAGAACAAAATGAAGAGACACTTGATAGATTGTGGGCTAGATTGAAAAGAGAGGGTGATGGGAAATGTTATTGTCCTTGCAATAATTACAAGGGCTTAAAGATGAGACAACTTTTAATCACAACAGCTGAGAAACATTGTAGGCAACATGGTCACGTTGAAGGGGGGCATGATTATCATCCATTGGTAAGTTGTTCATTATATGTGTTTATATTGATTGAATTTGTAAATGTTTATATCATTTAACATTATATATATAATCACTTGATCATGATCATGGTTTAGTTGTGTCTATCATTATTATAAAGGTGGGAACCTAGAATGAGATGATATGGATTATCATTTCGAGAGAATGTAGTTTTGCAAGCGGATGAACATGGAGTGAATATCGAATGAAGTTAATGATCCTATGGAAGAAGATGATCGAGAAAACCACAGGTTGAAGATGATGAGTATGAATACATTGATCCATGACACATTTTAGTGGCGGAATCGATCATGATGATCAAGAATAGCGATGACATTCATGATTTACATTATGAAGGCATATGAGCCTTTATGAAGGCTCCCAAACAACTCTTCTACTTTCATATTGTTGTTGTTGAACGAAGGTTATGAATGGTTTATCAAAACATAGCAATCATGGATGTTAAGGTATGTCATATATGTCATATTTTTTCATCTATTTTAATTGTTGTTAGTTCATCACTAGTAAATAAAGGATGAAATATGTACCATTAATATTCTTTATATGAACAAATTATTTTTTGTTGTAGATTGATTAGTGAAGTTTTTTTACCACCATCAAATATTTTACCTCACTCATACTGAGATTTATCTTCCATTATGAAAGATATCAGAATAGAGTATCAAGCAAATAGATGCATGTCATAATGATCATATTATATATCATAAACAACAAGAATTTACAACAGAATGCCTAAAATGTCATATCAGTAGATATCGAACAAATCAACTAACAAAAAAGGTGCCTCACAAGGTTATTCATTATATTCCCATTATTCCACGTATGCAACGATTATTTAGGTATGAAAGCTTAGCGCAATTTATGGATTACCATGCATAGAATAGAAGTGGAGATGACATTCTTCGAATTCCTGTGGATGGTTCTGCATTTAGGGACATGGAGGAAAAATGGCCACACTTTAAAGAAGAACCTCATAATCTCAAGCTTTCATTGGGAGCGGACGGTGTCAATCCATTTGGAGAGCTGAGATCTGTTTACTCAGTGTGGCCTATTTTTGTTATCAACAATAACATTCCTCCATGGATGTCAATAAAGAGGGAGCACATAATGTTGTCAATGATTGTTCCAGGAATTTGTTTACATCAATTTTATTTAATGTAGTAGCATCTCATTTGTTTTATTTGTTGCATAATGACATATTTTTTTCATTGAATAGTCATGTATATTAATTTATATATATTGCAGTAAAATGGTTATAATAATTATGTAATGTTTATGTTCATTCAACTAGGTAAGTACCAAGTTAAAGATATGAATGTATATATCGAGCCTTTTATTGACGAGTTACTAAAGTTATGGAATGGTTTCACTATGTATGGCGTCTCTAGACCAATATGACAAAGACAATTTCAATTCCATGCAATGCTTGTATGGACAATTCATGATGCCCCAAGGGTAACACATTTTTTTGGTATGTTATAACGTTTGACTGCACTTTAACAATATTTAATTTGATGAAGTAGATATCATGCATGTTTTTAAAATAATCTATTCATTATATATAATTATAAAAATTGACATATTTGATCCAATTATATATGATCTTGCAGGTCTTCAAACAAAGGGAAAATTTGTATGTCCAATTTGTGGTCCAAAGATGAAGTCTAGTCGTTCAACAAGTTTAGGAAGGCGGGTGTTTGATGAGTATAGGCACTTCCTCCATAGAAATCATAAGTATCGAACTACTGAAAAACATATTTTCAATGGGAAAGAGGAGACTACATCAAAACCACGAAGAATGACACCTCGCTTATGGAAGTTGGAATATAATAGAATTAATCGTCAAGGTTATACATCAGATCAAATTTTTTATCTATCATAAATGATATATTTTAAATTTATATTTTTATATTGTGTTGTGTTTACTCATATTGTAATTGACAATGATTGTCGTTGTTAATTTGTTTAACTTATATGCTTCATGAAGGTCATCAGGGCATTAATTGCCAGCTTCCATAGGGACTAAAAAGTTATCCTAGACAATTTAGTAGGTTGCCCTACTATGAGCAGCTACAAATTGTGCATTTGTTTGATCCAATGCATATCAGAAAGAATATAACAGAAACATTATGGAAAATATTAGATGGAAGGAACGACAAAGAAAAAATTGTCAAAATTTGTAGTGACATTCAGGAAGCCAATCATGTAATGAAAAATGTCATTCAATTAAATAGCGATAGAGACCAAATTAATATAAGTGCCCTTCCTTGGTTATTAACAGAGCAACAAAGCAATGCTATAAAAGAAGTCATACAACAAATTCGATTTCCCACAGGATTTGCTGCGAACATAAACAATAAAATAACAAAGAAAGGTGAATTTGGGTTAGGGATGAAAACACATGATTGACATACCTTCATTAAGGTAATTATTTTGGTATATTATATACACTTGTATAATGCATGTATTTTTCAGTGTATTGTGTTTACTACTTTTGGAAAAATAATGAAAAGATCATTTTATAATTGTTGCAGTATGTTCTACCTCTATCTCTCCCAGACAAATTTGATAACAATGTCAAGCAAGTTATATATGATCTTAGAAAATACATGAGGTAAGTAGCGAGATTTGTTCAATTCATTGTATACATCTTATAATTTCTATTTGTTTTACTTTTTATGTAGTATATTGTATATTTTTGTTAAATTTTGTTAATATATTTGCGCCTTGAATCACTTGTAGATGGCTGTCATCTAAAGAAATCCATGAAGATATAAATTATTGGAAGAGAAAAATTCCTCGTCTAATGTGTGAAATGCAAAAGTGTCTACCTTCAAAAAATTTCAATGCACAAGAACACTACCTCATACACCAGGTTGAGGAGATTGAATTGTGTGGACCTGTACACACAAGGTCAATGTGGATGGTTGAGAGGCACTTGAAATTTTTTAAGGATTTGGTTAGACAAAGAACACATCCTGAGGGTTCTATGGTGGAGGGATATATGGTATACCAGACCATGGCGTACATTAGTGAATATCTTCCTAAGTTTGTAGCAAAGATCCATGTAGATCATATTTGGGATCCCAACTCCATTAACAAATTCGAAGGGGAGTACCTGATGGGGAAAGGTAGATTGAGGAAAGCGAGGTAATTATAAGATGGTCATGGAGATTAATTGGAATACATTTTACATATGGTTTTTATGTATATTGTACTTATTTAATTTGTAATCTTCAATATACATCAATTATAAATTAAGGTCATATACCGTGGTATTTAACTAATTATACGTCGTTTGTGAATTTCAAATTTTTTTGATATAGTTGGTCGAGAGTGGGATGCACTACATTTGTATGTCACCAACAATCTTGATTGGATGACAGTATGGATTGAACGATTTCAACAACCTGGTCGCGTATTAACATGGGAAGGTGTGGCTTCATTGGTTAAAGAAGCTCATCGTAATGGAGATTCCAATGTTACACAAAGGGAAATTGATTTAGCATATGGTTTAAGAGATAAAAAGGTACGTATAAATATATTAATCACCCATATTATTTATTTATTTTCAATTATATTGATGTATATATATGTTGAGATTGTTTTTCTTTGCATACATTATTAAGAATAAATATGTTTATCAATTGACGATATTGCAATAATTTTTACATGTTTGACATATTGCAGGTGAAACACCACAAGGCTATGTGGTGCAATGGTCATAAATTTTGAATCAAAATGTTGGATGACATGAAGAAAAACTTGTGATTCTGGTATAACTATAGTCTTTCAAGTGACTAATATTTCATCTAGAAGCGACATACATCTAGAAGTCTCAGAAAATCGATACTATGGGATTTTGGATGATATACTTGAGTGTGACTTTAAGTCCTTTAGATTAATTCTGTTCGTCATCCTATGGTATAGGCTACGATTGAATGAAAATGATCCTAAGAGAACTATTATTGAACATGATAATGGATTTACCATGGTTAATACAAGGTTGATTGAGTGAGCTGGAAATGAGACCGATGTTCTTCCAAGCCAATGTGAGCAGGTATTTTACTCAAAGGTTCCAGGTAAATCGGGTTGGTCATTTGTTGTTAGACATGATCCAAGAGGAAGGCCGGTAAAGTATAATGTGGTGGAAGAAGAAGATACTGAAGAACTAGAAGATGATGTAGATGATGATTAGGATCAATAGTTAGTTGATGATGTCCCTAATGAAGATGTCCAAGAGGAGGAACTAGATCATGATGATGTAGGAGTTAATGTTCATGAAGATGATATCCGTGTGCATGATGACATTATCAAAACTGATATCGATGATGATGATGATGATATGACCAATCCTTATAATGTCGAATCTAGATCGGATGATACAGACAAAGAGTTGGATGAAGAAGATCATTGACATTTCAATAGTGATATTAACAACCTTGAAATTAGTGTGTTTTATGTTTCATGTGATCATAAAAGATTAAAAAGTCAGTTGTAGAGGTGGTTGTTCAGTGGTTGACGTGTAAAGGCCTTTAAAAGGAATAAAGTGATCATTGTAATGGTTGTTGATGGTTGAGGATTTAAAATACAAGATCTTGACATTCAAAAATCTTTGTTTTTCTTCAAAATTTCTATATTTTTCCTGTTATGCAGCACTGTATGGTCACATGCAGCCATATTTTGATGTGAAATCAATTCCAGGTCATGAAGATATGTGTTAGCTTTGATTTGAATATGATTTGAGGGCTTAAGGCATTGGTTTGAGTTAAAAAGCTTCATTTCTTTGCATACAACCCGGTTACCCTATTTTTGAGAATTTTGTACTCCAAACCTGATATAAAGGGGCTCTTACACTTTTTGTGATTATTGTGGCTTGTGTAAGAGGCCCCATGGATATTTTTGTAATTGTAGGATGCATGAATAGTGTGTAGGATGAGAAATAATGAAGGTATAGCTGCTGTCTTCAATAGTTTTGTGAAGAAAAGCATGTGAAATGAGAGGTACTTTCTGGCCCAATGATTGTTTGCTCCTTCATTTTCTATAAGAAGGATTTCAAGGCCAGAAGTAGCAGTTAGTAAGTTAGATATTTTTTGGTCGAGTCTAGGTAGAGTTGCAGAGCAAATTGTAAAGTTTGATGGTTTTAAGGAAAATGCAATTTAGGTTTTGAATCTTTCTATAGTAGGTTTTGAATTCATGGGGATTTGATGTTTTATGCTTGTAGAATATGATATTTTTATTTAAATTAAAATTAATATACAACCTAAGTGGACCAACTACTTATTGATAACCATAAATCTTTGATATCTCTACCTTTTATATTCAACACATATGGATTAATAGTTGAACACAAAAAATATATTTGTTGTTATAAAAACAACACATAATTATTTAAAATACAACTTATACTGAACAAAAATGGACCAATAGTTGAACACTAAAACTTTTTGAAAATCCTTCACATTTAATGGGAAAATACATGTTATTTATTGTGCTCACCTTTTATATTTGTGATAGGAAAAACTATTAATATAAAATTATCCAATGCTTGTACATTACTACCCCAATTGTTGTACACATAAGAACAATATTTTTTGACAATGATAACAATGTGCTTAGAAGGACTGCGGACCAGACTTTTAAAAATCTCCACTTTGGAGCTCTACAAGACTGGGAGGAGTGATCCCTTAATGTGTTTACAACCTACGCACCAATATCATAAACAACATTTTAACATATAATCCCATTGAATAGCTCAACACAATAGGATATGTCGAATAAAATTGGTTGTTCATAGATAATATCAACTATGTGGAGCATGAGATAACTACAACACAATCCATGGTAAAATATAGTCATTAATTTGTAATTTGTAGCAAGCTCTAGGAAAAGACAAACAATTATTGAACTACACAAATAAGTACAACTTAGATTAGTGCCATATATCCATTGCAGGAGTCAAATTCATAAGCATCTAAAGGTTTATGATAGATTTAATACATAACATATAACTTATAAGATCCATGACAATATTGAATTACAATTTCATCAGTATGCATTCTCACCCAATACTACTTATGAAATCCTTATACAAAACATATCCGCCTATAATCCCATTCAAGAATTTTAATTAATTCCTTGAATTAAAGCTAAAATAAGGATTATACACACCACAACAGTGAGATGAATGAAACAACCCTTAGTCATCTTATTCAAAATTCGGATATGCATGTACAGTGGAGAGACATGAGTTTGAATTTATCATTTCAACTCAAATATTAGTATTGTTATACAACATTAAATCCCCATGAATTCAAAACTGATTACAGAATAAATCAGAACTTAAATTGTATTTCTCTCTAAAACCATCAGACTTTACAATTTTCTCTGCAACTTCACCTAGACTTGACCAAAAATTATCTAACTTGCTAACCCATACTTCTGGCCTTGAAATCCTTCTTATAGAAAATGAAGGAGCAAACAAGCATTGGGCCAGAAAGTACACATGTCACCAGCCAGTTGGCACATCTGGTGATATTCCAAAAAATGTTACAACAGCCATCACCTTGGAGAATATTCTTGTTCATCATGTCAGCTGAGAAAAGTCGATGCAACAACAAAAAACCACAAGAAACCCGCGCCGAGAATGCCATCAAAGTAAAACTAGAAACCATTGTAGCCACAACATCTAATTTACCACTTGTTAGTAGTCCATTCCTTTTACTCTTCCTCACTCAAATATCTAGTTACCCATTTCTGGTATTCTTCATCAGTCGGTCAGTCAAAATTAATCACCTCATTCACCTTGGTATTAAAAGGCATGTATTTTACCGCTACCTGATTTGCATCTCTTTCAAACGCTTCCAAAAATGAGTAGGTACTAATGATTTTATCCATACAACTCTCCAACAAGTCATAATCTGACTCATCACAAATTAATTTAATTTGATCATTGATGACTTCACTTGCTTGATCCTGCCATTGTTGGAGTGACCTAATTTTCCCCTGCTCATCAATTATATCTAGTAACAATGTGTTACCCCAATCATTAAAATTCTTCACCAATTCCCTAATCTTCCTACTCAAATCATCTGGTAGGGTCTGAAAACCTTGCAATGATTTAACCAACACTTGACTAGGCTTTAATGATTGGGGCCTATTATCAAACCTTGAAGCCTTATACATGACATCCAAATCATTGGCCCTAGGGATCCAATTTTCAATCAATGGTATCACTACTTCTTAATCCCTATAAATATTCTTTATTGTATCTAACAACAAAGAATATAAAGAATGTATAGATAGCAATTTACTATCAACCTTTTCATTTAAATGCCTCAAGACAATAGTAACAATCTTCTTTTACTTTGAAAGAGATCCCTCCTCACTTACCTTCAATGATGTCTGCAATTCATCAATTGTTTGCAAGAGCTAGTTCTTTGTAGGATCAACAGAGCACTCTGTTTCTTCATCAATTTTTTCTAAAGGAGGGGTAAGAGAAAGATTCTGACTGGGAGACCCTAGGGTGGAAACAATTGGAGAAGCAGGAGGCACTGACCCTACTGTGGAAAGTAATGTACTAGTCCCTGAAGCACTTGATGTCTCCCCAATTTGTTTATACCTAAACCTTTCCACCTCAGTCTGCAACTCAACATTCCTCTATTACATCTTGCTGTATTCCTCAATCAAAAGGTTATACTTCTCCATTAGGCTCTTCTTTTTAGCCTCCTCCCTTTCAGCAGTCTTTTGGGCCAATTTGGTCACATTCATAGTCAAATTAGTGGCCTTAGTGGTTGAGGTCTTTGAAGCTCTCTTTATTATTAATCCTCCTTTGAAATTTGGATTACTATCCGTAACATTTGGATTTCTTCCTTGAGGGGCCAATGCCCAAATTTTCAAAGTTTCATATTCCTCACTAAAAGTAGAATCTTGTAATGTTGCCTCGACTTCTTCTTCAGAGTCTTGCAAAGGATGCTTGGACTTTAAAATAAAATTAAATTCTACAACATCTACAATGTCCCATTCAGGAAGAATCAACACACCATCCTAACTCACCAGTTTTCTTCCCTCTTCAGGAGTCATGTTCTTAAATTCCTCCATTAATTCAGATTTTACCTACTCATCATTATCCTGGTCTGACCTATCAGGCCTTAGTTCTCTTCTCTTCTTACATTTCTCTTGATATTCTTCAAATTTCATCCTCCATACCAATTGCAAGAATACAAGGGTTTTTACAAATGTATTGTCATCTGGAAACTCCTTACATGCTTCCATTCTTGCATCTTGTACACTTTTTCCTTTCATATCTAAATCAGATAGAACCAATTCAGCTAGCCTAGGAGGGGAAAGCATACCAACCTGCATGTCCGGATCAGTAACAATAATTTCATCCATTAGATCCTCCTATGGTTGATCAAATATTTATCTTTTAGGGATTGGCCCAGATGGTGGTGATGAGGGATTGTCTTCTGGTGATGATTCTAAATCAATGATTTTAATTGCCCCAGGAACTTTGAATTTTGGACCTGGTTGCGAAGGAAACTTCATTATTTGCTTTCCTTTTCTGTCCACTTCCTCTTCATCACTGCTATCATCCTTTTTCCTCCTATAAATAGGCCACCTTTCTGTAGGTTGGTATGTTGGCCTTGTTTCAATTGGCCTGGCACCTTGTTCCTGTACACCCAGACTCAGTTCTAAATTAATCTTTTTGGTCCTCAATGTGCCCATAATTTCCTTGAAGTTCTTCATTAGAAAGTCAATCTTCTTATGGTATGGATTGAACTCCAACAATGGATCATACTTCAGATCCATCTTATGCATAATATCTAATATCTTATCATAAGCTATCCATTTCTCCTTGTTCAACTCCTGCCTATTTAGATCAAATTCATTTCTGATCAAATCCTATGCACAAATATTCTAGCCTTTATTCTTTGTCTGAAAAGGGCAAAGAAACCCTCAGGATCATGATGCCACTTTGGACCACACCTCAAATGGTAATCATCAAAGAATTTCTCAAAATGCACCTAGCCTCCTTTTGAAAAGGAAAAATTAGACACCACTGTATAATTAGGGAAAAATGTTCCCTTACCCCTCCCTGTGAGGTTGTCCTCATGGATACAACCTATTTTCCACATAACTTCTTCAAACCCCACTCTTGGTGGCACATTGTATGGTAGTATATGGGGGGTTCCTTGAAAACCGTATTCTCTCAAAACAATGCTGATTGGGTATGGGATAATGTCACCCCAGTTATGCCAAACTTTCAATTATTGCTTCCTCCCTTTTGGCTTGAGGAAATCATGCAATTCCTTAGGGATCCTAGGTACATTCACCATCAGTCTAGCCCTCAATCTAGAATCAAAACAATTATCAAATTGCACATAATTGGTGCTTTCCTTATTGCAAGATAAATCTGCAGCCCATAATTGTATTGGCAATCTTTCTCCATCAACCGATTGCCTTAATTCCATATTTTAACAGAAAAATTCAACATTCTTGAATAAGAACATATGCATCAACATAGAATACCAGAAGAATTGAGTGTCGGTATCATTTTTTTGCAACTTCAATGACAGCCCTTCATGTATCCTCTTAGCCAAGAAAGAAGCAAAGTCATATGTCATAGAGAAGTTAGGGTGTTGTATTTGCACCCCTACGAACATGTATGCAATAGGCATCACCGCACCAGGATTGAAACCCAAAATCTGACACAATGAATAGAAAGTGGCCAAGAAATGATTTGCAAAACAGTTTAATCTGAAAGGTTCCTAGTCACTGGGGCTGATATGAAATCGTGAACCTCCTGCCCTAGCCAGATGAGGTGGAAGCAACTTAGCTCTAAAAAGAGAATTCAACTTTGCATATTCCTGCTTCATTTCCTCAAGATTGATATGAACCAAGTCTTCACTTGGTTCACTCAAGTCAAAAATATGTTGGACCTCTTCTCTATTAACACTCAACAAAACTTTTTCGTCATTATCCCTGATTACCCGTGTGACAGGGTCATATCTTGCAGCCACTGCCCTAAGTAAGTCTATGTCAGGGAACACATTTGGGACCACCAGCTTTCCCAAATCATACTTCTAGCCATTTGAAAAGGGGTGAGGAAAATTCCTCTATCCATACCATAAGCTAAACATTTCCAAGCCTGTGAGAGGAACCGTAGCATTGACAATGTTAGAGTAATCATATACTAACCCTTCCCCCAGGATTTTCCCACACATTAGAACCAATCCCTTCTTCTTATCATTCGTTGAGCAGGGAAATTGATCCAGGAAATCATCGTACAAGTTTCTTTTTAAATAGTCAACTTGGCCCGAATGTTGCTTTGGTAGTGCCATCTAGGACAAACTAGGGTCTTTTTACAATTTCACTCTTCGAATAGCTAGGACTAACTAGACATAGGAAATTATAGAACAAAACACTGCAATTTCTCACAACTATAATTAAAATATAGCCCTAACACGTTTATTAACAAGCTCAATGACAAGCACAACAAATATTTTCACAAATTCAAGTGCAGAATGACCGGGAAGCACAAAAATTAACTCATGGATTTGTTTGTAGAAGTCCCAAATTCTAGCTGCAAAGATTCACAACTTTGCTTTCGACTCTAAAACTGCTCTACAAAATACTTGAATGCTTTGTGATATAAATAAAATAGGAGAATTGATTTTATCTCGATCAAATCATGTCTGCAAATGTCTCATCTGCCATTAAAGCTCACTCATGCACTCCACAGTCGGCTCCAACCATATTTGATGTAGATTTAAATTTTATCCGTCCACGTGGCGGTTGCCTACAATATCGTAATCAGTAAAGATCCTACAACTTTGGATGATGCGATGGCAGGAAAACGTAGATCTTGAGCATTCGTGATCTTGTTCCTTCAACATAGTCGCTAGCCTTATTATTAACCGTCGAGCAGCTTTTTCATCAATATTATAACATATCTATTGATTTAAAATATGTGCACCTCAAGAAAACTTTAGTAACCCGCCTTTTAATGTATTAAGGCCAGATTAATTTACCACAGTATTTCCTTCATTTCTTTAGCTTCATGAGATGAGACACGTGATCTCAACCATTCCCCCCCATCCCGTGATGACCCCACTAGTCAATCATAATATCATGGGTGAGCGACATGTGTACTGGGCCCTCTCTCCTAATAAATGTTTTTATTTTATAGAGGGACAAGTTCGCATGGCTGTAGATCAATTGTCATGTGATCTCAGCCGTTCCCCACCATCCCGCGATGACCCCACCAGTTGATCACGATATCACGGGTGAGTGCCACATGTACTGGGCCCTCTCCCCTAATAAATGTTTTTATTTTACAGAGGGACAAGTTCACATGGTCGTAGATCAATCGTCGTTTGATCTCAGCCATTCCCGCCATCCCGCGATGACCCCACCAGTTGATTGTGATATCACGGGTGAGCGCCACATGTATTGGGCCCTCTCCCTAATAAATGTTTTTATTTTGTAGAGGGAGAAGTTCTCATGGCCATAGATCAATCGTCATGTGATCTTAGCCATTCCCTGCCATCCCGCGATGACCCCACCAGTTGATCGCAATATCACAGGCAAGCGCCACGTGTCTCATCCGGTGAAGCCGAAGGAATGATAAATACTTTGATGTGTCTTTAATACATTATGCCACAGGTTACTAAATCAGTTATAAGATGCACGTGTTTTAAATCAATGGAGATGTTATAATCCCGGTAGAAAGGTGCTCGATGGTTAATAACAAGGCTGGCAACTGTGTTGAACGAACAAGATTGTCGATGGTTGAGATCCACGGTTTCCCGCCATTGCATGATCAAAAGTTGTGAGTTATTTATTGATTGTGATATCACGGGCGGGTGCCACGTGTCTCATTCGGTGAAGCTGAAGGAATGATAAATACTTTGATGCGTCTTTAATACATTATGCCGCAGGTTATATTTATTAATGTCTTAATATTAGTTTATAAATTGAACATTAATTATAAATATTTTAAAATAAATTAAGTATTTCAATCTAAAATTTTAATATTTGACATTACAAATAAAATTAAACTAAATTCTAATTTTTTAAAATCATAAAATATTTATTATCTATTTAGTTTTACTAATTATCTAATACAATTAAATTAGAATTAAATTAAATATTCATTTTATATTAATTAAACAATTATTAATTAAATTTTTAGAGAATAGAAATTGAAATAGATCTATATAAAATCAACTTTTTCTATTTTTCTTTGTGTCCAAATCATTTCATTTTCTAAAATTATACTAAATTCTAAGATATCATAATTAAACACAAAGAGCTTTATTCTGTTCTAATCCTAACCCTGGTTGGACACAACCCTATTTGGATACAACCTTACCCTAATTGAACACTAAAATCTGGTTGTAATTGACCGCTAAGAATAGTTGAATTCTGCCCTAACCTAACTTCTTCCCTAACTCTAACTAAACCCTAAACTAACTCCTAATCAAACCCTAAACCCTAGGCCCTTAACTCTTAAACCTCTGCCTCTGCCTTGACCCTCCTTGTCTCTCTCTCTATCTCTCTCAGGTCTCTCCTCCTGGCACCACTCCTCTGCGGGGTCTCTCTCTCACTCACTCCGCTCACTCCTCCACTCACTCCAATCTCAAGTCTCTACCCTCTACCCCTCTCCCTCTCTCGGGGATTATGAATCAAGAAATGAGTTAGGGTTAGGGTTTGATTAGAGTTAGGTTTAGGGAGTTTAGTTAGAGTTAGGGTTAGGGTTAGGGATAGAGCCTCAATTATGTAGTGGTCAATTACAATTAGATTTAGTGTTCAGTGGGGTAAGGGTTAGTGTCCAAATAGGGTTAGGGTTTAACTAGGGTTAGGATTAGAATAGAATAATTTTTTTTGTTTAATTATGATATCTAGAATTTAGTATAACTTTAGAAAATGAAATGATTTGGACACAAATAAAAAAAATAGAAAAAGTTGATTTTATATAGATCTTATTTCATAATTTATTCTAAAATTCTAAATAATAATTGTTTAATTAATATAAAATGAATATTTAATTTAATTTAATTTAATTGTATTAGATAATTAGTAAAACTAAATAGATAATAAATATTTTATGGATTTTAAAAATTAGAATTTAGTTTAATTTTATTTGTAATGTCAAATATTAAAATTTTAGATTGAAATACTTAATTTATTTTAAAATATATTTATAATTAATGTTCAATTTATAAACTAGTATTAAGACATTAATAAATATAACCTGCGGCATAATGTATTAAAGACGCATCAAAGTATTTAACATTCCTTCAGCTTCACTGGATGAGACACGTGGCACCCGGGCCCGTGATATCGCAATCAATAAAGAACTCACAACTTTTGATGACGTGATGGCGGGCAACCGTGGATCTCAACCATCGACAATCCTATTCGTTCAACACAGTCGCCAACCTTGTTATTAACCATCGAGCACCTTTCTACTAGGATTATAACATCTCCATTGATTTAAAATACGTGCATCTTATAATTGCTTTAGTAACCCGCGACATAATGTATTAAAGACACATCAAAGTATTTATCATTCCTTCAGCTTCATCGGATGAGACACATAGTGCTCGCCCGTGATATCGCGATCAACTAGTGGGGTCATTGCAGGATGGCGGGGAACGACTGAGATCACACAAAAATTGATCTACGGCCATGTGAACTTGTCCCTCTACAAAATAAAAACATTTATTAGGGGAAAGGGCCTAGTACACGTGGTGCTCACCTGTGATATCGCGATCAACTAGTGGGGTCATCGCGGGATGGCGGGGAATGACTGAGATCACATGACGATTGATCTATGGCCATGCAAACTTGTCCCTGTGCAAAATAAAAACATTTATTAGGGGAGAGGGCGCACTCAATTGTGATGATAATACCCAGTCTTACCACATATTGATACTATATATTGTAAATAAACAGTCCAAATGTAAATAAAGAAAAAACCAAATGTTGATAAAAAATGGACCCATACTTGAACACATGAGAACCTCTAAATGTTATATGAAAAAACATAAATACATTCATGAAGAAGTGGAAAATAAGTATTTTTGTTTCAAAATAAGAAATATCACAACTCTCACTATAAGTATATCATTTAAAAAAATAAAATGCTCATTTAATAAAATAAGACACTCATTTAGAAACAAATGTGTTGTTATCATAATAGTGAAAAAATATTGTTCTTATGTTATTACAGCAATTGGGGTAGCAATGTACAAGCATTGGATAATTTTATATTAATAGTTTTTCCTATCACAAATATAAAAGGTGAGAGCCTGATAAAATAACATATATTTTCCCATTAAATGTGAAGGATTTTCAAAAAGTTTTAGTGTTCAACTATTGGTCCATTTTTGTTCAATATAAGTTGTATTTTAAATCATTATGTGTTGTTTTTATAACAACAAATAGATTCTTTGTGTTCAACTATTAGTCCATATGTGTTGACTATAAAAGGTAGAGATATCAAAGATTTATGGTTATCAATAAGTATTTGGTCCACTTAGGTTGTATTTTAATTTTAATTTAAATAAAAATATCATATTCTACAAGCAACAAATGATATTTTTTTGGTTCAACTATTGGGAGTTCCATGATTAAGTTTTGGTCAAACCTTTAAAAAGTAAAATTTTAGACACTTCTCAAAAGATCTGCCGATGTGGCGAGTTGCATGATGAGTCACGCCTCCAAACCTTAGTTATAGATAAATAAGAGACCAGTCTACATTTCAAAAAAAAATGAAGGTTCTATGATATTCCAGTCAATTGCTACATGCTGAGAAAGTTAGCCTACACGACTACTGTGCCCTCTCCCCTAAAGGAATAAGGGGACATCACTAGGTTGACGAAAAACAATGACATAAGTTGTTTTAACGAGGGAACATGAGACCAACAAAAGACTTAGGAAAAATAAAGTCAGGCGAAGGAAATAAAACAATAAAACAAAAGGGGGCCTAGACTAGACATACGAAGTGATGGCCCGACTTAAGTCAATTTAAAGCCTTCCCAAAAGTAATGGCCAAATAGATCCCATCCAAGGTTTAAGATGAACACTAGGGTTTTACATGAAGATGAGAGGTGAAACCCCATCCTTAGGCTTTTCCCAAACACCATAGATGACTAGAGACACAAAGGCGGGATAAAATAGAACACAAAGAACAAAACTTTGAAGTT
>VDFB02271358.1:27766217-28000630 GCA_007258455.2 Sequoia sempervirens | reverse complement strand
AACACAAACTTGGCTCTAGTGGTTATATGAAATTAGTCGCACAAATTGTAAGTATCAATAAATGAAATATAGTATACAAATAATAAATTGAAAACAATTTTGGTTTTATCACACCATAGAAGAAAAATTCATGATCTTATGCAAAAATGTAGGGCTCTGAAATCAACAGAGTTCCCACAGAAGATGACCTAAAGATTGCCTTCTAGCAAGGCTATGGAGCCATGGTTGAATGCCTAAGAGTCTTAACTAGGAAAACACAACCTTCCACTACATCCGACACGCAGGTAAATAAAACTCAATAAAGTTTATTTAAAATTGAATACTTGTG
This sequence comes from Sequoia sempervirens, assembly GCA_007258455.2. NCBI lineage: Eukaryota > Viridiplantae > Streptophyta > Pinopsida > Cupressales > Cupressaceae > Sequoia > Sequoia sempervirens. The sequence goes on along the minus strand of VDFB02271358.1, from coordinate 28,000,302 downwards.
CAATCTATTCAATATTAATTTCCACCATAAAGTAATTACATGCCTATTTGTTTTAAACATTCAAGCAATGATAACACTACACATGACATTGGAATGTAGCCTAGTGAGGGTGGAGCACAAACTGTAGATGAAGGTCATGGTGTGCATTCTGATACTTTAGAGCATGTAGAGTGTGATCAACATGTTGAGCATGATCAGGCTAGAGAAGATCAGGAACATGATGTGGCCCCATCAGGTAAAGAGGACCACTCTAAAGTTATTTTAAACATATTTAATTGCAATTGGTGTATTAATTAATGTAACCTTTCTATTTTCAACTTTAGAGCATATAGAGTGTGATCAACGTATTGAGCATGATCAGGTTAGAGAAGATCGAACATGATGGGCCCCACTGTGTAAAGAGGACCACTCATGTTCTCTCTTAAACATATTTAATTTCAATTGCGTATTAATTAATGTAACCTTCGTGTTTTTTACCGTAGATTAGATTTAGAGGGTGTTCAAATATGTTGAGGCATGAGTCTATAACAAAAAGTTCGTGAACATGATGCACTCCATCAGGTAAAAAGCACCACTCTAATGTTCTTTTAATTAATGAAATACTTGTAACAGTAATAATAAAACATATGAGTTTAACATTTCTTTATTATTGCAGCAGACCCCCCCTGCAGCGGCCTCCACGTCATGAGTATATGACTAGGCGTACATTAAGATCATGAGCAAAGGGTAGAACAACTAAAGGGGGGACAAATGATTTAGAAAACGATACTCCACTTCAGATTTTTGTAGCTTTAAAAAAGAAACAAAAGAAAAGTGATTGTAATCATATCATGACAACCATATTTTTGATAATATGTAAAAACTGAAAGAATGAATATTATATGGTTAATGAATGCGTAATATGTTAATTAATGAATGTTATAGTTAATGGATGTTATATGTTATTAATAGATGAATGAATGGAATGTTATATTTTATTAATGGATGAATGAATGATTAATGTTATATGATTGGGTATGGGGAATTGAGAGTGATGTGAGGGGGGGGGGGGAAGGGCAAATGAGCTTCCACCGTCATGTGGTTGGCTTTGTTAAGTAGAGAATATTAAACTATTCTCGAAACAAAGAGAAACTCAATAAGGTAATGCACTTTTCAATATAAGAAATGCATCATTTGAAGCATCAAACCAATATGCAAAGATGAAAGAAAGTGCTAACTTTTCACTATGGTGGCAAAAAATGATTCTTTATACTTTGAATCCATGCTCTGCATCATAATTTGAAGTTGTTTCCATTCCAATGTTCTGAGTTTAGTTTGTTTGTATGGCTTTGTATGAATACCACATTGTGTTGTGTGTGGATTTGGTTTCAAAGCTCTGTTTCTTCTGTTTTTAGTGGTGACAACTCTAAAATTTGACTTTTGTGCATAACAGGTTAGTGGAAAAATTGACATCTTGTAGGGTTTAGAGGCTCAATTGAGATAGATACACAGATATTTGGATCTTGTTGTTGATGGGAGGCTTTGACTTAACCATGAAATTTTGTACCATTTGCAGGTATGCAAAAGTTTCTCTACTTACATTCATTCTTGATCATAAATGTTGTAAATGATATTAATGCTTCAAACTTAAGATTCATTTCATTGTTATAATTAATGATCAAAATGTTATACTTTGCTATACATTCAAGCATTCTCTTGCCCCCTACCCTTAAGAATCATAGAGATACACTTAAGACCGAAGGAATAATTCTTGAGGAGACTCAGAATGTCGGTATGACTGCATGACACCATATCAACATATGATGTATTAGCTATCAGTGAGACTCAGAACATTGATGAGACTATGTGACACTAAAGCGATATGTAATATTGAATGTCGAAGAGACTCAAGGCATCGGAAAAACTACATGACTTCTCAGCGGGTGTCTAATAAACATGGAAAATGACCTAATAAAATAATTGCCCGATATTTGAATATGAAGGGAGGCGACTTGATTGATCTCTCATCGATGACACATTTCAACGAATATTTTTTAAAAAAAAATTGCATTGTTTCATCGAAATTTTGATGAACACAACCGACGAATCACCAAAAAGGTCTGACGAAGTTGCTATAGCTGCGACAAAGGCTTCGTCGTAACTCCTTGTCCATTTCGTCGCGATTTCGACAAAGTCCACCAACGAATCATAGAAAAGGTTTGACGAAGTTGCTTAGCTGTGACGAAGGCTTTGTCATAACTCCTTGCCCATTTTGTCAAAATTTTGACGAACTCCACTGACGAATCACATAAAAGGTCTGACAAAGTTGCTTAGCTGTGATGAAGGCTTCGTCATAATTACTCGCCCATTTTGTCGAAATGGCGATGAACTTTTGGTGTTCTTTCGACACTTCAAAGAGCCATTGCAATTGCATTTTGGTTGTAATTTGTCGGTGGATACACAAAGTTTTCGTCGATATTCCGACGAACATCCGAGTCATTTTATGATGTCGACAACTGATGAATCTACGCTGTTATTTTGACGTTTAATTCGTTGTCGTACTTGTGACGAAAAAAAATGACGAAAATGTTTTCGTCATTTCGTCACTTTTCCGACAAAGATTTGTCAAACGACCGATGAATGTCCATCGAAAAATGGTGTCAAATTCAGTAGTGCCTCATGATAGGTGATATCAGATGATTGATTGATGATAATTATCCTGATGATAGGAAAGGAATAAATATAATTTTATTGATAAACCTTATGATAGGTGAGGTTGATTTGATTAATTGACCTCATGGTAGGTGAGGTTCAATGATGCTTTCTCACGAGATTTGATCAAAATATCACCAGAGATTTTTAGATTTGATAGGATGATTGATGTTTAATGATTTGACAAATAGTACTGAATTTGAATATTTCGTGATGATAGGAGTCATTGACGAACCTGTAGATTTGAGAGTGGTTCCCTAGGACCTTTGATTTGATATCGTAGCTAGCGTAGCCTAATACTGCAGTCATTACACGTTGTGGTTTGTTGTCTCTTTTATCTATGCCCCAGATTAGGATTAATCAGGGTCTCCTGACATCCTTAGCAGAGAGGTGGCATAGCAAGCATAATACCTTCCACCTTCCTACAAGTGCTCGATGACAATCACTCTTGAGGATGTATGGTGGATTTTGAGGATTCTTGTTGTTGGTGATGTTGTAGTATATGATTCTTTAGAGTAGGGTAGGACTAATGCTCTCCGCAAAGTATTTTAGGATGATACTATTTGTGGATACAAGATTCCATGGTGCGAGATGGTGGATGCCTATTCCATGGTTGTGGTTGTGTGTTGGAGAGTATGATTGTACATGGTACTAAATATGCATGGGGCATGTGTATGCTTGCTCATCTTTATCATGATTTTCATTTGGTTGTCTAACTTTGAGGTTGTAGTTTGTCCACATGAGTTACATTAATATAGGTGTGGGCGTGTGAGCATATAGTTGTTATGTGTCTAGTGATGGTGAGACAATGGTCTGCCATCAGGCCATTTGTGCACATTTACTTGGGTCATCTTACTTAGCCTAGACTGGGTAAGTTGGATCATTGGAGGAGAGTGTTGAACGATGTTGAGGTTGTCACATGGTAGCCTTATCTAGATTGTGAGCATTGGGATGATGACAATATTCAGTTGCCATATCTCTCTTAGTCGATGTTATTGGTTGGTTGGACTTGTTGAGTTTTGGAGAGATTTTTGTTCAGGAGGGTGCCAAGGCAGTATGGTATTGTACACAGCATGCCCCAGGGTGTTTCCCATTATGGCCATTATCAGATAGATTCTATGAATTGGGGACCCTCTCTTTCATATGATGTTGTCATTTAGGAGTACCAAGGTCTACAACCTTTAGTCTGGGAGATTCATCCTGATATTACTAAGGCACCTATTACAATGGATTATGTATAGTATCTAGCTCTACATCCCTTTCCATGGATTATCATTCTTGATGAGCCAATACCATTACCTTGTGAGGAGGAGGTTGCTATTGAGAGTAGTGGTGAGGAGGAGGGTAGTAGTAATGATGAGGGGGATGGAGATGAGGAGGGAGATGATGATGGTGATGATGATGGAGGAGGTGGTGGTGTAGGTGGGTCAGGTGTAGGTGGGTTGGGTGCAGGTGGGTTGGGTCCAACTGTAGATGTGCAAGATTATATGGTGCCTCATAAGAGGCGATCACTGATAGCTCCTACTAAGCAGTGTGTGCATATTAGGATACCTTCACAACATCAACATACTTAGATTGCAAGTTTACTGGTGAAGGTGTAGACCTTACAGGGGTAGTTGATATAGGCTCAGGGTTTATTGGTTTAGACACATACCTAGATGTAGACATAGGCCCAGGCCCATGCACAGACTCTAGCACAGGTACAGGGACAGCTGGCAGCTGCTCATGCACAAATTGCCTCATTGACAATCGAGAGAGATGCAACTAGATAGGTTGCAAAGCAAGCACATATTACAGCTAAGAGATTATAGAGATTGGTTGATGGTACATCTATGGCCAATTATATGAGAGAGGTTATCCATGTGGGTAGAGAGGTAGAGTATTACAGAGGAAAATACCATGATGGTGTTCCCTCTGAACAAAGAGTTAGTTATTCCCAGTCTCGATCAGTCAGGAGCCAATATAGAACTATTAGTGCAGGTGTGACAAGAGATCCTGGTACATCTAGTGGGGGAGGTACTGGCCTAGAGATGCCTACACTGTCTGGAGCTATCACCACATAGCTCCATGATGTGATTCCATGATATATGAGACATGATGTATACTCCAATTTTTTTATTTATTTTTATTCACAACCATTTTTGATGCTATATCTCTTTTCATTTCAGATGTCATTGTATACTTGACATTATGATTTTTGAGATCTATATGATATGTAGCAGATTGATCGATTTATATGTGTTCTATATGGTTTTATGATGGATGCATTTAATTTCCCTATTCTATATGTCATGTGATGATCTATATGATACTGTTACAAATGTATTTAATGATCATGATGATATGCTATGATTTATGATGTTCTATCTATGATGTTAAAATTGTGATTATGTGAGATAGTGATGATGTATCGATGCATGTTGTATGTTGGATGATAATGGATAATAGATGTATGATGATGTGTATATCTAAATTACATGATAATGTAACCATATGCATAATTATGGATGTGATGTTTCAATGATAAATGAGTAATGATGTAAATAGGATATGTGCACTTTTATTTTTTTAGTATTTAAAATGTAGATATATGATAAAAGAAACAGATGAATGAATGATGAATATAATGGCACTTTTAATGTATGATATATGATATGATGAATGGATGAATGAAAATGCAACTACATAGAGATTTGTTTTTTGATAGTTTTTCTCATGCAATTTAATGCAAATTATATGATCAATTTTTTTTGAATGATTAAATGATATAATAATGTTTTCTAATGTATGCAATGGAAATGATTATACAACTGCATGATAATGATGATGTTTTTGTCAAATTCAAGTATACTCAATCCATTTGTGAGAAAAGATAACATCATTTTTGAGCTTTTGTAACAAATACTATGCAGATGTAAGACTAACACGAATGCAATATAATTTTATTATGCAAAACTATATGCAAACATTGGCACCTTAGCAGTCCATTTATTTTGGTTTTTATCATCATGGAGATTTTAAAATGTTGAAAGTGAGTACAAGCATCAATGGTATAATTTAGACCATGATGACCTGAGTACTACTTTCATGATTTTTGACATTACAAGTGAACACAAGCATCTAGGTATAATTAAACCGAGATGACCTGAGCATTTCTTGTGAAACAGACAAGAATTAATCATTATAGTGTGTGAATTTACAATGCCATCAGTGACACTTTGTAGAGAAAATCTCATGACAATTCACACAATAAATAATTAATTCACAAATAACAGACAAATAAAATATCATTCTTCTTCCTAGCTTCTCTAGTTCAACACATCATCGAGTTGCTCCAAAGAAATGATAACAAAAATCAAAGTACAACATTTCAACCTATGCTTAAATTATTTCAATCATTATTTAGATTAGATCATCCATTTTGATTTGAAAAACCTAGTTTTATGCTTTCCGATTAGTGTTTTGGTCATGTATGATTGATTTCCAAACGTTGTCTTGTCATTGTGTTTTGGTTTTGTTTGATGCATTTGTTGTACTGATGTTTGTCCATTTGATTAAGCTCAAAGTTTATTTCCCCCAATGAGTTCAGGATTTTTCCCCCAAGCTAGGGTGAGACATAACCGCGTTGTAATGATATGATATTAGACGGTAATGATGGTAAAAGTGAATGACCATGACATGCCTCTAATAGATGGAATTTTTGGTTTAAATCACAAGTAGCGCTTGTTTCCAGGTTTTCACTACATGTTTTTATTGCACTTTTTTAGACTTTATGATTTTTTTGTATTTTGTATTTTCTGATTTTTTTTGTATTTTTGTATTTTTCTTGATTTTTATGTATTTTCTGTTACTAAGACGCCTGTTTTCCAAGTTTTCATCAAGGCAACCATTTTTCCAGAACCTTGAACCGTGCACTAGGTGATTTAGTTATAGAACTTTCTAAGATGGATACTGTTGATAGGTTCATCAAACAGATCCCCTTCAAGTGTAGACAGTTGATAAGCTCTAGATCCATAGACTTATGTGACAACGAAAGGACCTAGCTAGTTAGGTTCAAATTTTCCTTTCTTTTCTCTATCTTGTTGATTTCTAGGGTTTTCTTTTAGGACCAAGTCACCAATTTGAAAGGCTCTAGGATTTATCCTGTGATTGTAGCTTCTAGACATTATCTGTTGATATTCCTTTAGATGGTTCACAACTTGTTGACGACGTTCATCCAACAATTCTAGTTCCTAAAGTCTAGAGACCCTATAATCAGGACTCATTTGTAATAATACCCTTCAGTGATACACAGAGTGATGGTATTTCCACCTCAATAGGTAGGATGGCCTCTGATCCATATACCAAGGCATATAGTGTAGCTCCTATAGGTGTTTTGATGCTAGTTTGGTATGCCCATAGAGCATGGTTTAATTGAACATGCCAATCATGTCCAACATCGTTAACCATTTTCTTTAGAATTTTTAGAATTGTTTTGTTGGAGGCCTTTGTTTGGCCATTTCCTTGAGGATAGTATGGTGTTGAAAAATGATGTTGGATATGAAACCTCTCACATAGTTCTTGCACATCCTAATTTTTAAAAGGTCTACCATTGTCTGTGACAATGGACTGAGGTATACCATACCGACAGATGAGGTAATTTAGAATGAAAGATTTTTTTTTCTTTCTGGTGATTATTTTTAAGGGAACCACTTCTATCCACTTTGTAAAGTATTTTGTTTCCATAATCATTAATTTGTGTCCATTGGATGAAGAGGGATTAATTTTTCCTACCAGGTCTAGTCCCAATTAACAAAAAGGCCATGTTGAAGTGAACAGATGTAATTCTTGTGCTAGTTCATGGATTAAGTTACCATGGATATGACATTTTTGGCATTTCTTAATAAATTGATAAGACTCCTCCATATTTGGCTAGTAATACCCCAAATGAAGGAGTTTCTTCGCTAGAGTTAATCCACTGGAATGAGTTCCAAAAATACCTTCATGAACCTCACATAAGGCCATCTCAAATTCATTATGTTCTAGACACTAGAGAAGAGTACCATCTAGACCTCGACGGTAAAGTATGTTGGAAATTAAGGTATGTCATGTGGTTTGGCGAATGAAGTTGTGTTTCTGGTTTCTGGAAAGATTAGAAGGAAGGATATTGTCTTTTAGGTAAGCATAGGTCTTTCCATAGATTGAGGATCCAATGTCAACTATCTGGCATATGGTTTGAGATTCTAGATTTTCATATACAGGATTAGACACTTGTTCTACCATAAACTCATAATGACCTCGCCTTTTTGGAATTTGCAATAGAGAAGAAATTGTTGCCATTGCATCAACAACCTTGTTTTCTTCCCTTGGAATCTATTCAAATTTGATCTCTAGAAAGTACTTTTGAGATCATCCACCATGTTCTTATATGGCATCAACTTCTCATCTTTGGTTTGCTATTCATCATTTACTTGATAAATGACTAGTTGTGAATCTCCATATACTTGTAGCTCTGTGATCTTCCACTCAACTGCTACCTTGATGCTAATGATTAATGCCTCATATTCCACCACATTATTTGTGCATGGAAACATGAGTCTATATGAATTTGGGATGGTATATCCTTGAGGTGTAACAAATAGAATTCCAACACCTGATCTACGTTGCATGAATGACCCATCAAAATAAAGTAACCATGGTTGTGTGGTCATAGTAAGAATGTTTGCATCATGAAACTAAATGTTCATTGGATGATCATTTGATAATGGAGCCTCCACTAACTAATCTACTATTACCTGACCCTTGATGGCTCTTCAATCAACATATTGAATGTCAAATTCACTTAAGATCATGACCCATTTGGCCAGTTTTCTTGTGAGGGAAGCTTTACTAAGTAGTTATTTTAATGGATCAATCTTTGCTATGAGCCTAACTGTGTGAGTCAACATGTAATGCCGCAACTACTGGGTAGAAAATACCATTTCCAAAAAATCTTTCTTGATCAAGGTGTAATTTATTTCATAACCATTCAGAGTCCTACTGATATAGTAAATAACTTGTTCCTTTCCTGTAGGATCTTCCTGTACTAATAAAGCCCCCAAAGAAATATCTATTGTTGCAATGTATAGTAATAAAGGTCTATCTTCTGTAGGTGGCATGAGTATGGGTGGTGACATAAGATATTGTTTTATTTGATTGGAAGTTGTTTCACACCCTTTATCCCATTTGAACAAGACATTTTTATGTAGCAAGTGATTAAATGGATGAATTTTGTCTTCTAATTGGGAGATAAATCTCTTGATTGATTATAGCCTGCCTTGTAGAGATCTTAGTTGATTGATATTCTTTGGTGGCAGCATTTCCATTATAGCCTTGACCTTAGCAGGATCCACTTCGATACCCTTTTCTGACACTATGTATCCTAGGAGCTTTGCTGATGTAACCCCAAACACATATTTCTTAGGATTTAATCTGACATTGAACTTCTCCATCCTAGTAAAGATTTTTCCTAGGATCTCTAGATTCCCTTCTTTAGTATATGACTTTGCTAATATATCATCCATGTAATCCTCCATAAAGGTATGCATCATGTCATGGAAGATGGTGGTCATTGCTCGCTGAAATGTGGCCCTTGCATTTTTCAACCCAAAGGGAATGAAATTCCAATAGAATGTTCCCCATGGACATTTGAATGCTATCTTTTTTGTGATCTTTAGGTGCTATTTTGATTTGGTTATACCCTGAGAAGTCAACCATTAGTGATAACATGGCATGTCCTGCTATTAAGTCCACAATAATGTTAATGTTTGGTAAAGGAAAATCATCCTTTGGACATGCCTTATTTAGATCTTTGAAATTTGTGCATATTCTGATACTATTTTCTAGTTTAGATATAGGTACAATATTAGAAATCCACTTAGCATAATCAATAGACCCGATGAATCCTACATCTAACAACTTTTTCAGCTCAATCTTTACTATCAAGACGATATGCAGATGCATTTTCCTTAGTTTTTGTTTCACAAGTTTTATCCTAGATGGTAGAGATAAATGATGCATTAGAAGATTTGGATCTAAACCTGGCATATCAGAGTATGACCAAGAAAATTTAATGCTTCTATCCTCAAAGAACTTGAAAAATTCTTTCTTTTCTTGTTCAGTCATAGATGCTTCCACATGTAACGTATTTTATTTTTCTGTTGTGCCAATATTAATAGACTATGTAGGCTTCACCAATACTGATGATATTTCATGATAATGTTCTGGAAGGGTGTCAAATCTCCCATCTTTTGGTGCCTCAGAGAGGTTTTCACCGTCAGATACGTTCTTTATTTCTACTTTTTTGAGATCTAATGCTGCCATTAAATGGTTTTCACCATTAGTTCCATTATTCCTATTTTCAATTTTGCAACTGAAAGATTTGACACCCTCCTGTCTCAAAGCGTCATTATGAGATTTATGATTAGAACTTGTGTTAGGTTCATCATTACAAAGGAAATTTATGATAGCATCATCATTTGCAAAGATAGGAATATCAATAGGTTCAATTGGTTCCTAGTCGATAAGTTTGGGATAAATTAAAGGTAAAAAGTCATCAGATTGACTAGGGTCAATGATAGTGAGGGTTCCTATAGCAATGTTGTCAAAATTGTTAGTGGTGATGTCAAGGTCTATGATATTACTCTCCTCCAAGTCATCTATCTCACTCGATATCTGTCCATCCTCACTTGAGTCATCAATATTTTGTGATCCAAATACAAGGGGTCTAGTCCCTAAACTTTGTCCCTCCTCGTGTGTGGGTGCATACTCTTTTATGACATCAACTTGTATGTCCTTGTATGATATTTCTGATAAAGAATCCCACTCATACTCATTAGAATTTGTTTTAGAGCTATCCCTCATTTGAAGGATCCTTTCAAAAATTTCATGAGTGGTTTCTTCTTTTGTTTCCCCTGTATAACCCAGTCTTGTTTTGTCTTTTGGCTGAAGTGTGAGAGGTTGGATGGGTTCTACAATTCCTTCTTTTGTTTTTCCAATAGGTCCTTGTCCTTCATACTCCATTTTCTCTAATATTATTTTTCCCTTGCCATATTGATTTGTCTTTATGCTAATATTTTCTGATGTAGATGCTTCCTCATCTTTGTAGAGCTAATTGAGGATGGCCTTATCTTTAGATTCGTCTTCTAAGGTACCTTCCTTCACAAATCTATTATCAAAAACCATGGTAGGCTGCGATGATTTTCATGTTATTGTTGATGGTTTTCCATATGATCTTGGAGATGGTAGTAGCTATGAAAAAAATAGAGATCGTCCAATGGAATATTCTCCCATGCCTTTGTCTGTTAACTGGATCTTTTCTTGAAATTGCTATGATAGAGAATTCAGGTGACCCTCATTGTTTGATAACGTGGAATCAACAACACTTGTATATTTTGATTTGTCCTTTTTCTCAACCCACTTGGATACAACGTTTAATTGCTTTTCACTGTTGGATGAACTAGAAGTGCTTTCCTCCCTATTATGGGGCACAGTAGTGTCTTGTGCCGTTTTAAGCATGGTACAATATTGGGGATTGTTGTAATTAGCTGAAATAGTGACTTCTTGTCCATTAACAAGAAATTGTAAACATTGATGATAAGTAGAGGGGACTGCTTGCATTTCATGAATCCATGGATGCCCCAAGAGTATATTATATGTTAGCTCTTTTTCTGGCACTTGGAAAACTATATTCTTCACAATCGGTCCTACTTGAATAGGTAACATGATCAATCCTTTGGAGGATCTCTCTTCTTCATCATAGGATTTTATTGTGATTTTTCTTTTGGAATCAATAGCATTATCAGAATAACCTAGTGCACAGATAAGTTTCAAAGTGCAAATGTTTAAACCAGCTCCACCATCTATTAGGACACATTTAACATGGTGTTTATGGATCAATACTTCTATATGAAGGGTTGCATTGTGTGGATTATTAAGTGATACATCATCTTTTTCAGAGAATGATAGACAATGAGGCGTGGTTAAATGTCCCACTATAGCTTGAAATTGACATACACCTAGATTGTTGGGTACTGTGGTGGCTACAAGAGCTTGTTCCAAAACCTCCTTATGGGATGATGAGATTTTAAGGAGTTCTAATATTGATATCTATGCTAGTATTTTCTACAGTTGATCAACTATGTTGTATTGATTTGAAGGGGGGGTAGTGGTTTTAGATGCAACTCCTTTCAATATTATCTTGGATTTCCCCCTTGTCACGTTGACTGGTTGGTAGTCTTGCTTTTCCCTAAGTTTTATGACATTGATCTAATTGTTGGATGTGTCTATGTTCGGGATCATGTTTAGTGATAGGATGTCATTGATTCCAACATTTCCAGTTTGATCATCTATGACGCCATTCTTCTCAATACAACGAATAATGTTGTCATAAATTTTGTTCACATTTTTACATTTATTGTTTATAGAGGAATATTCTCCCTTTTCATAATTTGGTAAAGGATTTTTAAATGCACTATGAGCATTGTTCGTTTGATGTTCTTCTACAAATACTTTCTTGCTATCAATCAAATCTTGTACTAGATGTTTCAATTGCATACAATCATTTGTTTTATGTTCTTTGTTTTTATGAAAGTTACAATAGTCAACATCATTCCACCAAGATGGTTTTACTTTTGGTTCCCAATTTCTTGCTTCAAGTAAGGTGATAAATCCATTTGCAATAAGTTCTCTCATTGCTGATTCTAGTGTTTGTCCCAATGGTGTGAATCTTCATCGATTTGATGGTCATTGATATGATTGTAGTTTAGATTCTCCATTGTTTAGATTATTATTTTGATTGACACTTTGATTGATGTTTTGGTCATTATTTTGATTGGTCTTTGCAGTAGTTGTCGTTAAATTAAATACCAGTTTCGCATTTTGTGTGTCATTTGTAGCATCATTGTTTTGAGTATTTCTATTCTTTTTCCAAAACTTAGGTTTATCATTGTTTCCATAGTGATTTGAGGAATTTTTATTGTTTGATCCTTCATTATAATGTTTTATCACTCCTCTTTTGACCAAGTCTTCTTCGATATTGAGCCCATTTTCAATCACTTTCTCAAATGTAGGTGGACATTGTAGTTCAAGCCTATAGCTCATGTCATCAGTTAGGTTGTCAATGAATAGTCCATCTTTTCTTCTTCAAGTATAGAATGAGGATATCTAGCAAAAAAATATCGCCATCATTGTAGAAATGAGAGCAATGTCAACATCATTCCACCAAGATGGTTTTACTTTTGGTTCCCAATTTCTTGCTTCAAGTAAGGTGATAAGTCCATTTGCAATAAGTTCTCTCATTGCTGATTCTAGTGTTTGTCCCAATGGTGTGAATCTTCATCGATTTTATGGTCATTGATATGATTGTAGTTTAGATTCTCCATTGTTTAGATTATTATTTTGATTGACACTTTGATTGATGTTTTGGTCATTATTTTGATTGGTCTTTGCAGTAGTTGTCGTTAAATTAAATACCGGTTTCGCATTTTGTGTGTCATTTGTAGCATCATTGTTTCGAGTATTTCTATTCTTTTTCCAAAACTTAGGTTTATCATTGTTTCCATAGTGATTTGAGGAATTTTTATTGTTTGATCCTTCATTATAATGTTTTATCACTCCTCTTTTGACCAAGTCTTCTTCGATATTGAGCCCATTTTCAATCACTTTCTCAAATGTAGGTGGACATTGTAGTTCAAGCCTATAGCTCATGTCATCAGTTAGGTTGTTAATGAATAGTCCATCTTTTCTTCTTCAAGTATAGAATGAGGATATCTAGCAAAAAAATATCGCCATCATTGTAGAAATGAGAGCAATGTTTCACCTTTATTTTGTTTCATGTTGTAAAGGTCTTTTATTGTTACTTCATGTTGAATATACAAGGAAAATTGTGAGATAAACCTGTTGACTAGTTCTTTAAAAGTTCAAATTCCTGGTTGTAGTTTAGAAAACCATTCCATACATTGACCTCCTAAGCTCCTTGGAAATAACCTCATTAGATAAGTGTCTTCTTGTGCAAATTCTAAACTCATGGTTCTAAATTCCCTCACATGATCAATTGGGTCTGTTTTTCCATTGTACTTGTCATATTTTGGGAATTCACAATGTCTAGGAAATGGTATCATGTCCACACTTGGATCAAAAGGATAAGAAAAAATATCCTATAAAGAGTACCTTTTTGTGGTTCCTTTTTGCATATCTTGAAGTTGTTGCAATTTTTTCATTTGATGTGTTAGGGAAACTACTTGATTTGTGTTTTGTGTGTTTTTTGGTTCAGTTTCAGCTGCTCTAGGTGCTTCTTTTCGTCGATTGATGTTGAATTCCTTTGGAATTTTTGCACCTAATTCAGCTAGCATCAAAAGGTATTTTTCCATATCTTGTTCTAATACCTTTTCCATAAATTTATGGAAATTGGGATCTCGTTGTGTTGTTTGAATGTCCTCTTGGGTTATTTCATTTGCATCATTTTGGTGGAATCTATGAAAGGGGTTTTCTTCAGCCATGGTATTTGGTGTTTCAATTTCCTTTTCTCTAAGTTTCTATCTTTGTAACCTTGTCAAAATTGGCATACAAGTGTTTTTTATTCTCACTAAACTTTGATATTATTGGATGAGTGTCAAGGATATTAACTTAAGTCGAATAGAATTATAAATTCTATTGATAATACTAAGCTAAAAATATGATTATTATGTTTCATTTCGTGATTGTAGGATGAAAAAATACTAATAAAGAAACTTAATGTAATAATCCATAATTTTGTGTTTGATGATTTAGACACTTTGTGGTTGTAAGATCTTGGTTTAATTTGACAAATTTTGACTTGCAAAAATCCTATTTTTCCAAGTTTAAGACATTGTTTGGGCTGAGAAAATGTTTTTGTTCTGACAAAGATCCGAGTTTTGATGTCAAAAGTTTGATAGTAGTTTTAAATAACTCTTTATTTTCTAGTCCTATGGATGCACTATTACTGAGGGAAAATGTCCTAAAATAGACCGTGGATGCGCTAAAAGATATGGTGAATGCGCTGTCAGACATGGTATATGCTCTAAAACAAACTGTGGTTGCACCAAGATACTGGTAACTCTAACACTGGTAAATTTTGGTGATAGACTGTAGATGCACCGTAAGATTAGTCAAATGCGCTGAAACAATGGTTGAATGCTCTATTTGTACAAAAGATGTGCTAAAATACTGGGTGTATGCACTAAAACAAACTGTGTATGTGCTATTTTGGGACTGTTCACAGTGTTGTCTGTTTGTTCTAGTTTTTCTCAATAAAAGGATTGATTTTTTTGGTGTAATTTTTTGAACCATGAAGGTTTTGACAGGGTATTTTGCTAGTAAATCTTTGACTTTGACCATCCAAATGGATGATACTTTCAAAATTTGATTTTTCACACATAAAAGTCAATTTGAAAATGTTGTTTTCTACAAAAAAAAGCCTAATGTTTCTGAGTTTTTCTCTATTGTAACAATTTGTTTGGGATGTTGGAATATTGTATTGCCAATTGTGGGATGAAAGAATGATGAATGGATTGACTATGATTATGCTTTTGTGAAAGAGATCTTCGTTGGAAATAAGCTTGTGAATATAAAGGCTCTAAAGTAAAATCATTAGTATATCCTCTAGCAAAGTCATGATATCTATGGATGAAAGTTCAATGTTCAAGGAAGATTTTCCTACTTTGATATAAGAAGCGTCTCCTTTCCAAAAAAATTTTGTAGCTAAGTTGCTTCTTTGGTTTCTTGACTCTTTTTACAAGGGATTTCTTGACAAATGTTGTTGATTTCCAATCCCTTAACATAAATTTTCACAGGTTGATTTGTCAAAATCTCTTTGTGTTTTTCTGGATGATCTTATCTAAATTAATGTTTTGAAAACATAGCGAGCAGTTGTAAAACAGTTGTTTTTAAGTCCTAGAATCTAAACAATAAGTGTATATTCAAGAATCAAACATGATCCTCTTTAATTTCCACTAGTATATGACAAAGAAACAATTCAAGTAGACTCAATCTTAAGGTCAAAAGGCCATCATAATAAACACAAACCACATCTTAAAATTGCATTCACTCACACAGTCGTGTCACCCCCTAGAGGGCGCCTGTGTTTTTGTCTTTTCTAGGCATGTACTCAAAGTTAGATTTCTCGATCCCTTGAGAAAATGGTCCTTGGAAATTATATGGTGAGTGTCTTGGGGGTAGATTCTTCCCTCCCCTTTCACCATGAGTATTATAATGTTTGGATGCTAACATAGTTGGATTCTACACTAAGGTTCATAGATAGGGTATCCGTTCGGAGCGACAAATGATAAACTCCCTTAGGAGACCTCCCAATCTTTAGAACAAATATTTTGGGAATGGTTATCTTGCACACTTGAACCAGTAAATGGTTTCCCCAGATTTACTTTTATTTTATAGTGGGTTGGAAAACCTAGCTTTGGTTGTTCCCACTCAGGTTGTTCCTGTAGGGTGAGTATTTTTTCCCACTACGACAAGCCTTCTAAAGGATTTAACAAAGCATAAACTGCATGGAATTAAAAGATGAGTAGTATTTTGATCACCCAATTAAGGGGAGAGCATAGGCCTATCACTGTACAATCATAGTATATGTTCAGTTTTTAAAATCCAAATGACAATTTGTTATTCTACGTGAAGATATTGCTTTACAAAAGTCATGATGTTCATTTTAACCGAGATAGAAATGTATGATGACTACCCTAGGATTGGTGTATTTTAATCCAAATGACTACCCTAGGATTGGTTCATTTTAATCCAAAAGTAGCAACGAAACCACTAGCCGCGGTCATGTCAGATCCAGACAACAATTTAGACAAATTATAGATGTGCTAGAATGGGTGTCGTATGCGCTGCAAAATTGATTATATGCACTATAGAATCAATCATATGTGCTACAGAATTTATCACATGCACTACAGAATTGATCATATGCACTAAAACAAAGTTTGCCTGGGAATAGACCGGTGTGCTGGAAGTTCAGTCAAATGCACTGGAACAGTCTTCAAATGCGCTAATGTTTCTGGTGGATGCACCAGAATAGTCATAAGATGCACTAAAGTATCTTATGGATGCGTCATAGAATCTCTCAATCGTGTTATAAGAAACACGCCAAAAGCCTGCATAGACACTTTTCAGAAAAAAAAAGATGTAAAATATGGGGTTAGAGGCCCCACAACGGGTGCCAAAATGTAAGTGTGGAATAAGTAATGAGTAAAATAACAAACAACGCTTCTTCATAAGACATTATATCAAGAGAATAACAAATAATTAATCTAATTAACATAGGAAAAATATTGAAGGCATCATAGTTCTCTCTATCTCCAAATATTTATTAAGTCATTGGGCTCTCAGATTTTGTAAGCATTGTGACTATTAAAATGCCAATCTAGAGAATGAGATGCTACTAAATGCAATAATCAAATCCTATATGATGATGTCTAAATGATATGGTGAAGCTACTGTAATCTAAATTGACAAGAAACTTGATGAAAGAAGCTATGTAGTAAACTATGATGCAGCCAAATGAAAATCCATGATATTGATTCTATTCTAAAATGCTTGCTATTTCTATTGCTAAATGATAATTTGTTATTGCTAAGATGCTTGATTGCTTAATTGGTATTTCTGCAGAGTAAGTTTGCACTAGATTGGGATTCATTTCCTATAGAAGGAGGTTGTATTTATAGATTCACGGCAGCACATTTGTGAAGGGACAACAAAGCAAAGGTCTGGATTTGATCTGAAGGAGTGAATGGTGAAGGATGAAGAAGCCTAAGCTGATTATGGAGATTGTTCCTCCGCAGAAAAACACTCAGCTAGAAGATAGGAAGAATCATTGAAAGAAGATGAAGTTCACCTGAAAATTTGTCTCAAATTGCCTGTGAAGGTTGAGATGAATTAAATTAGACATTTCATATCTAATTTGGTAGGTGAAATATGATTAACTCTAGAAATATGTGCATAAATTTGAATATTTTGGATTTGTTTCAAATTTAGGAAGAAATAACAATTGTTAAAATAAACAAATGTTTTTGATATTGTTTATTTAATAAAAGAGGGATAATGATAATTAAATAAAAACTATTGAAGTTTGATTATTTAATCAAGAGAGAATAATTAGTAGAATATAAATGTGAACTATATAAATAAATATTTCTATTTATTCAATAGTACATGAATTTAAGGTTAATTAATCAAATAAATTGTATTTAATTAATTAGATTATCCAGACCATTTTTAGGTGTATACAACATCAATACCATGCCTCTACTATTTATTGTGACATCATCTCACCTACCCTTTGGGTAAAGAGAAGGGTTTGAAAGTATAAAATTTATGACCATGGCAAATATGAAGGGACATGAATTGTAGCAAGTAAATAAATTAAGGATAAAATCCTCATGATTAAATCGTTGGGCTAAGGTGGACATCTAGCTAAATCTTTTTGACCTATAAAATGTTTAAAATTTTTATGATGAAAGAAATTACCATCATTGATTAAGGTTATACTATTAAAATTCCTATGTATAATATCATTAACTTACATTTAGCAATCCTATGCTATCATAGTTTGAAACTCTCTTTTTTCCTCTACTGTGGAATCTAGTTTGTCTCATGTATACAAGTGGTGAGTGTGTGATTCATAATATGACCAAAATTTAGGCCTTTCTAAACTAGAAGAACCTGATCACTACTCCCAAAGCCCTCATTTCACATATCCTCTTATGCCAAAAAAAATAGCAGTTTGCAACGTTGGGTAAATGTAGAGCTCATCTTGAGGGTTTTTGTGAATGAAAAGAATATATATATATATATATATATAGTACGATTTAATTCAAAGAAACAATAATTCCAATTATAATGTAATATTTCTGGCCAAGCGAAGATAGTTATCTAAATCAAAGGAATTATTACTAGGAGTGTAATAAACAAGAATATTAACATTCGTATGAGGGGAACATAGTTATCAATTAAATGACAATATTGTATTACTTGATTGTTGAATAAATGATAATATTACTATTTTTCAAAAGTTAATGTTTATTAACTATTAATAATAACATTATTATTTCTATGGTGGAGAGAGCAACGATCTAACAACACTGCAATTGTTAGGGTTTCTGGGATAGTTAAAAGTAAATATTCAAAGTGTTCTCTTCTATGCATACTTATATTGGTGAGATGGTATAATTTAATGAAAATAAAAATAAAAAAAGAAACATTAAATTAAAAAAAAATACCAATATAAAAGTAAATATTTATAGTGGGGGCAATATCAGTTATAAACTATTAAGAACAAGGTAATTTCAAATATATGTATATATATAGTGGAATCGTATCAAATATTAATATTGGTATTAATAAACAACTTATGTATTGTGATGAGATTGCAAATACTAATGAATGTTCCATTGTGACAATAAATTAATAATTTCTTTTCCCTCGATACATTAGTAGGGGTTATATTAATTTTAGAGTAGGGTCACATTATTATCTGTACATTTAACAACTAAAGTTTGTACTTTCCTTCAATTTCTTATGAAGATAGGAGCTTTATTAATTAACTTGGATGGAATAATGGTAAGGAAATTAAGCTTTAGTGGAAACTAAATAATAACTCCCTTATTTTATTAAATAATCATAAATTATTGTTGCTAGTGCTCATCGATGCTTAAGTATGTTAGCTATTGTTGGTTCAATCAAATTAAGTTTGGGAATTAATCTAATGCAACTATAACCATGGGTGTATAAATGTTGTCAAAATAATATCAATCCCATATTTACTTGAGATACAATAGAATGCTTCAAGAAGAGAGATGTTATTGGGGGAGGTAGTTGTTATATGGTGTATATATCTTGAGTGGTTTTAAATTAAGGATCCATCAATCAAGATGTTATTAATAAGGTTAAAATTTCAAGCATGTTAGCCAAGATAAGTAAAGTGCATGGTAGTTAACTAGTTAGGTTAAATTCTTTGTCAAAAAAAGAGGTTGTATCTTTTTGTTTGGTTGCTCTTAAAATGTGGGCATGAAAATATTAATACTATACTTTATATGATGTTTATAAGAAAATAAATGGTTATGTGTGTAAGTGTGGAATATTTAAGTAATGAGTAAAATAAAAAACAAAACTTCTTAATAAGACATTATACCAAGAGAATTAACACAAGAAAAAATCTGAAAAGCATCATATTGCTCTCTATCTCCAAAGATTTATTAAGTCACAGGGCTCTTAGATTTTGTAAGCATTATGGTTGTTAAAATGCCAATCTAGAGAATGAGATGTTGTTAAATGCAATAATCTAATCTTATATGATGATATCTAGATGATATGATGAAGCTACTGCAATCTAAATTGACATGAAACTTGATAAAAGAAACTATAGTGAACTATGACGCAACCATGATATTGATTCTAAAATGCTATGATTGCTATTGCTAAATGATAATTCTATTGCTAAGATGCTTTATTGCTCAATTGGTGTTTCTGTAGAGTAATTTTCCACAAAGTTGGGATCTTTTTCCTGTAGAATGAGGTTGTATTTATAGATTCAAGACAACACATTTGTGAAGGGGCAACAGAGCAAAGGTTTGGATTTGATCTTGAGGATTGAATGGTGAAGGATGAAGAAGTTTGAGATGATTATGGAGATTGTTCCTCCCCACATAAACATTTGGCTAGATGATAGGAAGAATCATTGGAAGAAGATGAATAAGTTCACTTGCAAATTTGTCTCATCAAATTAGTCTTCAAATTTTCCTGTGAAGGTTGAGATAAATTAAATTAGACATTTCATATCTAATTTGGTAGGTGAGATTTGAATATTTGGATTTGTTTCAAATTTAGGAAGAAATAAAAATTATTAAAATAAACAAATGTCTTTGATATTGTTTATTTAATAAAATAGGGATAATGATAATTAAATAAAAACTATTGAAGTTTGATTATTTAATCAAGAAAGAATAATTAGTAGAATATAAATGTGAACTATATAAATAAATGTTTCCATTTATTCAATGGTAGATAAATTTAAGGTTAATTAATCAAATAAATCGTATTTAATTAATTAGATTATCCAGACCAGTTTTAGTTGTATACATTTTTCCCCTCTTTGAAGTGATGTGTTTTTGTTGTTGCTGCTAGTATTGATGATTTTTTTTTGATATGCCTCAGATGTTGATTTTTAGGTGATGATGGATATATGCCCCCTCGGGAGATAAATTGATGAATTTTGTTGATTTTTTTGGATTTTTCTATTTTTCTATTTTTCAAAATTTTGGTGATTTTTTGATGATTTGATGATGAAATAATTTATCTCTCAAAAAATAGTTTGAAAGATGCCCATGTGATGAAATTTGAATTAACCTCCTTTGAAAAGAAATTAAATAAATTCCATAAAAATAACCTTTAATCACTCTATTAAAAAGCTAAAAGGGTGATTTAGAATTCATTTGTGCAATTTCAATTTTGAAATTTGAGAGAGAGTGATTTGAAGCTTTATGGAGCAAAATTTCAATCCCCTACTACACTCACTGTTTCGAGCGTGTGCATCGACACAACCGCTTGGCCACCTATGGACCTCCGGTACATACCCGTGAACCTCCTTAGTTTTTCGTGTTTTTCATTTTTCATGCTTGTAATTCAGATTTTAAGTTTTTGAATTCTTTTAGCGCATCTAAAGCTTGCAGTAGCGCATAGAATTACTATTTTAGCACATCGACTAGAATAGTGCATAGGTCAAAAGTATTAGTGCTTAGGCAAGATGATTTAGTGCATAGGTTGTTTTAGTGCTTAGGATAGATTGTTTAGCACATACATAGGTTCAAGCATCACATAAAATATAATGGCACATCTATCGCCTAAAATGGTGCATAGACTTTATGAAATGGCACATCCGCTGGTTTTGCACATTGACTTCCTAAATTGGTGCATTTGCCTCTTGAAATGGCACATATGATGAAATAGCGCTTTGATCACTTGTTTTAGTGCATTGAGGTGTTTTAATGGCGCATTCGATATTGTGGCGCATAAAAACATTGTTTTAGCGCATTCAAGTTATAATGATGTAATTTGTCAAAATTTCCTTTGATTTTGTAGATTTCGATTATGTGAGCCGTTGATTTGATATGATTTATGATCTCAATAAAGTAGATGGTGTTCAACCTCATGATAAGCAAGGTATGATAATTGATTAATGATAATTATCCTCATGATAGGTGAGGAATAATTATAGTTTGATTGATAAACCTCATGATAGGTGAGGTTGATTTGATTAGTTGACCTCATGATAGGTGAGGTACACTAATAGATTGATGATTGACCTCATGATAGGTGAAGTTCAATGATGTTTTCACATGAGATTTTTTCAAAATCTCACTAGAGCTATTTAGATTTGATAGGATGATTGATGTTTAATGATTTGACAAAGAGTATTGACTTTGAATATTTCATGATGATAGGAGTCATTGACGAACCTACAGATTCAAGAGTGGTTCCCTAGGACCTTTGATTTGATACTGCAGTTAGCACAACTTGATACTATAGTCATTACGCATTGTGGTTTTCGTCTCTTTTATCTATGCCCCAGATTAGGATTAATTAGGGTCTCCTGAAAACCTTAGCAAAGAGGTGGCATAGCAAGCATAATACCTTCCACCTTCCTACCAGCATGATGACAATCACTCTTGAGGATGTATCATAGATTTTGAGGATTCCTATTGTTGGTGACATTGTAGTTTATGATTCTTCAGAGCAGGGCGAGACTGATGCTCTTTGCAGAGTATTTCAAGATGATACTATTTGTGGGTATGAGATTCCATGGCATGAGATGCTGGATGCCTATGCCACTTTTCCATCAGTAATTGTTGGTTTTATTGGAGGGTTCCTTTGTCCTGATCGTAGGTCAAAGGGACTTTCTATTGGTTGGGGTCATGTTTTGGAGAGCATATACACGGTACCAGATATGCATGGGGCATGTGTATTCTTGCTCATCTTTATCATGATTTGCATTTGGTTGTCTAACTCTGAGGTCGCAGTTTGTCCGTAGGGGTTACATTACTACAGGTGTGGGTGTGGGAGCATATAGATGTTATGTGTCCAGTGATGGTGAGACAGTGGCCTGCCATAAGGCCATATGTGCATATTTACGGAGGTCAACTTACTCAACCTAGATTGGGTAAGTTGGAGAATTGGAGGAGAGTGTTGGATGATGTAGAGGTTGTCACATGGTGGCCTTATTTAGATTGTGAGCATTGGGATGACGATGATATTTAGTTTCCATACCTTTCTCAGTTGATGTTGTTGATTGGTCAGACTCATTGGGTTTTGGAGATATTTTTATTCAGGAGGGTGCTCAGGGAATATGGTATCATATAGGGCATGCCCCATGGTGTTGCCCATTATGGCCGTCGTCAAATAGATTCTATAGAGTGGGGACCCTGTCTTTCGTATGATGCTGCTATTCAAGAGCACCAGGGTCTATATCCTTTAGTCTGGGAGATTCATCCTAATATTACCAAGGAACCTATTATAGTAGATTATGCAGAGTATTTGGCTCTACATCCCTTTCCATGAATTATTGTTCCTGATGAGCTAGTGCCACTACCTAGTGAGGAGAGTAGTATCGATGATAAGGGGGATGGAGATGAGGAGGGATATGATGATGGTGGTGATGATGGAGGAGGTGGTGGTGCAAGTGGATTAGGTGTAGGTGGGTTGGGTCTAGTCATAGATGTGCAGGATTATAAGGTGCCTCATAAGAGGCGATCACTGGTAGCTCCTGCAGAGCAACGTGTTCAGATTGGAGTACCTTCACAACATCAATAGATGTAGATTGTGAGTTTATATGTGTAGGTACAGACCTTACAAGGGAAGTTGATACAACCATAGGGTTGATTGGTTCAGACACAGACCTAGATGCAAACTCAAGCCTAGTCACATGCACAAACTCTCGCTTAGGTACAGGGATAGTTGGTAGCTACTCAAGCATAGATTGCCTCATCGACAACTGAGAGAGATGCAGCTAGACGGACTATAGAGTAAGCATAGTTGACAGCTAAGAGGTTACAGAGATTGGATAATGGTACATCTGTAGCAGATTATATGAGAGAGGTTATCCATGTAGGTCAGGAGGCAGAGTACTACAGAGGGCGGTACCATGATGCAGTTCCCTTTAAGAAGAGAATGAGTTATGCCTAGTCTCAATCTGGCAGGAGCTAGTCTAGGACCATGAATAGGAGTGTTACATAGCCTCTTCCAAGAGACCTGAGAGATCTTGGTACATCAGGTAGTGGAGGGACTGGTCTAGAGATGCTTGCACCATCCAAAGCTAGCAACACATAGTCGTATGATTATACTTTCTGTTGTATTTTGAGATATGATGTATACTCCAATTTTTTGATTTATAGCCATATTTGATGTTACATCTCCTTATATTTCAAATATCATTGTATACTTGACATTATGATTTTGAGATCTATATGATATGTTGCGGATTGATCAATCTATATGTGTTCTATATGGTTCCATGATGGATGCATTTAATTTCCCTATTCTATATGTCATGTGATGATCTACTTGATACCATTATGGATGCATTTAATGATCATGATGATATGCAATGATTTTATGATTTTATGATCTATAATGGTTAAATGTGATTATGTGAATAATGATGATGTATGGATGTAGATGTATGTACTATTTACATGAATCGATAGATGTATGATGATGTGTATATCTAAATTACATGGTAGTGTAACTATATTCATGATGATGGATATGATGTTTTAATGACATATGAGTAATGATGTAAATAGGATATGTGCACTGACATAATGGTACTTGTAATGTATGTTTTATGATATGATGAATGGATGAATGAAAATGAAACTACATAGAAATTTATTTTTGATAGTTTTTTCATGAAATTTTATGATGTGATGCACAAATGAAGAATATGACATGATGAATGCAAATTATTTTCTATAATAATGTTTTCTAATGTATGCAATGGAAATGATTATGCAGCTGGATGATAATGATGATGTTTTTGTTAATGTCAAGTATACTCTATCCATTAATAGAGAAAGTTAACATCATTTATGAATTGGTTACTCGTCTTTGTAACAAAATACTCTACAAATGTAAAACTAACATGAATGCAATCTAATTTTATCATGCAAAACTACATGCAAACATTGAAACCTTAATAGTATAATTTAGACCATGATGACCTCTTCCATGATTTTTGATATTGCAAGTGAACGCAAGCATCTAGGTATAATTAAACTAAGATGACCTGAGCATTTCTTGCGTAAAGAGAAAAGAATCAATCACTTTCCTATGTGAATTCTGAATGTCATCAGTGATATTTTGTAGAGCATGTCTCGCGACAATTCACATAATAATAATGATTAACTCAAATACAAAAGACAAAGAAAATACCATTCTCCTTCCTAGCTTCTCTAGTTCAATACATCATCGAGTTGCTCCAAAGAAATGATAATAAAAATCAAAGTGCAACATTTGAACATTAAAGCTAAAGCTATAAAATCATGATTCAAAAGAATATCATCCATCTAAAGTTGTTTTGATTTATTTGATTTCAGCTATTTGATTTGGATGGTTGATTTCCTAAAATGTTACGATGTTTGATGTATGTTCAATGTTGAGTTTCCCAATGATCATTGTGTTTGCTGCATTGTCATACTACTATTTGTCTATTTGTTTAAGCTCAAGTTTATTGCCCCTAGTGAGTTCATGATTTTTCCTCCAAGCTAGGGTGAGACATGACCAAAAAATTTCCAGGATATGTATATGAGGTCCTCCCTTCAAATGATAAACAAAATGATGACAAAAGTGAATGATCAAGACATGCCTCCTATAGATGGAAAATCTAGTTTAAATCACAAGTAGCGCTTGTTTCTAGGTTTTCACTATGTGTTTTTATTGCACTTTTTCATATTTTATGATTTTTTTGTATTTTTGCCTTCTCTTTTTTTTTTTTGTATTTTTGTCTTCTTTTTTTTGTTGATTTTCTGATTTTTATTTTTTTTTGGATTTTGTAGCTCTTTTTTTTGGATTTTCTAGAATATTTAAGATGAAATGAGATGATATGATTGATTGAAGGAACAAGATGCCCCACAATAGGGGTAATGCAACCATGGATAAATGATAGATCAAAATGAAAGATTCACTGCAAAACATGTCACACAAGCAACATATCTCTTGTCAAAAGATGATAATGGTTGATTGATTAAGATGCCAGGAATGATTGATTCCATAAGGCATGATGATGATTAGTACTTAGGATCACTAATTTCCTCTAAGTATGATAAGATTGATGATTGTTGATGATTGATTGAAAAAAGATATGAGGATTGGATAATGTTTTACAACTAGGCTCAAATATGATTTGCATGATAAGATTCAAGGTTGCAAAGGGACATGGTGACATGGATTTTGATAAGCTAGGAGATATGGAATGGAAGAAAGCAAGGATAAAAATAATGAATGGGATGATCAAGATCAACTAGAAAAGATACAGACACAAGGCCCAAGTATTTTTCCCCTATTCCTCATCAAGACCAAGGAAATGAAGAAAGGATGTATTTAGTAAGAATGATGGAATATGGATAAGATGAAAGATAAGGTATGGAAGATATGTATAAAGCATATAGGATAAGATATATGATGTTCAAGAAGATCCTTAACCTTGTCAAGATCAAAGGTGGAAATGTAAGGAATGAGCATAGAAAGGATAATGACCATGAATGATAAGATGGATGAAACTTGTCCCTAAGTGTAGAGTACAAGAGGAAAATGGAAGATAGGATATGGATGATAGGGAGATGGAGGAAGGACTTAAGCATCAAGTTTCACAACACAATATCCCTCTAATAAACCATGGCAATGGGAATTAGACTCCTAAATGTTGGAAGATTAATGATATGATGGAAGAATCTAAGGACTTATGCAAAGGTTTGGATTAAAGGAGAATGATGGGGGATGAATGTTGGATAATGGATAGGAGGTTGGAAGGCCTCTTGATGGATAGATGGAAAAGATGGCAAGATCAATGTTGGCACACACCTTGAAGGGTGGTGGAGTGATGGAGGAATAATGGATTTGGAAGGTGATAGCTTATTAGATGGAAAATTGGAGGAAGCTTTTGGATTAGCAAATTTGGATGCCAATTTAGATTTTATTACTTTTATGAGACTTTTAGGAATACACATGACTTTTGACTTTGATTTTTGCTTTGTGGGCCTTTGTGGCCTTTGATATTTTTCTTTTTGATTTATGGACCTTTGTGGTCTTTGAAATTTTCCTTTTTGCTTTGATGGGCCTTTGTGACCTTTTGAAATTTTCTTTTGATTTATGGACCTTTGAGATTTTTGCTTTGATGGGCCTTTGTGGCCTTTTAGATTTTTATTTTGATTTTGGATCAAATTTTATTTTATTTTTGCATGTCTCTTCAAGAAGACATGTTGATCCTTTGATACATGTGGATTTTGGTATAGAAGCTTTTGATATTTGGCACCCAAATTGCTTCCAAGAGCAATGGGAGGGGTGGATTGAGGTGAATGATATGGAGGTATTATGGATGAGTTAATGTGGGTAGAATTTTGAAAGGGCATCAAGGATGTGTGCCTTTGTTGTTCTTGAGAAATAGGGTATGGAACTAGGATAGAGGGAATGTTTGATGGACTAGGATGAGGACCTAGGATAGATGGAATGTTTGATGAACTAGAATGAGGACCTAGGATAGATGGAAGGTTTGATGAACTAATAATCAAGGTCATGGTGATATGGATTTCTTTGAATAGAAAGGGGTTCTAGGATACCTTGTTCATGAAGGCCTAATCCCTTTCCTTTGTAATTCATACTTTGACACATTCATTTACCAATGGGATATGTATTATTTATGAAACAAGATGCGAGTCCATTTTGGGGAGGATATGATATGGATGAGAGGATAGGTGTTGGAAGTAATTTGGAAAGGATAAAGGTGGAGGATCCCAATTTATAGGTTTGGGGTTCATGGATAGCTTGAATAAGTGTGATAGGCTCTTGTCATGGGGATGATGGGGTGTTGTGATCTTGACTTGGAAAAGGATTATGAAGTGGCATATCTTGATCATCAGAAGGATAAACATCTTCATGGGATGAAAGGGTATCCTTGAATGTAAGCATATCTTGATCTTGATGAGGAAGGGAATCATGAGATTTTGTAGAAAGAATGTCTTAATCATCAGTTGGTAAGACATCATTAGATAGGATGGAATAGCTATCATGCTCTTGTGATGCAATAGAATCATGAGATGGTACATATTGATTAGATGATGTGGAAGAAGAACTTGGAAGGATACTTGTCTCTTGAGATAGAAGCGAATTATTTTGGATGAAAAGTTAAAGGAGGGGATTGTAATAAAATCATTGAGAAATGGGATCTTGATCAGGGTAAAAGTACAAAGTTGTGTCACACTTTTGGCCAACTTGTCAGCACCAGTGAATTTTAGTATTTATAACTAAAAATCAATTTTGGTCAAACATATGATCTATTAAGATTCATTATAGATAAGTTAAATATGTCCACAACTTTTCCAACTCAAATTGTTGGCTAAATGCATATGTAGCACTACTTTGAGGCCAATTTACTAAAAAAAGGAAAATATTTGAAAAAATTAAAGTTTCAACAACTCCTACTCATAAATAACATATTTTTAAAAATGTAAAAATACCCTTTTGTAGATCCATAAGTGTAGTTTTAAAATATATATTTATTTTAATAGTTCAATTATTATTTATATTTTATTTTTATTTTTTACTAAAAGTAGGTTATCAACACAAAAATATTAGGTTGATTACCACGTCAAGAAAAATACTAAAACTTATTAATTTTTTTTTTTTTAAAATATGATGCCCTAGATAAAATAATCTAGATTAAGATAGTATAATTTTTTTTCTATTTTAGATAAATATTCAATATAAAAGTTGACGTCGAGTGGAAACAGTTGTGTTTTAATACACATTTAAATATATTTTTAAAAATATATATTTATTAAAATTGCAAAACAAAATATCCATGCCCTAAAGTTTCAAATTATAAATATACACAAAAAAATTGAAGGAAAAAAAAAAGAAAATTTACTATATAAAGCTTGATGTCGAGTGGAACATCATTTTTCAGCATTTTATCATCAACTAAATTATAGTGTTAATTTATGAAAAACTATATTCAAATAATTTTTGAATTTTGTCAAAAAAATACAAACATAAAATATACTAAAAAATACACATTTTATTAGTTTACATTATTTCAAAATTCAAAACATATATGCCACTTTCTAGTGATTCAAGTTTAAAAGTTAGATCAGTGTTGGTCATTTTCTTTATTAAAGTGTGACACAACTTTGTACTTTTACCTATCAAAGATTGGAAGAATTTGTGGAATTTTGATATCATTGGATGTTGAAGATATGATAGAAGAGGATGATTGGATGGAATTGTTAACTTGAGTGAAAGAATCTTGAGGTATATTTTGGCTTATGGTGGATGTAGATAAATGCATGACATGATAGGATTGATCAATATCATTTGTGTTTGAGGACTTAGATTTGGGCTTATTGAACTTTTGCAAAAATTCAAAGACATTGAACTTGGATGATGTAGTTTTTGGTGAAGAAGGTCTCATGTTCATTGTTTGGTTTCTTTCTATGGTTTTTCTTTGTATGTCTTGGGGTCGTTGTTGAAGGTTTTGCATCTGTTGAGTGAAAGTATTCAATTGATCCTCATCTATTTCAGCCATGGTGGTTTGAGTTTTAATTTCCTTTTATTGGAATTTTAGTCTTCGTGACCTTGTTAAAATGGACATAAAAGTGTTGTTATCTTCACTAAACTTTGATCTTTTTGTTTGAATGAGTTCCAATGGTATTAACTTAAGTTCAATAGAATGACAAATTCTATTGATGAGACCAAGTTAAAATATGATTATTGTGTTTTTGTTTCGTGATTGTAGGATGATGATCCTGATAATGAAACTTAACATAATAATCAAAAGTTGTGTTTGGTGATTAGGCACTTTAAAACTGCAAGATCTTGGTTTAAATTGAAAGAATTTGACTTACAAAGGTCCTATTTTTTTTCCAAGTTTAAGAAACTATTTGGACTGATGAAATTTTTTCTGTTTTGATAAAAATCCAAATTTTGATGTTAACTATCTGACTGATGGAAAAATAAATCTGGAATTTTTCATTTTCTGAATGTGCTATAATAGACCTCAGATGCGCTAAAACAGACTATGTATTCACTAGAAGACACTGTGTATGCATTGTTAGACATAATATATGTGCTAAAATAGAGGTTACATGCACTGACAAATAGAGTGTATGTGCTAATAAACTAAGTAGATGCATTGAAAGATTTGGTATATGCTCTAAAATAGAGGCTCAATGTACTAACATTCTAGGTGAATATGTCAACAGACTGGGTGTATATGTGTTGTAAGATTAGACAGATGCACTGAAACAAACTGTGGATGCACTTTTTTTTTGGACGATTGATGCACTGAAACAAGTTGTGGATGCAATTTTTTAGATGGAAGATGCGTTAAAAGACTAGGAGTATGCGCTAAAACAAACTGTGGATGTGCTAAATGGGAAGTTGCTAGTATGTTCACAATTTTTTCCATTTGTTCTAGTTTTTCTCAACAAAATGATTAATTCCAGATTGTAATTTTTTGACCAGTGAAGATAGTGGATGGGTATTTTTCTTGTAAATCTCAAATTTTGGTGATCTAATTGGATGATGACTTTGAAAAATAACTTCACACACATAAGCTAGATTGTAAATAGTTGTTTTTTAAAAATCTATGTTTTAAACATGTAGTAAGTGTTCTAGAATCAGGTCTGATTCTTTCAATTTTCCATAGGTTTGACACAAATAAAGACAATTCAAGCACTTTTCTAATTGTCAAGTAGGTCACTTAGAATATCACAGCCCACAACTTGCAACTATGTCAACTCACACAACCTTGTCACCCCCTAGAGGGTGCCCGCGTTTTTTCCTTTCTCGTGTCTTAACCAAAATTGAATCCTCCACTTTTGGCTAGGGTCTCTAATAGTTATATGGTGAGTGTCTTGGGGGAAGATTATTCCCTCCCCTTGCACCATGATATAAAAAGTGTTCGAAGACTGACATGATTGGATTCTACTCTAAAGTTCGTAGATAGGGTATCCGTTCAGAGCGACAAATGATAAACTCCCTCAGGAGACCTCCCAATCTTTAGAACAAAGTTTTTGGGGATGGTTATCTTGCACACTTTTGTTAAATTGTGGGTTTCCCCAAATTCACTTTTGATTATAGTGGGTTGGAAAACTTGGCTTTGGTTGTTCCCACTTAGGTCGTTCCTGTAGGGTGAGTACTTTTTCCCACTATGGTAGGCCTTCTAAAGGATTTAATAAAGCGTGAAAAGTGAGTCTAGTATTCTAATCACCCAGTGAAGGGGAGAGCATAGGCCTATCACTTCAACCACAGTAGAAAAGGGGTTCAATTAATCCTTTTACTTAAGCTAGATGCCTAACTTAAATAATGAGTTCTTTTTAAAACACCAAACTTGAGTGTCAAGTTGTTTGTTCAATTTTAGTCCAAATCCAAAAACTAGTGAGTTTCTAATGTTCTTTTTAACCAACTTTGACAAAGCTTGTGTAGATGGTTAATTTTAAGCCCAAAGTAATGCTAGTTGGTCCTAAAGCATGAATGAAAAATAACATATGATGGGTTATTTTCCCATGAGTGTTTGAAAACACTATTACAATGGATATCAAATGCTTTTTCTTTCACTTCAATGCTCCATGTCCTTCTTAAAACTTACAATAAACACTCAAAATATTAGATGAGATCAAGAAATAAGAAGATATAAGGCTTAGATGAATGATTAAGCATAAAATCCTTAAAACTTAGACCAAGTTATAATGTGATTTGAATTTAAATGTAAAATTAAAAATTTTAACTCTATAAAAATAGATAAATACCTACACCATTGTACAACTTATGAAATTATACCCCATTCAAAAAAAAATCTTTTAAAAATACCTCTGTATGACCAAGATATGGCCATTTTAAGTTTGACTATAAAACTGCTAAAACAGAGATCTATGTGCTAAAACATAGATCTAATGCGCTAAAATAGAGATCCAATGTGTTAAAAGATCATTCGGATGTGCTAAAAGAAGTGTTAGATGTGCCAAAAGAAGGCTTTGGATGTGCCGAAAGCAGCTCTGGATGCGCTAGAACAGTGCCTGGATGCACCAAAATAGTCATCAAATGCACTAAAGTATCCATCATAAAATCTCTCGATCGCCCTAAAAGAAACACGTCAGAAGCCTGGACGAACACTTTTTAGAAAAATATGTAAAATATGGGGTTATAGCCCCATGGTGGGTGCCAAAATGTAAGTGTGGAATAAGTAATGAGTAAAATAACAAACAACACTTCTTAATAAGAAATTAGATCAAGAGAATCAATAATAATTAATCTAATTAACACAAGAAAAACTCTCGAAAGCATCATATTGCTCTCTATCTCCAAAGATTTATTAAGTCACAAGGCTCTCAGATTTTGTTTAAGCATTATGACTGTTAAAATGCCAATCTAGAGAATGAGATGCTGCTAAATGCAATAATCTAATCTTATATGATGATACCTAAATGATACGATGAAGCTACTGTAATCTAAACTGACATGAAACTTGATAAAATAAACTACAATGAACTATGATGCAGCCATGATATTGATTCTAAAATGCTATGATTGCTATTTCTAAATGATAATGCTATTGCTAAGATGCTTGATTGCTTAATTGGTGTTTCTATAGAGTAAGTTTGCACAAAATTGGGATCCTTTTCTTGTAGAATGAGGTTGTATTTATAGATTCTCGACAACACATTTGTGAAGGGGTGACAGAGAAAAGGTATGGATTTGATCTTGAGGATTGAATGGTGAAGGATGAAGAAGCGTGAGATGATTATGGAGATTGTTCCTCCCCACAAAAACATTTGGCTAGATGATAGGAAGAATCATTGGAAGAAGATGAAGAAGTTCACCTGCAAATTTGTCTCAAATTGGTCTCCAAATTTTCTTGTGAAGGTTGAGATAAATTAAATTAGACATTTCATATCTAATTTGGTAAGTGAGATTTGAATATTTGGATTTGAAAAAATAACAATTATTAAAATAAACAAATGTTTTTGATATTGTTTATTTAATAAAAGAGGGATATTGATAATTAAATAAAAACTATTGAAGTTTGATTATTTAATCAAGAGAGAATAATTAGTAGAATATAAATGTGAACTGTATAAATAAATATTTCTATTTATTCAATAGTAGATGAATTTAAGGGTAATTAATCAAATAAATCATATTTAATTAATTAGATTATCTAGACCATTTTTAGGTGTATACAACGTGTATACATGTTACTTAGCTTAATGTTATAATTATAAAACAAAAATTAAAAAAAAAATAGATGAGTTTTAATGTGTTTTATTTTATTTCTTTTGGCTGAAATTATGGGCATGACACTTGGTATCGGAGCCCTAGGTTGCAAACATTGGGGACTCTAGGAGTAAAAAGGAGTCTTAGTTAATGTGTATGCGGTCAATGAGAAAATCACCATGCAACGAATGAGTTTCAAAATACCTCCAACTTATTAAATTTTGAGGGCCTATCATGTGGGAAAACAATGGAATCTATTTGCAACTACCCATCTCTTATTCTGATTTATAAGGACATGTGTTAGCAAAGAATATAATCATTTTAAGTAGTTAATTAATGATAGGTAGCTAGAAAGGACTTAAGCTTGCAAAGGAAAAACACTCAAGAATATTATGATTATGTAAGTAATGCGCATGTTAGAAATTATGTTATCCTGCCTGATAAGTTTTATCAAATTTATCATCATTTGATGCTTCCTCTCTTGAACTTAAGATGGTAGATACTGTGGTTAAATATGGTTATTAAGGGTTATAATGAGGTAGTGAAATAATATAAATCACCTTAATATATGTGATTATAGGAGCTCAAATTTGGCCACTTGAAATGGCATCAATGATGTCAATAGAGAAGTTGCACTGTTGTGGATAGAAAAGTATAAACTTGAATAAGTAAATAAATTATTGTTGAAAGTATAGTTTAGCTTTAAAAAAGTAATCATTTATTTCAAACTCAAAAAAAAAAAAATGTAAGGGAGTGCTTAGAGACTATGTATTGTTCCTTGTAGTGAACCTTAATCAAGGTTTAAATTGGAAATCATAGTGAAGTTAAATCGAAAAGATGAAGATGATATTAGTGTCTAAATTGGAAGCAACATAATTAAGAAATATTAGTTCAAAACTAAGAAGGTGGCACTAAGAATTTTCTAAAATTCCCTCGAATAACCTTAAATGAAGGATTGATTTACCCATAAATATGCCTAGCATGTTTCAAACCTGGTTGTAGAATATATTTTTCGTAAGCATCATTATGAATAAACTATATGTTCCACAAGAAGTATCGCACTAGAAATATCATAGCTCTCATCATGTATACAATTGAAACACATCTAGTGTGAATTAGAGAACGTGGTAAAGAGGAGATTAAGGATGTAACTTGGAAGTATATGATCCTTGGTTCTACGTGATGATATCCAAGAGCAACTTAAGGATGTGTTAGAATTGATCTTGTGCCCATACCTCAGACATCAGTAACACATAAGCCTCTTAAAACTCACTTTAATCATGATTCAACATAAGAAAGAGTATTTCTATTGAATGTTTGAGATTCTAAGGTGAGTCAACTAATGTTGGAAAACTTACATTGCATAGTAAACCATATTTAGAAAAAGGGGTGAAAACTAGAATCAATGGGTGAAAACTTAGAAGTTAATTTTAAGCACTTTTGCAAGTAAATGTTGACCTAGTACAAACTTAATGTAATAATAACAGATGCCAAGCTCGTATGTCCTATTGTTTAAAGATTAAATAGTAAACAAAACAACGTGATTTCTATGATTCAAGTCAAGGTGAAGGCATAAAAGGATACAATTAAGATAAGATTGTTAAGGACCAACAAATATGATGTTTAAATCACTCCCCTTATAATAATTAAACATAATTTGAAAATTTGGGAAGAGATCTTTCCAAAATGAGCATTTGAAGTTAAAACGTTATCTAGAACTCACGCTATTACTACTCCCTTATAAATGAGTTAAGAACTAAAGAAATGTTACTACCCAAATAAGGAATGATTCATGTCATAGGAAGTAATAACACACTTAATTACGTGTTGACCTGGAAGGTTGTGTGCATGTCATAAGGATTGAATAATAAATTGTATGAAATTATAAATTGAGTAATGAATTATGTGTGGATTTTGGTGCATTATGGAAAATATATAGATAAGAGAGACTAAAGTAGACTTGTAAAACTTTCAACTAATGTTGGGTATTCTATACCATTGACTATATTTACTCTTTGAGGTAAGAATACTTACACCCAAATTTAAAGGAGAAAACTTCAAAGTAGGTAAAAATTTTAAGAATTTTACTCATTATGCATCTTATGAGATTAGATGGAGCTATGATTGTAAAAATAATGATTATGGTAATATGCTTGAATGGTTCAACCTTAGATGGTAAAACACAAGATTTATAGAAAGATAATGATCAGTTGTAAGAACTACTAGTCCATGATTTGTCATGTGTTTTATGCATGGAGTTTTCTTTCTAGTCTTATATTCCAATGTTTCAAAAGAAAATGGTTAACTATCTTCCTTATTAAGTGGGAAAATTTATTTAGCATGTGTGAGAAACATAGAGGTATTACCGTATGGATATGTTGTGAACATAACAAACATATTTGAGTAAAAGAGAAAGAATGGTATGGATAACTATAGAAAACCAATCTTGATTTTAAATTGATGCTAAACAAGAACTTAGCAAGATGGAAAGTGTGGTGAACCAAGTATTGTTGAGTTCTAAGAAGATGGAGTAATATATCTAAGCTACCATTGCACATTGTCCAATGATTTCTTTTACATATGCAAAGTGAGTGGATAGCTCCAAAATTAAGAAGCAAAGTGAATATTGTTTAAAGAAAATATCTAGAATGCATTTAAGTGTATTATTTTCTATAATATGGTGAATTTCATAAAGTGTATTGTGCTATGACTTGTGCAATGGAAAAATAGTAATGTGTTATGCCCCAAGTATGAGATACAAGGTATCCAATTTGGGATAAGGGTGAGGGGACATCATGTACGATCCCTTACATGTACCCTTTGTGATGACCCTTTTGTGTAAGCTAGTTGATTGTGAAATAAGGTAAACATGATATGTGTAGATGTGTGTCTACTAAATGAAATGTGAAGTAATTCTTTGTGTAATTATTTTTCATATGTTAAATGTGTACCCCTAGCGTACAACTCCCCTATGAGATTGAGATGCCTGCTAGTGTAAATAGGGGTTGAGGGGCAAGAGAACCTTGTTGGAAAACAATGATCTCCTGAGAGGGGGGTGAATTAGTAGATACTCAAAATATATCCCTTAAAAAAATTATGCAGATTACTTCCTTAACTCCAAATACCTTGTGCATAATTCTTACTCAACTCTTATTGTGTAGATTGTAAACTCAAAATGCAAACATAAATATGAAAACAAACAATCAACACAAATATCCACAATAATAGATATATGTGGAAAACCCAAGATGGGAAAAACCATGGTGACTAAGGCTGCTTGAGTCTACTACTCAAATCCAACATCACAATCCAAATCTCTATTACAATGTTTTAGGGCTACAACCCAAGGAACCATCAACTAGCTAATTTAGAAACACCCATTCCAAGGAGACACCAATCCCCTAATCTGAGCCACAACTTAGTACAACATTACAAATTCATATGTGCATACAATTTGGTTCTACACAACCTATTATGCATCATTACAATCAGTACATTGTTGCTTTCACTGCAACCCACACTGTGTTGCTTGAAGCTACACACTCAACAACACATACCTCTACTCTGCACTCTGCTTTGCTTTGCACTACACTTTCTTCCCTTTCTATAGTGTCTCACACATTTGCACTCTCTTGAATTCCAACCTAGATGATGTTCTATTGTACAATCTAGGACTTTACAAATGCATTCTCTATCTGCTGTACATATCTCTCTTTCTCAAAGACACAAAAACACTTCCTATCTTTCTAGCATACTTCTCTGAGGTGTTACACTATACAACACTACATACAACTACAAATTGTTCTCTCTATTCATGCGCACTTACCACAACCATCTAACATTGACAATATCTGATTTTCTTCTATCTCCACTGACCTATAATCTCTACCTCGAGATTCTCTCTACCATTAAGATCATCTCAAACCTTTTGCTAAAGTTTCCTTAGCTTGTAAGATTCACCAACAAGCTACTTTTTCCTCGAGCCACACACCACTATCCAACTCATCATAAATTCATCTGATAGGGTCTATTAGATATCTTCATTGTCACTCTACCTCAACATCGAGTCGATTCCACATTTAATTTGGTTATAGAGAAATTTCCCAAATTAGCTCTCTATCAACCCTAGAATCTGATACACATTAAATGTATTCTCTTGCCAGTAAGATCAAATTTGATCTTGGAACTTCTCTAATTTGTTTCACCACCTAGCTGATCAAATCTCATTTACATTGGTTTTTGGGTGCAGTTGGACCAATTAAATCCTTCCTCTGTGTTGGTTACTAGTCAAGAACTCTTGTTTACACTATCTAGCCATTAAAAATCTTTGCATTTGAATTCTGGTCATTGATGTTCTCCTTTCACACCCTGATCCTATGATCCTTGTTCACTGTCATGCCTTTAAATCATGACCATTGGATAAGTGGTCATTCAAATCTCTTTCATTGACCATAGGGTTTAGTTACAATGCACATCACATGTCAACATCCGATTTGTTCCGCTGGATCTCCACCATCAATCAATCATATTGCTCTATCACTAGGACACTTTACCAACTCTCTCTGAAACAAGTAGGTCACACCGATATGCTTGCAATGTTATTTGATCAAGCCCACAACCTACATGTCTTCCATGCCATTTCCACCTAATTCACAATAGCGATGCAAATTAACACACCGAGCAATCGTTCTTTGCCACCTGTTAGTCCTTCATCACAAATGGATCCCACTAACTTCTCACCTTATCATTCCATTGGAGGGACATCCATCAATGTCTTGCTAATACAACAAAGTCACATCGATGAAGCACATACACTCACCCATCACTCTATCACTGGGACATGCTTCAATGTCCTACCAATAGGCAACCTTCATACCGATGAAGCAATTTTGCAACAGCATTGTTCGATTAAACTTTGATCAATTTTCACCATGGAGCACATTCATATATATTGTTTTCCATACATGGGGTCCACCAGGACATGCATCCAAAAGTCACTCCTCTTGTAAGCTTGAAAATGGGCCCACTCAAACCTTGTGAGGTGTGTGACCACCGTCCAATCTTGCTTTCTGCCATGTGTCCTTTTGTCATTCACTCTCTAGTTGTACCATCAATACATGTCAACCTTACTAGGTCCCGCAGTCAACATAATACATCATCGCCCTATTGAAGAGACCTTCTTCAAGGTCTT
This sequence comes from Sequoia sempervirens, assembly GCA_007258455.2. Classification (NCBI taxonomy): domain Eukaryota; kingdom Viridiplantae; phylum Streptophyta; class Pinopsida; order Cupressales; family Cupressaceae; genus Sequoia; species Sequoia sempervirens. Next base: position 27,961,889 of record VDFB02271358.1, on the reverse strand, counting down.
GGCAATACACCAATGTCTCACCAATGAAAGACTCATCAGTTTGTCAGGGAGACATCCTTCAAAGTCCTGCCAATGAACTTTAGTCACACCAATGAAGACACTTGATGATGTCATTTGTCCACCTCATCACCATGTCACTACATTGTAATCCACAACGAGGATGTGGATTATGGTTCATCCAAACTTGTCATGCCATGCATTTGCTTTGTCATCTCTATCACCCACATCATTATGAATGGGTCCCACTTGAGCGCAACCTTCAAATCATCATGTTAGAGAGACATCGATAAAGGTCTTGCACTGATGTTATCCAGTCTTTCCGAAAAAATTCCACACTCTTATTGCTCCCTCACTAAGTTTCTAAAAACCTAAACTCTAGAACCTTTTGTCAGAGGTTACTAAGTTATGAAAACCCATGACATGTCAACATATAGATATCAGGTTGTCAGAGAGACACTAACTTGACTTCCACCGATTAGCACTCATCATGCCAATGAAAACTTAATCTTCTTTCTACATCACCACGTCGAAGAGACATCCCCCATTCTTTCACTGATCATGCACTATCACTCCAATAAAGTTCTCCTTACTCCTTATCACTCCATCGAGGAGACTTCTCCTAGACTCTTGCCGATACATCAATGTCTCACCAATAAGATAGCTATCAATTTGTCAAAGAGACATGGATGAAAGCCTTCCCAACACCATATTGTCTCATCGATAAATATCCATAGTGCCACCATTGCTATGTCGAATAGACATGGCCCATTCACTCACCAACCACACACTGTCATGCCGGTAGGAAGAACATTGACTCATTGAAGAGACATCTCCCAATATCTCGTCGATCAATTGGAGATGTCTAACCTTGAACCACTAGGCAGAAGGGCCAGTCACCCCTATGAGATGATAGACATAAGCTGCAACTAATGCAACCAACAACTGCTGATACTAGGTCAACAACAAAATAGAAATCTATTTTGAATGCCATGACTGAAAGTATCCTTATGGTTTAACTGATAAACCTTAACACCTGAGAACAAAAATAATCATATCTAGGAACATCCTTCACTTTCTTGACCTACACAATACCTTTCTGGAAAGCTCTCAAGAAACCCATGTTGAATCTGGTACCTGATTTACCATCAAATACCTGGAAGCAACTATTGTAGAGAGATGACACATTTTGTCAACTATACAACATATTAAGCAACTTGCTCTCTGCACCAACAACAAACCCACATACTTCCAGAGCCAGATCCACTACTCTCACATTCATCCTATGTCATTATGCCAACAATGTACCCCTTGCATGATTTTCACTTTGGACATCAATGACAACTATATATGCTTTTGCAAAGGATCAACACGCTTCTCCTTTGATCACCTTTTGACATCAATGACAACATATTCCAACAAACCCTAAGTGGGAACTCCATGGTTTTCCTTCGACGTGTTCCTAACCTACTCTCCCACATATGAGAACTAAACTTGTTGGTTCATAGTGAAAACCCACTCCTTGATGTTTATAACCCATGGGTAAAGGCCAATGGAATTACTTGGACCATATTGAGTGCAAATTTTGGATACTTCAGCAATGTAGGGCATTGATACTATGTGGAAGAGTCCACTATGATTTTGTGCACTATCATATTTATATAGTCAGGGACCACCAGTTATCACATGCTATTATTCTTATGTGGTTAAAGAACCACCATTCCCCTCCTCCCCTTAGGTGGCTTTATCAAAGTCACGTGGTGCTCATAGTGTGAAATTTTTATTGTTGAGATATGAATCATTGGAAAATTTCTTAATTGATGTTTCATTTTATTATATGCCAACAGTGTTAGATTTTACATTTCTTTTATTGGGGTAATTTATCCATTTGAAATTTTTTGTAGTACATTTCCTCAAGGACATATCTACTTTCTATTTATGAATTAAGATTGGAATGTTGAAATGCAGCTGCAATTGATCTTCATTTTTTTTCCTCTTGAATTTATAATTTTTTGTTATTGAAACATTGGTTTATGATTTTATGTTACTCGTTGAGGCTTCCCATTTTTTGCTAACTACTAGAACATGTAGTGTAATGTGACATATGTAAAACTACCATATCTTGGGGGGTTCCCTAGCAGGTCGTATAGGGGAGTAGATGTACTGGGGAATTATAAATTAAATATTTGAAAAAGGTTGCAAATTGGACTGGTATGGGATGGTCATTAATCCATTCTTCCTCTAGTTATATGATTATTCTTTTGTACCTTTTCCTTGGAGGCTAACCCCCTTACACAAACAAGGGAAGGTACCTAGGAAATGTATGGAAATGTCCTTAGAAAAGGGCCTCGAGACCATCTCTCCTAATGGCTATGGTATCCAAGAATATCCATCCTTGTAAACCCCATTGAGCCTTGTGATATGAATTATGTGTAATTGTGTGATGTATGGGTAAATTTGTAAATAAATGACATGTGGAAATACTTGACTGTTATGTGAGAAAGAAAGTGATAGATAAAATTGAGACTACTATTCTTGAGATATGAATTGATATTAGAATGAAAATATTTTCTAACGTCATGAGTGATGTTTATGATCCAAAAGAGAACCTTGAAGGGTATCCAAGGATGTTAATGTGTTGGACATATATTGACATCAAGAATATTAACTACATGGATGACTACTAACATTTGTATATTGTGACTATATAGGATAAATGTTCTAAGGTGGAACGCTATGAATGGTTGAACGCTATGAATTCTTCATCAAGATAGTAAAGTAGTTCATATTCTAATAGATTTACGTGCATTTCTATATTGAAATTAATTTTCTAACCTTAATGACTTCCAAGACGAAGTCTAAGCTAAGGGGAGGGGGATGTAAGACCCCGCTTCACATGTGAATAATATAATCTTAATTTTGTTATATATTTCCCCTAAATAGATGCTTGGATATATTTTAGACAATGCATAGTGTGATTACAGGACAATGTGCCTATATTTCATTTTGACATGTTTTATTATTACTACCATGAAGGTATTAGGAACTTGTTAACTATGAATATGAATTGGAATTTTAATGAAATTGTTGTATAATTAAATCTTATTTCAGCTAAAAAATTAATGTGATATACGATTGTTGCTTATGATTTCATTGGTGATGTGCAGGAAAAAAACGGTGCTAGTACGAGAAGGGAGAACCAGTGAGAAGAAATTGAAAGACATCCTCTTGTGCTTATGTATTTTATTTCCTTATTTTTGAGCTTCGAAGGAAATAGAGTCATTTTGTTTATTCTTTTGAGTTGAAAGGGTATTTAATTGTGTGTCATGTGAGATGTAAGTTGGGGTTAATGTTTAGAAACCCTTTCATCCAGGTGTGAAACTCGGATGGAACCTTAAGGGGGTCTTTAAAGAAGATTGTTTGTCAATTTCTTAGGTTGGGATGCATAAATAAACCTCGTAGGGTCTATACCATGGTGGAAGGGGTCAAGAGGACATACAATAGGGCCCCAAGGACATGATTTTACTCTTGAAAAGTCCCCATAATGAGGAGTGACGAATTTTGAGGAAAGGACGGGGTGAAAAGATTGAGGGGTTTTCCAAGTGCATGTACCCCTCTTAATTTAGGAAAAGACCCTCATTGATTATGGAGGTACACTCACACCTCCTTATCCAAGGATCACATTTTTTGAGACTTCAATATAGTTGGAGAGGGAGAGGGAGTGGGGTGCTACTCACTTCTCCTCTTAGAGAAATTTAGTGGAGATGTTATGAAAGGAGGAGAGGAGCTCTATTTTGGGGGGAGATAGTGGTCAAGATGGCTTGGATTGGAGAGGAAAGAAGAATAGAGAGTTTAATACCCTCACCTGAAATGAAGAGATAAGTTTTTCCCTTCTTTTATTTCCTTTTGTTATTTGTTGTAAGAAGGTGGCATGTTGTATGGGGCATGGTTGATAATAGAGAGTAGAGAACCTAGATGCATGAAATTGATGCTATCCTATTCTTATTCCTTTGTAAAAATTTTGGAAAGGACTCCATTCATCATCTTGGAGCTAAAACTTCCTTGCTCGGGGGTATGACTAGAGCCCACAAGGCTCCATGATGTCATTATGGAAGGGTGGAGAGTAAGCCTTGCTAATTTGTGTGTTACTTATCATGTTAGTAAATAATGTTATGATATTATGGAATATGTATCTTTCTGAAAAGTAAAGAATGGAAAGAGGAACCTTAGTTTTTGGCATGATTGTTTCATTTGTAAGCTTAATTTGCAATGATGAATGTTTAGGTAATGAGAATTGCATTTTGTAGCCATAAAAGGAGGAGATATTCTATGAAGTTTATACTCAACAAATGCATGAGATATATAAATATTTTCTTTAGAGGAGAAGGAATTTTTGTATTAATCTTTTGTATGTCCTCTTGTGTGTTGTAATAGAGGAAGTTTTCTAATTTCTTGCACAATAAGGAATGAATCCATCTATATATTGTAATAAGGATAAGTTTGAGTATGTGAATTAAATCACCTATGGTGAGAAATATGGGTATACATGAATTTTTCCAAGAAGAGTGTAGGAAGTATGGGTTTATCCTCTAATAAATAGATAAGCATATTTTCTTGTTTTCCATCAAAACTCCCCTAATTTTACGGAAGCTCGAAAACCCAATAAATATCTACTTATTATAAAGGGTGTTAGTGCATCTAGTCAGTATTTATCTCAATTAAGGGAGTGGAAGAAGAGTAAAATTCATAACATTCTAGTGACATGGGAAATATATACCTCTATGAGAACATATTCTTGGGATTAAGAGATAAATTGGTTTATAAGTAAATTAATCCATCCAATATTATGAATTCTTTTATGCAATGTATTTAGGTCATGCGAATAAAATACACTTTCCTCTTAATATATGAAACATGTGATCCATAGAATGTATTGAATACAATATATTTGGTATGAGTTAAAGAATTAAATATATATCTTCTTAGTTCCCAAATAGAACTCACTACAAATTTTACTACACCCAAGATACTACCAGATTTTAAATCTGACTAACAAAATACTTAGAAAAAAAAATATACCTAAATAAAAATTAAAATAAAATAATGATAACATGGCAGGGGGCTCAGTGCCTCCCCATGCCCTGCTACAGTGGCAGGGATAGGGAAGGCATCGCTTACCCTCCCTTATGGGATGTAGCCACCCTGTGGAAGTCGTAGCTCTTGTATGGGGGCACGACCTCGCATAGGTTGTTGCTTCCCTTTAACCTCCCCCATGGGATTCCTAGTGAGTAAGCTATTTTTTTCAAAAACCTGCTTCCAACAAATTTAATGCATTTCAAATATGTCACAAGCTAGTATGCTACCTCATTGATACTTAGATCTAAAAATAAAATGCATCCATGGGAATTACAAAAAAATGATAATAATAATTTGAGTGTTTTGAATGCAAGCAAGGACAACCATAATAATTTATAATTTTCTCAGCATCATACACGACAATAGTTAAGTCACTAAATCATTTCTTATAGAGAAGAATTGCATGTCCATGTCTTGCATAAAAGGAAAAGAAACCTATAGTTTTGTAGAGAGAATCTAGCACAATAAAAAAAAGGAGAAGTTGAGGCTAATGTAAGTAAAATGATTGAATAGGTGCCTATATCTATCTTTGGACTATAGTCTAGCCACCTCTTTACCTCCCCACTAGGTTGATCCTGAGTTGTTCACCTTACTATTCTAACACTGTCAAGAAAATGAGTTGATCACAAGATAGAAGGAGCAAGTTAAAAACTTAAGTCAGATTATAGTGTTTTGTGTGAACTTCACTCTTGGGTGTGAATCCTCATTAGATGTTGACCCTATAGTTAGCAAAGTAGTTACCTGACTTCCTTTTCTCTTTCCTTAGCATAGGGGCTACTAGCGCACTAATTATTTCTGATTGGAATGAATACCTTGACACTTGGTGATCCAATCCAATGCACTGGTACATAGATTTGGAAATATTTTGTTTCTATTACTTCGGCCTATTAATCGCCTTCTTGTAGGTCTAATCCTGCCACCCAAGCTCTAGGGTCTAGTAGCTACACCACCTTCTAATTTGCACCATGCTTTGGTAGGTGCCTTCACCCATAAGTGCTGACATTATAGTGTCCTTAGAACTTGTTAGTTTTTATTATGTTAACATTAAATCTTCCCAGCTGCATCGATTTTGCACTCAGACTATGAATCAATAATAATGTAGTCTTTTCAAATTAAAGAGGATCAAGATAGGAAGAGATAGGAAGAGGGCACTATATGCTGAATTAACTCCTTTGTGATTGATGGACCAAGATCACACTAAGCATACATCTACAAAAATAAATGATTATACAATATTAAAATAAGTAGCTCTCTATTTAACAACAATGCTGACAAGATGATATATCAAATGCACTTAGAATCATTTAAATCTAGTGATTGTTTAACAACTTAATGCATGAGATCAATGTAGTTGGTAATGTGCAACAAAAGTTATATCAATACCATGCCTCTGTTATTTATTGTGACGTCTATCTCATCTACCCTTTGGGTAAAGAGAAGGGTTTAAAAGTATAAAATTTATGGCCATGGCAAATAATGTATGTGTCCGTGAAGGGACGCGAATTGCGGTAAGTAAATAAATTAAGGATAAAATCCTCACGATTAAATCATTCCCGGGCTAAGGTGGACATCTCGCTAAATTTTTCTGACCTATAAAACATTTAATTATTTTGTGATGAAAGAAATTACCATCATCGATTACTATTAAAATTCCTTTGTATAATATCATTAACTCACATTTAGCAATCCTATGCTATCATAATTTGCAACTCTCTATTTTTGTCCGCCGTGGAATCCAGTGTGTCCCACGTATAAAAGTGGCTAGTGTGTGATTTAGAATATGACCAAAATCTAGGCCTTTTTGAACCAGAAGAATTGATCGGTACTCCCGAAGCCCTCATTTCACATATCCTCTTATGCAAAAAAAAATATAGCAGTTTGTAGTGTTGGGTAAATATAGAGCTTGTCTCAACGGTTTCTGTGAATGACAAGAAATATATATTTACGGTTTTTGTGAATGAAAAGATATATATATATATATATATATATATATATATATATATATATATATATATATATATATATATATATATATATATATATATATGTGTGTGTGTGTGTGTGGGTACGATTTATTTCAATCATAGAAACAATAATTCCAACTATAATGTAATATTACTGGCTAAGCAAAGGTAGTTTTCTAAATCAATGGAATTATTACTAGGAGTGTAATAAACAAGAATATTAACATTTGTATGAGGGGCAAGATAGTTATAAATCAAATGACAATACTATTACTTGATTATTGAATAAATGATAATATTACTATTTTTCAAAATTTAACGGTTATTAACTATTGATAATAACTTTATTATTTCTATGGCGGAGAGAGCATGATCTAACAATAGCATTGCAATTGTTAGGGTTTCTGGGATAGTTAAATGTAAATATTCAAAGTGCTCTCTTCTATGCATACTTATATTGGTGAGATGGTATAATTTAATAAAAATAAACATAAAAAAGATACCAATATAAAAATAAATATTAATAGTGGGGGAAATATTAGTTATAAACTATTAAGAACAAGGGCATTATAAATATATATATATATATATATATATATATATATATATATATATAGTGGAATCGTCTCAAATATTAATAATGGTATTAATAAACAACTTATGTATTGTGATGAGATTGCAAATAGTAATGAATGTTCCATTGTACAATAAATTAATAATTTCTTTGTCCTCGATACAATAGTAGGGATTATATTAATTGTAGAGTAGGGTAACATTATTATCTCTACATTTAACAACTAAAGTTTGGACTTTCCTTCATCTTGCTATGAATATAGGAGCTTTATTAATTAACTTGGATGGCATAATGGTAAGGCAATTAGGCTTTAGTGGAAATTAAATAATAACTCCCTTATTTTATTAAATAATGATAAATTATTGTTGCTAGTGCTCATCGATGCTTAAGTATGCCAAGTATTGTTGGTTCAATCAAATTAAGTTTGGGAATTAATCTAATGCAACTATAAGCGAGGGTGTATAAATGTTGTCAAAATATTATCAATCCCATATTTACTTGAGATACAATAGAATGCTTCAAGGAGAGATGTTAGTAGGGGAGGTAGTTGTTGCATGGTGTACATATCTTGAGTGGTTTTAAATTAAGGATAAATCAATCAAGATGTTATTAATAAGGTTAAAATGCCAAGCATGTTAGCCAATATATATAAAGTGCATGGTTGTTAACTGGTTAGGTTAAATGCTTTGTCAAAAAAAGAGGTTGTAGCTTTTTGTTGGGTCACTCTTAAAATGTGGGCATGACAATATTAATACTATACTTTATATGATGTTTATAAGAAAATAAATGGTTATTTGTATACATGTTAGATAAACGTTATAATTATAAAAAAATAAAAAATTAGTTGAGTTTTAATGTGTTTTATTTTATTTCTTTTGGTTGAAATTATGGGCATGACACAAAACAACTATTTTTTTGGTTGGTAGGTTAAAATTTTTTTTTAACTCATCGAAAGATTTTGAAAAACAACTTGTAGAGGCCCTCAAGATGTGTTTGTTTGCTTAAAATAATAGAATAAATAACATACTATCTATTCATTCACTATGAATATGCTAGTAACATTTGGAAAAACTTTCTCTCCAAGTTACTTATTGAATGATATATTTTAACCTCCCTACATTTGTGTGCCTAGGAGATTATTAGATTCTTTCTTTTGTACTTATTAGCTTAAATAAAATAAGAAACGTAAATGTAGTGTCATAAAATTGTTACCCTTGATAATTTCACACTATGTTGACAACCTATTTTGCACACATAATTAACTATATTAATAATTTGTTTATTTTTGGGGTAGATTAGGAAAATACATTAAAATACCTGACATCACGAGAATTTTGGGCTAAAAAAACCCAAATAGGGGCAAGGGTGCTCTAGTCTTAAGTGTGTCCTATTTTAATATTGTCATTTTGAGTGTCAGCCTTGAGTGTTATAAAATGACTCCAGGTCGGCCTATGTCAAAGAAAATCAATTAGGGTGCATATACAAACAAGTTTTCCCTCTCATTTGAATAATTGATCACTATAATGATCAATCATGCACTATTATGCTTTTATTATGAAGATACATGTGACTTATCCTCTAAATGTTAGCTACAAAAAGCTATTGTGTTATGGGAACTAACCTCTTACAATTTTTCAAGGAAATTCAATCATCCATCATCAACTTTATGGAAAATTATGGTGTGACATCACTTCAATAGGGGTTTCATGTCTAAGGTAACATTATCAATTGTTATTTGTTTATTACGATCATTTGTTGTTTACTTTTCCTTTACCCAACCTAGGGCACACAATTTATACTATCATCATTTGTTGTTTTTTGAGGTGGGAACACCAAAACTAGGGATTGATTGAGGAAAAATCCTATACAACACAACCTTTCACCCTCTTCTCATGTGTGCAAGTCAGATCTAGAAATTTTGTTAACAATAGGTTAACAAAATGTATAAAGCAGACTTGTACCTTTTAGATCTTGATTCAAGTGTTCAAAAACCCTCAATTATAGACAAGGGCTCTCTCGTCCTTGTCCCTCCAATTCAGGCTCAAATTTTGTACATAAATTCCTCTTTGGATGCTCACTCTAGATCTTTATCCATTTCTATTAATGTTCATTTTTGTCTGTATGACAAAATTAAATTTTCAAATCTAGAGATTATGTAAATTAGGTTAATTAAATCACACATCAAATCTACCCTCTTTGCAACATAGGAACCAAACCCTAGTAGACTAAGTCTCCTTTAAGGTATTCAGCCAACCATCAAACCCTAGTTGGTTTGTTTTCCAATGTTAAGTCCAAAAGAGGAAAAGTTGAATCTAAGCTAATTCACTTTTTGGATCTAGATCACTTTTCCCACTTAACATTTTGGTGAACCTAACATATCCTACGCTTTCAATTTTTTTCATTTATATAACATAAATCTTGTAATATGATCAAACATATGTTATTTGAGTATCTTGTTGATCATATGCATTTATTTCATTTTGAAAATCATGCATTTTCACTTTTATTCATTAAAGCAACAAGCACTTTGGGGGAAATCAATTGAGATCACATTTGCAAAATACTTTGGATTTAATTGCATTGTTTCATATTTGATTTTCTTTTTTTAGGGCATTAGATCTTGAATATTTCATTTTCATTGGAAAATTTGGTATATTTACTTTGGAAATAAACCATTTAAAACACTTTATTCCTTGCAAACACATAAACATAAACATATTCTTCTCAGGGAATTTTTTAGTGGTGAATGTTCACCAATTGGTGAGTAGTTCATATCAACCAAGTCAAAATTAGCGAATATATTGCAACCAATGGGGTGGTCAAATCGCCTGCATTTTATGAATTATCAGTCCAAAGGATTTCAATTCGCCATTGATTTATTTTCTGAGGTAAATTAATTAATATTTTTTCCATAACAAACTACATGTCTCAAATAGACTAAATAATATTTTCACTTGGAATCTCGAAAGCATGTGTTAAATCACCCACATATCTGCCAATACTATTAAAACAACATTGTGTACTAAGACATGTTTCAACAACACAATTAAATGTTCACTACGCATGATGACCCATTTTGTCAATAAAATTTACAAATAATTACTTATGAGAACCCATTTCCGCAATAACATTAAAAAATAATTACATTTGAGGACACATTTCACCAATTACATTAAAAAATAATTGTGTATAATTAAGGATCCATTTCACCAGTACTATGATAAATCCATGCTAATATGTAGGGCTATATTCACCTTAAAAATTACATGTGTTTCATCGAGGTTTGATTCGCCCAACATAAATAAATGTATCATTAAATAATCATGGAGGATTCACCAAATTTTTATTATATTGGATTTAAAACTCCCATGGAATTCATCAAGTATGGATTGATATAAATAAAATTGAAACTCTAATTTATTCTTACACATTTTGTTTAGTTCTGAACTTGTGAGCTCTCAATTCATAAGTTAGACTTGGAACCTTGATCATAGACAAGTTACAAACTTACAACTACAAACATTCTTGCATTAATGAATAGTGAGTCATTGAAAACCTAAAGGTAAGTGATCATTTCTTCATAGTGTTATAATATTTTTTTTATCTCTTTTCCATTCTTGCTTCAATCTTAAATAAGATACTAAGTAGGGAATGGGATCTATATTCTATGTCCTCCTTAAACAAGAAGACATTTTTTTAGCTTTTATTCGAAGTGAGATATCAAGATGTCGAGCAACAAGTGCAACACGAGTAAGAATCCTCATGGTGTTGAAGGGACTGGGAGGTCATCAAAATTCCCAAAATGTAGAGTTACCATAAATTCTTATTTTGGCAATGTTTTTGATCATCCATTAAATCAATATGGAGCTACATCACCAACTCTTGTACCACATATTAATGAAGAAGGCGTTGGTAATACCTCATTGAAAGATGGGATTGAGTTAATTGAGTTAGATGATGATGACAATGCTACAAAAGATGTTCCAAGGAATACCCTAGTTAGCAAAATGAGTTAATTGACTTGGATGAAAATGCTGGCACCATAGATGATGTTGCTGCAAGGAAGAGGAAAAGAAAAACCAAATAAAAAATGAGGCGCGAGTGGGATATGACAAGGAATTTTTAGATTGATTGGGTGTCAAAGTACCCATTCGTTGAACCAGTGGAGAATGCAAACAAATATGAACCTCCATCAGAATGCAAGTGTAATATTTGTAATTGGAAATATATAAGAGTTAAGAAGTTGTAGCTAAAGCTTAACGTGCTATAGAAAAGCATATTGGTAAATTTTATAAAAAATAAATCATAGACAAAAAGGAAAAATCAGCAGTAAGATGGAAATAAAAGGAAGAATATCGTCATGTTAACTATGCCTTGGAATATGATGAGCATATGTAAAGAATGGTGAAGCTTGCTACATTTGGAGGTTTAATTGAAGCTCAATTTAAAAAGATAATGGCAGGAGAACAACTGAAAAAAATTGTTAAGATGAGTGTTGTTTTTTATATTTTGTCTAAAGGGAATCCTATGACAAACTGCCCAAAATATATTAATTTATTATCTTTTTTGGGTGTTCCTAACTTTCTTAGCACACATTGGTCAATAAACTTTGGCATCTAGGAATGGGAAAGTTGTCTTATTGGGGTGGAAAAACATGATTTATAGGAGAAAATAAAAGAGTTGACATTTATTGAATTATCTTTAGATGAAGTTACTGCAGTAGATAATACTTCCTGGGTATGTATGCATGTGTATACTTTATACACCAATGTGTTTGGCAATATCATCTACTCTATGTTCATAAAATGGAGGATAGTTTGAAATCATAAAATGTATTTGAACTAGTTAAGAAATATTTGAATGAAATTGGAGGTATGTATGACAAGTTCACAATTGCAAAAAAGTTGGTGCATGTAGGAGTTGATGGAGCTTCAATAATGCAAGGTCATAGGAGTAGTCTTTGCATAAAGTTACAAACTACTTGTTCACCATACATGATTTCCATTCACCTCATGGCCCTTAGAATGAATTTAGTATTTAAAATTGTAAGCAAGTTTCCTGCAATATCAAAAGTTAAAAATCTAGTCCATGAGCTCTACACATACATTTTCTAAAGTCCCAAACACTTTGTAGATTTAAAAATTTTGTTGAGGGAATAACAATAGCAAATAATATTCTTAAGGGTGTTGATACTAGATGGATCTCCTTGCATGGATTAGCACAACGATTTTTTTTAGAATAGTGATCCTTGATTGGAGTAATGTATGAACATCGCCACACAATAGACAAAGCTCTTGACCTCTTACATAGGTTAAGTGATATAAATACATTCTTAACTTTAGCTAGTCTTCTCCCCATGCTAGATGAAATGAACAATCTTGTGAAGAAAGCGCAATAAAATATTATGTATATCTATGAATATATTAAACTACATAGAATGACATGCACGACCCTCAATAATCTAAACAAATTATCCATTTCAAACTTCAAAATTTCTAAGCTAGCATAAAATTACAAATTTGAATAATCTTGAAAATTATTTATAGTTTAATGCAAGCAGACAGCTATGTGTCTTTGTATGTGGATTTGAGATATCAATGCACTATTGTAGGATGGTTTGGTGCTCTACTAGAGAAGTATGTATTACAAAGGAAGCTTTTAATGAAATTGTTAAATCTGTAAATGACACTTTAAAATCTATTGCAAAATCTCTTTCCATAGATATTTATGAATGTTGAGCCCTTGAGATGAATTACTAGAAACCATGTCTATTGTGTATCCTTAATTTTGGATCCTAGACAACACTCACAACCCATAATTTTTTCATAAAATAATAATTACCTTGGCCAAACACTTTTTAAAAAGTTTAGAATATAATGGATAGAAAATAAGAGGAATTATAAATGAAATTAAGCTTAGAGAACAAGCTCACTATTTTGCAACAAGTATGATTGACCAGTTTGAATCCATGGAGAATCCCATGGAAGAGAGATCAATAACAAAGGTTTGGGAAACCTTTGGTTAGAGTGAAATATTGCATGATTCATTATTGGAATATTTAAAACTTGCTAATTTATGTCAAACAATGATATTGGGGTTAGTGGAGGATGAGAGATTTTTTAGTGCATTGGGGTTTTTGAAATCAAAGATAAGAAACAAACTAAAAAAGAATTTGGAAAATTGCTAGAGGGTGTATACAACTAGGTACAAAATTTGAAGTTTTCCTTTCGAAAGGGTACTCACAATTTGGAAGTCCATATGTGAAAGAAGAGGGTTGTGCAACTCTTCAAACATTAGTGGCACTGGTACAAATAATAGTGACACAATGAATGTTGAACTTGAGATGCAACTAAGCGAACATACATGTAGGAAAAAGAAGATAAAGACTAGACTCAGAGTCAAGATGACTCTCAATCTCATCGTCAGAGTGAGGACCAGGAGGTGAATTGGTAAATGGAAGTGAATCAACTGATTTAGTATTTTTTAGGTATTTAAACTATAATTCATGAATCATACTCCAAATTGTAGTTGATGATATTTAATATTGTATTCCATGAAATTTCAAATTATGAATCAAATTGAATAAATTAACATATTATTAATAATTTCATATTTTAATTGTGTCATACTAATAAGTTTTACATATAGTCAATGATTCATCATTCAACTCAATGCTTAATAATATAGGGTGAAGCCACAATAGTGGTTTACAATTGAAGTGAGGAAGAAAAACTCACAGAAAACGAATGCATGGCAAAAATATTGATTTTAGGGGTTCGTACGAACATACTAGTTCGACCGAACTCATTAGGGGTTCGCTAGAACCTGGGTTTGGGCAAACCCTTTTAATGCTTTCCCGCCAAAAATGAAAACAAAAGCCCTTATAAAAGGGGGGTTCGCTCGAACCCCTAGGGGTTCATTCGAACCCCCCTTATTCCTCATCCCTCCTCTGAGACACCAAAAAACCCTGAATTTTTGTACTTCGGAGCTCCGGTTGATGATGAAAATGGATCAATCTTCACAAACCCAATTTGAATCAGGTAGTCCTCGAAACAATCTATCCAACGAATATAATCTTAATATGTTTTGGTTTTATTATGTATTTGATTTTTTAGTTTTATTAAACATAGGTTTTTCATCGAAAATGAAGGTCTATGTTCTGCACATGTGGAAAAATAGAAGATTATCAAAAAAAAAAATTGAAAAATATGAGTGCACCAGATATTGAAGTCCTTGATCCAACCAAAAAAAAAAAAAATTGAATTAATATATACAAAAAAGTTATGCTATACTCGTGCTATGTCTTAATTGTAATTGGTTTGACTTCAAACTTGATTAAAGAAAAATATTCAATAAAAACTGTCTAACCAAGTGGAAGCACTAGATATGAGTTACTGAATCTAAATTTGAAAGAATTATAATTTTATCCTTCATGGAAAAAAGCTATAATGGTCTCAAGGCCACTTTTAAAAAATGTTTTTTTGAAAAACTAGTTTTCGTGGGAGATGGAAAAAGAAGTGTAAAATGATTCCAAAAATTTTGAAAAAAATATTTTTAGAATCTACAGAAAAAATGTGATGAGACTCTAGTTTGCATTATCTTCAAATTTTTTATGGTTTAGCCGCTATAGCTGCCTGAATGTGAAGATTTAGTTAAAAATAATAATTTTAGTGTCCAGTTTGGCCAAAAATTGTAAACCACTATTGTGGGATCACTCTATATTAACAACACTAGCATTAACATATACAACATTAGAAATTGTTTAATGTCAAATGTGTATCTAGTAGTAGAAACCATAGTTTTTCTTCAATTGAGAAAATAAATAATACAGATAATTGAACACATTACTAAATTTGAGTTTTTGTTATTGATTTACAAATGAAGGAATACATAGAGACAATGCAAAATCTTTCTCAAAGGAAACTTTGCACAAAGTTGAGTTGGAAACTCATATTATCAAATCATTCTATCAACTTTTGTAGCATGCTCCACTATTCACCTGATGGAAGTACCATTTGTTGTAACTAATAGTGTATGAATTGAAAATTTGTTAACAATTCATGATTGAAATTGGAACTTGAATTGAATGTTTCAATAAAAGTTGCATTCAAGGTTATTGGTGGTTTGATGGAATCCAAATAGTTCACATCATCTAGGTTATGAGGAAACTACTCTAAATCAATCTTCCTTGTATCCTCAATCTTCTTTCTGAAATCATCCTTTCTAATGACTCCCTCAATTGTGTTAAAAGCTTTTGGAAAACCAAGCTCTGTCAAGTTCCTTACCCTTTTATCCAGCTTCTCCATATTTTTTGTAGCCTAATCTAAAAATTCCTCCATTTCACATATTCTCAAATACTTTTGAATGATAGAGGACACCCTCATTGAGGTATCAATTTGATCATTAATTCCTTTTGGTTTCAATTCATTGCCATTGGCTTTGTAAACTATTTGTAAAATTTTATTTGCAATTTTCTCTATTGAAATCATATTTTTGTTGTCCCCTACATATTTCTTAAGCCCCCTATTATGTACTATCAGATCATCAATCAATTTAAACAATTCAGACAAATGATCAATCCTATGCATTATTTCCTCCTAGATCTTTTGTTTCATATGCCTCACTGTTTCTCTACAAAATGCAGTTAACTTATTTTGACAAGATTTTATTTCATTTTTTGCTTTACTTAGCTCTATCGCTATTCTTTCACTGTTTTTCTCTCTTCCTCCAATTTTTGTTCCCACTATTTTGCTTTTGCTAGTTTTTTTTAATTATTTTGAAGTGGATTATTCATCATCATATTTCTTTTTTCTCTCATCTTACCTTTGATTCCATTCATTTAATTCCACCTTTGTTTGTTTATCCTCTTTTCTTGTAGATGTAGAGGCAATTTTTTTTAATTTTTTTTTCTAATTCATTGCTCTTGTTATTTGCTACTTTCCGCTTTGCTTTCTCATTTTCTAGGTTTTCCTGTAACTTTTATATTTGAATCTTCAATAATTTTTTATATTTCTTTAGCAATGATGTGTACACCAATTCATTGTTCTTTTTTGATACATTAATTTTGTAAAAAAAATTATATCCAAAATATCCTAATTGGAAATTGCTCACTTGAAATTCAGAGTGATCTATTTGATTCTATGGTTTATTTTGAAATGTGGGAACAACAAACATGTACTGCATGATTTCTTTATTTGGGTCAAATTTGGATAATACCCTAGTTGTTGCAGGCTCTGAAGTTAAAATAGACATACTCTCAATCAAAGCTGCTTCCTTTCTTTCTTGTATATATTTCTGATTTCTTTTCAAACTCATAATTGTAATTAAAACCTAGGGCTGCAAACATAATTAAATGCTTGAATGGTGAAGAAATACTTGCAGTGATGGGAACATCTCCAATTATCTGAGACTAAGCCTAATGTTGAGGATTATCTATTGCTGTTACAGTCAAACTAACTGGAGGAGTGCTTGGAAATAATTACTTTTGGGTGGAAATTAAGGTACTGGTATGTAGTGTTCATCTGTTTTTGGCCACCTTTGAATTTCGAGTAAGTTGTTTATTGGTTTTGTTGAAAACAATTTTACCTCTAAATGATCTTACTTTAAGAAGCTAAATGTGATAATTAAGTCAGTAGATGAGTAACCTTGATTTCAAGCATAATACTACAATTGTGCTAGTAAATGGTAAGGTTATAATGGATTGGACTATTAGAAATAGTAGTAAATTCATTTACGTTTCTTGGGAAGTAACAAAGGAAAAAGAACATTATGGACTTGTTTAATTAAGAGAATTGGTTTGTCTCTGTTAATTTAAACTTGATGATTTGCTTCTTACTCATTTAAAGACTTATATATATATGTTTGGATGTGTAGGAATATATGTCTATGTATCTAGGGTTTGGGAAAAGTATAATATTTGTTTATAATTAATTGGAAATGTAAACAAGAAAATTAGAAGTTTTTAAAGAAAGGTAAGTTTAAATATAGGTTATATGATATTTATTTATAAAATTATTTAGTTAGTAAGGTAATGAAATTAAGACTTAGTTGAAATAAAATTATTAATGATATTTAATAGTTTTATTGTCTTGCATTTTAATAATATTAAGGTTAATTTTAGTGATAAGAGTTAGATCCAATTCAATAGCTTAAACGGTAAAATTAAATAACTCATTGTTACCCTGCTTATTACTAAAGGCTAAATTGAATAAATTAAATGGTAATTTAAAATGATAATTAAAATAATTTACTTTTGAGAATTAACATTAGAATCAATGTTTTTTTTAATCACGTATTTTGCCAAGGGAAGAGGTGTTAAATTGAATTACATGTGTAAGTTTTATATCTGATGGTAAAAACAAGAAAGAGAGTATTTGATGGGTGTTAGGGCATGCACTCAGAAAACGAAATTTTTTTTTTGCCACCTATAATGTTTTGGTTCTCATCTAGCGGGCTAGGGCCATCAACGGAGGCTGCATTTCAGTGGGCTGCAACCAGGTATCATTAAATTTTTTTTCTCTATCTTTCATTTACTGCTTGATCCACTCGTACCTGTATATAGATCGTTGCCTTGCTATATACTGTTTGATGCCATTTCCATTACTATTTTGAAATCTAATATATATTTGTAGTAAAGTTCTCAAATTGCAGGAGTTAAATTTGCTTAGACTAATCACTAAATTGAACTCGTTACTTTTCACTGAATTGGTTTGCATAAATTGTCATGGAACATCTGGCATTATCCATTTGATGTGTCCAACTCTTATGATTTTGAAAGCAGATTTAATTATATTACGGGCATGAAGGTCAACCATATACTCCTAATGTTCAACTATATACTGCTACTGATCAACTTTATATGTAATGCAATAAGGCTTACTGCCATGTGAAGTATGTGCAGCCCTCATCCTCTAAACCTGCTTGACTGCACGCACCTATACCCTATGTTACCAGAAACGTGACGGCAAAGCGCCGTTTCGCGTTTTAACGGCCGAAACCCGTTTCCCCGTCGCCAACGGCCGTTTCCAATCCGTCGAGCCGTTTCTAAGCCGTTGGAGTTAAAAAAAATAAAAACTGCTGGTGTTTTTAGGCTCTCCAGGAATTAACATACACTTTCAGTTAACCTGCGAAATTGTGAGTAGAATTAATACACTGTCAGTTCGTTAAACTGCACAATTCGGTGAGTAAAATAAATAATGCTCAGGTAGTTTAACTGCAGAATTCGGTGAGTATAATTAATAATGCTCATTATTATCGATAGATTAGTTTTTTAACCATTTTTGTTATATATATTTTTTGCTGTGTTATATATTTTTAATAAAATTAGTATACATTTATAAAAAAGTTTAATAATTAAATTGTAGTTTATATATATAATTGAAGTTATTTAATGTATCTATGTATATAAATCTATTTAAAATATAAAAATATGTTTTATAATTTAGATTATATATATACACACAACACATACAAATACACATACATATGTATACATAATATATATGTAATATATATATGAATTTTTGAAAAAATATATATATGTAATCCGTTTCTTATACGCAACATGTAAATATTCCGTTTCTCGGCAACGGCACATAATATATATGTAATATATATATGAATTTTTGAAAAAATATATATATGTAATCCGTTTCTTATACGCAACATGTAAATATTCCGTTTCTCGTCACGTTGCCGTTGCCGTTGCGGTTTCCGTTTCTCGTTTCTGGTAACATAGCCTATACCACAAGAAAAGTTTACAACGTTACGATGTGTAACTGAGTGCTTCATTAATTCAAGATTTTGAGAGCTTCATTGAAAATCTATTTTTGTGCATACCCTGCTTTGTTGGCGTTCAGGAGACTGCATTTCTTTGAGGCATCTTGTTGAATGGTTCATGTGCCTTGTCTTTGCGTCCTCAGTATGCGCGCATGCCCTGTGGCCTGTTCCAAAGCTCCCATGTTGGCACAACAGGGAGGACACTGGCCCCGGTTGTGGAGTTGGCATCACCCTGCCAGTAGCATTCGCTTGAAAGTTTCTTAAGCCTTTTCAACAAATCCCTGTTGTGCATATTCTGCAATCATTGCATTCCATGAGATCACATTTCTTGAGGAATTCTGTCAAAAAGTTTTTTGCGCCCTGTCTATGCTTCCACCTTTTGCATACATTTCTACCAGGGGCTCTTGCAATAACAACATTGAAAAAAAAATTCCCCCTTTTTTTTTGTTATGCTTTGATAAATAGATACGCTTTGTCCCCAAGTGCCCATTTTGAAATTGAATATATTAAATGCTAGGCCCTTGATTCTTGTTTAACTTATGTGTACATTTGACATTCAATATACTACAATACTGCACACTGTGTTTCATGATGAGGAGTATAGCATATATGTGTATTTCAATGCACATTAGAATTTTGTCCATGGTATTTGATATTCCATTTGCTGTTAGATTTCGATACTCCTTTCCTTTTGAACCACGCACCTCTCTCTCCCTACCCAATCCGCTTGTCAGTACCGTGGAGGATTTCGTTGTCTGTGTTCTTGGTGCACTGTATTTACCCTGAGTTGCAACTTTATAAGCTACCTTTGATAATAGTCTTTTCCTGTATTGTTTAGTAAACAACAGTGTGTCTTATATATATATATGTATGTGTGTATGTGTAAGTATAAGTGTATATAAGTATATACTCATGTATTAAAAATGTTGTGTTTACCCTTCCATAAACTGATTCGTTTTATTATCAAAAGTTAGAAATTATGTAATTTCATATATACGTACCTACCTGAGGAAAAAAATATTTAACACATTTTAAGTTGTAATATGTATACTGGCATATGTATTAAGATGGTCTTGGGAAGGCATGTTTCCGTTTGGGGCTTAAGAAGATTTGGTTGAGTAAATTGTGTTAGGCTTTCTTGCTTAGATTTTTTGAATGTTAATCTTCTTCAGAATTATTTTATAATGCCATTGGAAAATTAGTTATTGAATCATTTGTCATGGGGTAAGAATGATAATTCTTTGTCAAGGTTATAGATAATGTTGATTGGATAAATGGAGGGCTCAGTTAAAAAGTTTGTATTTAATAATCTGTTTAAAAGACGAGTTTGTTGTATGCTGAAATAGTGGAAAATTATATTAAGTTAGGTAGAATTAGTATTTCTTTTAGAAAGATAAGAAAAGAAAGAAGGCTCTCTTATTCTTCTTATAGAAAATAAATTTAATCTATTTGAGCAAATAAGGTCATTCATTTATTTATTTATATGGTATTCATTATCCATATATTTAAATATAGATATAAATAAAATGGATTAGTAGATAATTTAATTAATAAATTAATTTATATAGAAAATGGATTTTGTATTTATTTCGGTTTAACTTTATAGGGTTAAGAGGGATATTAATATATTAAAAATCAGCAGGAGTATCAATACATTAGCATTAACCATTAATGATTATATTGATTATAATGATTATATTAATTATAATAATAATATCAATTGTCTTGTATTAGAAACATTAGTTTTATTGTTTGGTTTTTTTAGTAAAAGTAAACTACATGTGCTAAAAAAAAATTGGGATATTTAGAATTTATTGCTACTCGGGTTATTTTAAATGTTGAATGGACACAATGTATTTGATTGTTTATTATTCTTTAGGGTTTATTTATTGAGTGATCGAATAAAGCAATTTAGTGATGCTCACTTAACAGGATAATAATATGGATATAGTGAGAAATGTGCATTTGTGTTGATTATGATATTTGATCTATTATTATTATATGTTGATTTCATGAATATATTGGTTACTTGAGTAAGTTAGTGATTATGTGAGTGTTCCTTAATATCTAGTACCTTGAATATGTTAGTGGGAGTTAAGTATGTTTTGATGGTTCCAAATTGATGTTTTTTCCTCTTGAGTGGATTTTTTCTAAAGGGGATTTTATATGTTGAAGTTTTGTGTTTGAAACATGTTACCTCATTTTACCCTTGTTTGTGGGTTTTTCGTTAGTTGTTCTTCTTGGGCTTCTAGAGGAGGGGAAATAATATGTTGCTTCATAATTGGTTTCCATTTTGGTTTTGTGAATGGTTTCTCTTATGCCTGTTTGATTTTGATGTGGTTAGCCTTGTTGTTGGAAGTAGCTTATTTATGGAATTCTAGAGTGAGATGGTGCATGCCTCACTTGATGTATTTACTTTTGGCCTTGATATTTTTGTTCAAGTTGGCTTACCCCATTTGTGTTTATGGATTTTTGTTGCTAGTAGGGAGGGTGGCTTCCCATGGGGGTCAAAACCCTAAGTGGTATCTATTGGAATATGGCTTCTAGTGTTGTCATTGATGGCAATTGAAGTCATCTTCATGGTCCCCAGATCTCTATCTAGTTATACCGGCAGATAAAGTGCATTACTGTGTGTTACCAACAAAATATCTGAAGAACAGGGTATCCGGTCAGTCAGTCAATCTGTCTACTTCACTAGATCATCGTTTTGTGTTTTGGACCCCTGAGATTGCTTGGTGAGCATGTATATTATCTTATTGCTGAATTTTGTGGTGTTGCATTAGTGGCAGTACGAGCTTGAAGGTCTGGTAGAATGTTTTGTCTATTTGTTCATTATATTCGACTCAATGAATATGGCACGTTGTGGATGTGTAAAGTGGAATTTTTAAAATGTTTTTATGTTTAAACATTTAATTATGGGTCTTAGCTAAAATCTAGCTGACGGTGTTAGATCCACATTGTAAATCCAATTGTAATTTTGGGCCGACAGTTAATCATATGTTTAAGTTTTATTAAGGCCGACCTATAGCGATTGTATTCCTAGTTGTGGGTATATAAGAGATTCGATATATCATTTGTTGTGTGTGAAAGTGTTGTGTGGTGGTGTGTTTTGATCATTAGTAAGAGAGATTAGGCGACTATGCACAGTTTCACTTGTGCATTAATATTTCTGTAGTGCGAGTTGTGCAGAGTAGAGCAGAATTGTTGAATCTTTATGAAGGATAGCAGATTGTCATCAGAGCTTAATTGGAACTATAATCAGGCATTATGGATGTTATTTCATTAGTTCACTCTTTTGGATTTATTCCAAATCATTGTAGGGCAGTGAGCCCATCCATTTTGAGCAGTGATTTCTAGGCAGTGAGCTTGAATGCAAGTGCATTCCCATTTTGTACTTCTTATTTTGGGTATACTCATTTTATATTGTGGATTGGCCATCCACTATGGTTTTTCCCCTAACAGGGTTTCCATGTAAAAATTATGGTGTTATGGTGTTGAGATTATTTTCTTTCTACTTATGCATGTTTCTCCTATTGAATGATTAAGTAAAATCACAGAATAATAAAGTTGATTTTTTTCTCAACATTGATTCACCCCCCCTCTCAGTGTTGCTTGTTTCCAACAATTGGTACCAGAGCTATTTCCTTAGAAGAAGTCTTACAAATTGGGTAGATATTGGAAGGTGTTCTTCAATGGATACAAGTAGTCTTCAATAGCAACTTATGGTGGCCCTAGATGATCTTGACTAGGTAAAATCTAAGAACCGGGAACTGTAAGAAAATCTTGAAAATGCAAAAAAGTTCATCCAATCACTTAAAGACAAGATCAATGAATCAAGAGAGAAAAGAAAGTAACTATGTGGCCAGCTCAAAAAAAAGAACAAAGGTATGGATGATGAACAACTTAGTCTGGCTCTGAAGGAGAAAACAAAAGAATGTGAAAAGTTTTCCAAGAAAAATGCTACCTTGAAGCGAGAGATGGAATCCACCATGATGAGAATGACCAAGGAGCTTGAGGACAAAAATAAGAATGAAGAAAAGCTTGCAAATTCCTTGAAAGAAAAGTATGAACAATGCAACCAACTAGAAAATGAATTGGATTAATCCAAGAACAATGAAGAAATGCTTGAAAAGTAGCTTAATGACCTTAGAGATGAACTTTCTACAACAAATGAGTATAAGGAGAAATTCAGAGCAAGCTCAGCCAAACTTGATGAACTGATCAAAGGATAGAGGACTAATGGTGATAGCCGAGGTCTTGGATATGAAGAAGGAGAAAGTTATGGATTTGGAAAAAAGAACTCTAGATAGAGGAATTTTGGACAAGAAAGATTCAGACAAGGAAGTCAGATGAAAGGAACCAGAAGAGATCTGGTAAGGCAACCAATTGCTCAAAGATTTCATGGCTATAGGTAGGGTAAAATCAAATAGACCATCATTTTTAGGTCAATGTTTTAATTGCTATAAGTATGGTCATAAGTCAAGTGAATGCAGAATTGTGATGAACAACTTTCATAGAGATGTCAAATGCTATGAATGCAATAGATTTGGACATATTGCTAACCAATGAAAATCAAGACAAAGATAGTTGAACAATTGGTCTAGGTAGAGAAATGTTGTGTGCTACAATTGCAACAAATTTGGGCACATCACTAGATTTTGTTGGAACAAAAGAGGTCCTGTAAAACAAAACATGCAACATGATGTTAATGGAAAAGGAAAAGTTACTACTCATGTGATTAAAAAGAAGATGCAGAAGAAATGGGTGAACATGAATCCCTCTGTAGAAGCAAACAGACCTACACCAGAAGCAAACAGACCTACACCAGAAGCAACTTGTGGTAATTCCTTAGGGAATTAATCTTAGGTCTCCGACATAGGGGGAGCTATCAAGAAAAAATTTCAAATCCCCTCTTGCAGGAAAATGATACTAGAATCCAGATATGTCTAGTAGGAGAGTTGACACTTTTCAGATATTGTTCAACTAATTAGAAGTATTAGTGAAGCATATTGGCGATCTGCATAAGAGTCATCTTGCTTGGTGCCTGAAAGGAAGAAAACTGGATGAGTCAGGGCAAGAGAATTTATTGCAAAATAAAAGAGTTAGGTATGTGGACAATAAAAAGAATGAATTCAACCCTCATTTGTCATATTGCATTTGAAGAAAATCATTTTGGAGAGCTCTGAAGTGATCATTGTGAATTTGTGGAGAGATTCAAGCATAAAGGAGGATCTGCGATCAAATTTTGTCTTCGTCACCAAAAGGTATTTATTGAAAACCTGTAAATTTGTGTGATTGCAATCATGTCTACTCCTCTGATAGTCAAAGTTAAGGATAGGCTGCGCCCAAAATTCAAATGGAATTTGTATAAGTCTATAGATACAGAGCCCTTAGGTGCATTTTCATCGATGTCATACGAAGTACTGTATATTGAGGATATTAGGGCGTATGTGCACACAAACATTGAAGATTTGGGAACCTCACATTTGCTAGATTTGCACACTCGTCATATAACCCAAGAAGATCTTACTATGAAACCAAAATTCAAAATCCTAGAAGATAAGAAATTTGCGCAATTTGCAAAATTCCCCGTATTCGAAGAAGATGAATGGGTTCAATATTTGCTGAGTTGTGTCCATGATGAATTCATGTGGTTGGATGTTCCATTCAAAATCACCAAAGAAGCTATATGTGTAGTTATAGGACTAAATTCCACTAGAAAGCTTCCATTTTTGAAGTCTGTAAAGAATGATAAGGTTACTGAAGTGACAGGCTTGAAATGGGTTAGGAGGGCAATGAAGATAGATGATATTACAGCAGTGGATGTAAAATTTGCTTCAATGATCATCGGCAATAAGATTTATCACTCAAGTTGGGAGAACTTTGTATCCAGCACAACTATTTATGCAACATATGAAATGGTCAAGCAAAATGTAGACTATGATTTATGTGAACTACTCAGAGCATAGTTAATGGAAAATTTGGGAAAATTCAAGAAGGATAAGAAGAATACATTCAAGTATGGTAACCTGTTGATATGTTTGTTTTTCTATTTCTTGGGTGAAGTACTAGGAACTGGTAAAGTTCAATGGCATATTGATATGCCTATAGTTGTTCAGATATGGAATATGCTATGTGGATTGGGTGATCGATAGACCCACAATACAATCCTATGGGGATACTTCAAATATTTTCAGAATTTGATGCATGCTAGAGAAAGAATTCCTACAACAGTTGTGGAGCAATACAAAGAATCTAGTTGCTTCATGGTAGACATTGACCAGTGTCATATGGAAGCTGTTGATCCTAGAACAGTTTGGATCATGCCTATGGGCTATGAAGTAGATGAGAACATTCTGAGGATGTATGCAAAACATCTACTAAATTCACCACTGGATCAGGGTGAAGAAAGGTTCGGTACTTATGTAGAGAAAGGTTTACAATTTAACTCAGAATTGAAAAATCCTATGATATCAAGAAGGAAAAGAAAAGAGATAGAAGCCCTTGCAGAGAGTTTTGGCATCCCTATGCATCAACTAAGAGAAGTGAGGAGACAAAGGGAAGAAGCTAAAGAAACTAAAGAGAAAGAAAAGGTAGAATCAATCGGTATGGGAACATCTCCTGCTCACACTAGGAGCTCCTCTGCAACTCAGTCAAATCAATCTGAGGCTTCCAGAAAAAGGTAGAAGAATAAAAGCACAAGAGCTTACAAAGTTGTGTCTACAGATGAAGAGGAATAAATTGATTCAGAAGAAGTAGTATGGGAGATAAAGGCTATTGGTACTCATGTTGTGAAACTGAATAAGAGAAAATCTTCCAAGAAAGGAGAAGAAGCAAAGAAAAAGGCCACAGATGACAAACCGAGTATGTCTATTGAGGAAGTTGAGAATGCAACAGTGAAAGATGGAAATCTCAAGCCACTCTGTGATTGGTATGAGTCTTTTGATGAATCTAGTAAGAAAATTCTTGAAGAAGCCACATAAAGCATATGAGTGTTTTTAATAAAGTTCTTGTAGAAATCATGTCTAGTTTTCCTACAAGTCTGTATAATGCTTTGGAGTCTAGGAGGTCAAGCACCTTATCAGAAGAAGAAAATTTGAGGAAGAGGGTCCTAGCAGATTTGTGCTCGGAAATGACAATTGAAGAAATGGATGTATTCCTCAAAAAGGATAAAAAGGCATTTAGGAGCAAAACAAGAATAAATAAGCTCATGTTTGGTGAAATTGACGCTGTTGTCAGTGAGACTAAGCAAATTATGGAAGAACGTTTGTCAAAGGAAAATTTTAACATTGAGGAAGTAGATGTTCGAAGAAATGAAGAAGTAAATGTGGAAGTAAATAATATAGGAGAAGAGAATGTGAATGAGGGAAACATGAATGTGTCTGATCCTTTGGAGTTTGAGGATATTTTGACTTCTCTTGGTGAGAAAGATGCAGAGACACCTATTGTAACTTAGGCCCCTATTGAAATGCTAGTTGAGGAAAAGGATGTACATTTTGTATAAGCTAAAATGCATAAAGTCAATCCTGAAGTAGAATCCAAGGTTATAAAAAAAAAGGAGCAAGAAATCAGAATAGAGGAAGTGAAGGAATCTTTATTGGAGCAGCAGGAAGAGTTATATCTTGAGTTGGATGAAAGCTCAATTAACCTATCTACTCTATCTCCAATTCAAATGATGGACGTCTCTAAAATTGCACAAGCCAAAGCAAGTGAAAAGATACTGAAATCTCACTTAGAGGATAGTGAACTATTAAAGCTTGCATCTAGAATCTTACAGAAAATAATTCCTACTTATTTTATGGACCCATTAGGTTCCTCCTCCGGTGAGTTAAAGAAGCTAATAAGTTCCATAGATTCTCATTTTGAATCCTTTGAGAAATCAACTTTGGTTAAAGTGAGAAAGGAGTTATAGGAGAAGAGATTTGGTAGTTTGAAAGAATTGATTGCCAAAGACAAAGCTCTGTTGAGTACTTGCATAAGTAATATTCAAGGTGCTATTTCTGAAGGAGGAAATATATACAAATATTGCTTGGTATTGTCAAAATTTACTGAAGCAAATGAAAAGAAGATGAAGGACATTGAACAACAACTGGTGAATATTTCCAACACTTTTGACCCCTTAGCCAGAAGTTTTTGTGATCAAGA
The DNA here is from genome assembly GCA_007258455.2 of Sequoia sempervirens. Lineage (NCBI taxonomy): Eukaryota > Viridiplantae > Streptophyta > Pinopsida > Cupressales > Cupressaceae > Sequoia > Sequoia sempervirens. The sequence goes on along the minus strand of VDFB02271358.1, from coordinate 27,934,295 downwards.
AAATTAGGTAATATCTCTGCTAAACCAAATAATGAGTCTGAAATTTGAATATGAAAGGATCATTGGTAGAGTATGAGAACTTAGGGGACTAATAAGTCCAAATATTGAAATGATGGTAAATGCTCTGAAAGAAGCTAAAGATGCTATGATCGCTCCTGATCTAGTAAGTCTCGAAGCAACAAAAACCTTGTCATATCTGCTTTGTGATCATATAACCATTTTGGAGAGTTTGAAAATTATTTGGGACTCACACTTAAGTGGGCTAAAGAATCTCTTTGCAGATGTCTTCAAATTTTTGTAAGTCTCAACAGTTTTTGCAATTTTGGTTTCCCCAATTTTGTCATTGATGTCAAAGGGGGAGAGAGTGCAGCAAAAAATGCCTTAACATTCTTAGGGGGAGTAGTATTATGAATTTTGGCAGTGTACTTATCAGTTTCAAAACTTAGTCATTTTTCTAAGTGTTTCCATCAATTCCGAAGGGGGATATTGTTGGCATATGTCTTCCAGTGTTGTCATTGATGGCAAGTGAAGTCATCTTCATGGTACACAGATCTCTATCTAGTTATACTGATAGATAAAGTGCATTACTATGTGTTACCAGTAGAATATCTAAAGAACACGACATCTGGTTAGTTAGTCAATCTATGGGTATGTGTTGGATCATGATGGGCCAAAATGTGGCAATATGATGGGTGTAGACACCTAAAAATGGTCTGGAGAATCTAATTAATTAAATATAATTTATTTGATTAATTAATCCTAAATTCATCTACTTAGTAAATAAATAGAAATATTTATTTATATTAAGTTCACTATTAATTCCTCTATTTTATCACATTATTTTCTCTTAATTAAATAAACAAAATTAAATACTTTGTTTTATTTAATTATTATCATTATTATTTCTTCTATACTTTATCCATTAATTCTATCTTAAATTAAATACACAACTTCAATAACTTTGTGTTATTTAATTATATTATCATATTCTTCTTTATTAAATGGGCAAATATCAAATATTTGTTTTATTTAATTAAATATTCCTAATTTGCTAATTTGAATAAATCATAAAATATTCAAATAAATGCATAAATCAAATCCCTCTATTCACTCACCAATAAAATTAGATTCTTCAAATCTAATTAATGCAATTGGCATTCACGGGAAAAGCCTCGGGGACAAACCTGCAGGCAATCCTCTCAATCTTCTACCTTAAATCTTTCCTCTCATCTTGCCTAGTGTTTTCATGGGGAGGAACAATCCTCCATGATTAGCTCCACCTTCTCATCTTGTACCATTCAAAATCTCTAGATTTAATCTCAGCCTCTGTTGTGTTACCCTTGTGCAAAACTATTGTCGGAAATCTATGTATACAGCCTTCTAAAGCATCAAAATCATCCGAGAATTATCATCTTTTATGAAAAGTTACTCTGCAGGAATTAGTACTCAAGCAACCAAGCAATCATAAGCATTAGCATTAGAATTTTAGTATCATAATAGCATCATGGCATTAGTAGATTTCATATCATGGCAGCATCATTAGTTTTTACCGTAGCTTCCATTTAGCAGGTTTCATGTCAGAATAGTTTACAGTAGCTCCATATCATTTAGAAATTATTAGCAATCATCACATCATTGCATTTAGCATCCATTCCATTCTCTAGATAGGCATTTTAAACAGTTATGGTGGTTACAAATCTTTCTGTAATTTGATAAATCTTTGGAGATAGGAGACAATGGGACACTTTCAAGCTTTTATGCGTTTTAAATTAGTTTAATTCATGTTTAATCTTGATACAATGTTTCATTAAGAGGTGTATTTAATTGTATTTAAATTTATCTACTTAGTAAATAAATAGAAATATTTATTTATATTAAGTTCACTATTAATTCTTCTATTTTATCACATTATTTCCTCTTAATTAAATAAACAAAATGAAATCCTTTGTTTTATTTAATTATTATCATTATTATTTCTTCTATACTTTATCCATTAATTATATCTTAAATTAAATACACAACTTCAATAACTTTGTGTTATTTAATTATATTATCATATTCTTCTTTATTAAATGGGAAAATATCAAATATTTGTTTTATTTAATTAAATATTCCTAATTTTCTATTTTTGAATAAATCATAAAATATTCAAATAAATGTATAAATCAAATCCCTCTATTCACTCACCAATAAAATTAGATTCTTCAAATCTAATTAATGTAATTGGCATTCACGGGAAAAGTCTCAGGGACAAACCTGCAAGCAATCCTCTCAATCTTCTACCTTAAATCTTTCCTCTCATCTTGCCTGGTGTTTTCATGGGGAGGAATAATCCTCCATGATCAACTCCACCTTTTCATCTTGTACCATTCAAAAAAATCTAGATTTAATCTCAGCCTCCGTTGTGTTACCCCTGTGCAAAACTATTGTCGAAAATCTATATATACAACCTTCTGAAGCATCAAAATCATCCGAGAATTATCATCTTTTATGCAAACTTACTCTGCAGGAATCAGTACTCAAGCAACCAAGCAATCATAAGCATTAGCATTAGCATTTTAGTATCATCATAGCATCATGGCATTAGTATATTTCATATCATGGCAGCATCATTAGTTTTTACTATAGCTTCCATTTAGCAGGTTTCATGTCAGGATAGTTTACAGTAGCTCCATATCATTTATAAATCATTAGCAATCATCACATCATTGCATTTAGCATCCATTCCATTCTCTACATAGGCATTTTAAACAGTTATGGTGCTTACAAATCTAAGAGCTTCTGTAATTTGATAAATCTTTGGAGATAGGAGACAATGGGATGCTTTCCGGATTTTCTGTGTTTTAAATTAGTTTAATTCATGTTTAATATTGATACAATGTTTCATTAAGAGGTGTATTTAATTGTATTTAGTTTACATTTTTCACACTTACATTTTGTCGCCCACCATGGGGCCGTACCCCATGTTCTTAACAAGTTTTTTCTGGAAAGTTTTCGTGTAGGAATCTAGCATAATCTATTTTAGTGCGATCGAAAGATTCTATAGCGCTTTTGAGGAAAACTATAGTGCATTCAAACTTTGTTTTAGCGCTTCTAAAGAAAAGTATAGCGCTTTGAAGGATTGTTTTAGTGCTTTTGATAAATTTTGTAGCACTTTTGACCTCTGTTTTAGTGCTTCTGGCTCTTTTAGCGCTTCTAATAAATTTTTTAGCACTTCTGACCTCTGTTTTAGTGCTTCTGATAAATTCTGTAGCACTTCTGCAGCTGTTTTCGTGCTTTTGATGAATTCTGTAGTGCTTTTAACCTTTGTTTTAGCGCTTTGATAGTCAATCTTAAAATGGCCATATCTTGGTCATACGGAGGTCTTTTTTGAAACTTTTTTTTTGAAATGGGGTAGAATTTCATAAGATATGCAATAGTGTAGGTATTTATCAGTTTTTGTAGAGTTAAAAGTTTCAATTTTACATTTAAAGTCAAATCACATTGTAACTTGGTCTAATTTTTATGGTTTTTATGCTTAATCATTCATCTAACCCTTATATCTTCTTATTTCTTGATATCATCTAACATTTTTGAGCATTTATTGCAGGTTTTAAGAAGAACATGGAGCATTGAAGTGAAAAAAAGAATTTGATATCCATTGTACTAGTGTTTTCAAACACTCATGGGAAAATAACCCATCATATGTTATTTTTCATTCATACTTTAGGACCAAATAGCATTACTTTGGGCTTAAAATTAACCATCTACAAAAGATTTGTCAAAGTTGGTTAAAAAGAACATTAGAAACTCACTATTTTTTGGATTTGTACTTAAAATTAATCAATCTAGGATAGACACTTCTTCAGTTGGTTTTAAAATGAACCAATCCTAGGATAGTCACATTTTCAATTGGACTAAAATTTATCAATCTGAGGTAGTCACCAAAATTTTCAATTTGGATTTAAAAATGAACACCATGTCTTTTTGTGAAGCAACATCTTCACATAGATTATAAAATTTTTCGTTTGGGTTCTAAAATTTGAACAAGTGGTTTCTGTGTTTGAATGGTTGATAGGCATATGCTCTCCCCTTAACTGGGTGATCCAAAAATCCAGACTCATCCTTTTTATGCATTCTTCAAGTTTTATTACATCCTTTAGAAGGCCTGCCATAGTGGGAAAAAGTACTCACCCTATGAGAACAACCTAAGTGGGTTCAAATCAAAGCCAGGTTTTTCCACCCCACTATAAAATTTAAAGAAAATATGGGGAAACCCACTTCTTCTGAAAGTGTGCAAGATAACCATCCCCAAAACCTTTGTTCTAAAGGTTGTGATGTCTCCTGAGGGAGTTTATCACTTGCCGCTTCGAATGGAAACCCTTTCTAATAACCTAGTATAGTATCCAACCGAGTCAGTAACCAAACATTGTAATAATCCCAGTGCAAGGGGAGGGAAGAATATGCCCCCAATACACTCACCATATAATTTCCAAGGATTTTTTGCTCAGGGGATCGAGAAATTTAACCTTGAGTACGCACCTAGAAAAGACAAAATCATGGGCGCCCTCTAGGGGGTGACATGGCTGTGAGAGTCGACACAATTTTAAGCTGTGGGCTATTGAGTATAATGATGACCTTTTGACTATTAAGAGTGAGTCTGTCTGAAGTTCTTTATTGTTATCAAACCAATGAAAATAGGACCATGCATGGTTCTTTTGAACATACACTATCTGTTTAGATTACAACTCTTAAAAAACAACTATCTTCATTTGAGTGTTGTATATTTCAAAATAATTAAAATCCAAATAAAGATCATCCAAAAAAAAAAAAACAACACAAAAGAGTCAAAACAAAATCAAATAGTGAAATTTATGACTAGGGATTGGAAATCCAAAACATTTTTCAAGAAATCCCTCACAACAAAAGTCAAAAATCCAAAGAACAAGAAATTGAAACTCAAACCACCATGACTAAAATAGATGAGGATCAATTGAATGCTTTATCTCATCAAATGAAAAAACTTCAACAACAAATCTAGGATATGCAAAGGGAAACAAAAATAGAAAGATATATGTTTCCAGACATCTACCCATGTCCTCTTGACCAAATAATGAACACGAGACCTTCTTCACCAAAAACTGCATCATCCAAGTTCAATGTCGTTGAATTTTCGCAAAAGTTCAATAATCCCAAATCTAAATCCTCAAACACAAATGATATTGAGCAATCTTGTCATGTCATGCATTTATCTCCATCCACCATAAGCCAAAATAAACCTCAAGATTTTTTCACTCAAGTTAAGAATTCCATCCAGTCATCGTCTTCTATCATATCTTCAACATCCAATGATTCATGTCAATCTCACAATCCAAAGCATGCTAGCATAGACTCCCCTACATATCAAGATCAAAATATTCTTTCCACTCCATCCAATGATATCAAAATTCCATAAAACCTTCCAATCCTTGATCAAGATCCCATTTCTCAAGAATCTTATAACAATCCCCTCCTTTCACTTTTCATCCAAAATAATTCCCTTCCATATGAAGAGACAAGTATCCTTCCAAGTTCTTCTTCCACATCATCTAATCAATCCATACCATCTCATGATTCTATTGCATCACAAGAGCATGATAGTTCTTCCATCCTATCTAATGATTTCTTACCAACTGATGATCAAGATATGCTTTCTACAAGATCTCATGATTCCTATCCTCATCAAGACCAAAATATGCTTCCATTCAAGTATACCCTTTCATCCCATGAAGATGATTATCCTTCTCATGAAAGAGATATTCCTTTCATACCACTTCATAATCCTTTTCCAAATAAAGATCAAAACACCCCATCATTCCCATGTCAAGAGCCTATCACACCTATTCAAGCTATACATGAACCCCACACCTATAAATTGGGTTCCTCCACCTTTATTCATTTTGGTTTACTTCCAACACCTATCCTCTCATCCATATCATATCCTCCTCAAAATGGACTCGCATCTTGTTTCACAAACAATACATATCCCATTGGTAAACGAATGTGTCAAAGTATGAATTACAAAGGAAAAGGATTAGGCCTTCATGAGCAAGGTATCCTAGAACCACTTTTTGTTCATAGAAACCCATATCACCATGGCCTTGGTTATACACCTAAGTTTCCTAGTCCATCAAACCTACCATCTATCTTAGGTCCTCATCCTAATCCACCATACATTCCATCTATCCTAGGTCCTCATCCTAGTCCATCAAACCTTCCCTCTATCCTAGGTCCATATCCTATTTCTCAAGAACAACAAAGGCACACATCCTTGATGCCCTTTCAAAATTATACCCGCATTAACTGATCCATAATACCTCCATATCATTCATCTCAATCTACCCCTCTCATTGCTCTTGGAAGCAATTTGGGTGCCAAATATCAAAAGCTTCTATATCAAAATCCACATGTATCAAAGGATCAACATGTCTCCTCGAAGAGACATGCAAAAATAAAAGAAAATTTGATCCAAAATCAAAAGAAAAATCTAAAAGGCCACAAAGGCCCATAAAAGAAAAAAGGAAATTTTCAAAGACCACAAAGGTCCATAAATCAAAAAGAAAAATGTGAAAGGTCACAAAGGCCCAAAAAGAAAAAATCAAAGTCAAAATTCATGTGGATTCCTAAAAGTCTCATAGAAGCAATAAAATCTAAATTGGCATCCAAATTTGCTAATCCAAAAGCTTCCTCCAATTTTCCATCTAATAACCTATCACCTTACAAATCCATTTTTCCTTGATCACTCCACCGGCCTTCAAGGTGTGTGCCAATGTTGATCTTTCCATCCTTTCCATCTATCCATCAAAAATCCTTCCAATCTCCTATCCATTATCCAACATTCATCCCCCATCATTCTCCTTTAATCCAAACCTTTGCAAAAGTCCTTATATTCTTCCATCATATCATTAATCTGCCAACATTTAGGATTCTAATTCCCATTTCCATGGTTTATTAGAGGGATATTTGGTTGTGAAACTTGATGCTTAAGTCCTTCCTCCATATCCCTATCATCCATATCCTATCATCCATATTCCTCTTGCACTCTACACTTAGGGACAAGTTTCGTCCATCTTATCATTCATGGTCATGCTTATTCCTTACATTTCCACCTTTGATCTTGACAAGGTTAAGCATCTTCTTGAACATCATATATCTTATCCAATTCACTTTTCCATATCTTCCATACCATATCCTTCACCTTATTTGTATTCCATCATTCTTACTAGATACATCCTTTCTTCTTGTCCTTGGTCTTGATGAGGAATAGGGGAAAAATACTTGGGCCTTGTGTCTGTAACTTATCTAGTTGATCTTGATCATCACCATTCATTTATTTTTATCCTTTCTTTCTTCCATTCCATATCTCCTAGCTTATCAAAATCCATGTCATCATGTCCCTTTGCAACCTTGAATCTTATCATGCAAATCATATTTGAGCCTAGCTACAAAAAATTATCCAATCCTCATATATTTTTTCAATCAATCATCAACAATCATCAATCTTATCGTACTTAGGGGAATCAATGATCCTAAGTACTTATCATCATCATGCCTTATGGAATCAATCATTCCTAGAATCTTAATCAATCAACCATTATCATCTTTTAACAAGAGATATGTTGTTTCTATGACATGTTTTGCAGTGAATCTTTCATTTTGATCTATCATTTATCCATGGTTGCATTACCTCTATTGTGGGGCATCATATTCCTTCAATTGGTCATATCATATCATTCCATAACAGAAAAATACAAAAATACAAAAATACAAAAATACAAAAATACAAAAATACAAAAAAATAAAAAACAAAAAAATACAAAAAAAATCAAAAAGAATGAAAAGGTGCAATAAAAACATATAGTGAAAACTGGGAAACATGCGCTAGTTGTGATTTGAATCAGCTCTCCCATCTATTTGGACACATGTTATGGTCGTTACTTCCACCATCATTTTACATCCATTATGATATCATATCACATGGTCATGTCTCACCCTAGCTTGGGGGCAACATCTGAAGATCATTGGGGGTGACATAAATCTTGAGCTTCACAACATGGAAAAAAGTGACAAAAAGAGCGATCAAAACACAACCCAACATGAAACATCAATCACCATTAGGAAACACATCAAACATCCATATCACAAGAGAAAACCCAAAAAGTTAGTCTCAAAAAAAGCCAAAAACATGAGTCTATGTTAGTCGAACTACATGGTCTCTGCATGTATAACATAGGAAAGGCTAATCGTTGATCAACCCCTGAGGCCCCTAGGATAGGTCTTTAGGTTAGTTTGATCCAAAATATTGAAAACATAAAAGCATCACAAAATCAGGATGGATGATCTAATCTGAATAAATGATTGAATACTATAAGAAAATGCAAGATATGTTGTACTTTTAATCATTATTATCATTTCTTTTGAGCAACTCAATGATGTATTGAACTTGAGAAGCCAGGAAGAAGAAATGGTATTTTCTTTGTCTACTATCTATGAATAAATCATAATTACTATGTGAATCATCGCGGAAAATGCTCTACAACATATCATGGATGACATTCCAATTCACATAGGAAAGTGGTTAATTCTTGTTTTTTTACGCAAGAAATGCTCAGATCATCTCGGTTTAATTATATCTTGATGATTGTGTTCGCTTGCAATATCAAAAATCATGAAAGTAGTGCTTAGGTCATCATCGGTTTACATTATACCTTTGATGCTTATACGAGCACTTTCAAGATTTTTAAAGCTCTATGATGATACAAAGCACAAACGTACTGTTAAAATGCCTATACTTGCATATGTAGATTTGCATGGTTAAATTACATTACATTCATATTAGTTTTGCATCTGCATTATAGATTTTCCACATCAACTGATGATATCTATATCGACCTACACCAGATGCAGAATCATGTCCCATGTCTTTGGGAAGAACTCTAAAATCCTCCTATGATCATAATATATTGCAAATTGGAAATATTATCAATCAATCAAAAAATCAATCAGCCTATCAATCTATTCAGCTCTGGTGATACTTTGATCAAAACTCGTGAGCGACTATAATTGATCCTCACCTATCATGAGGTCAATTAATCATCAACCTATCATTGATCCTCGCCTATCATGAGGACAATCATCAACCTATCATTGATCTTCACCTATCATGAGGTCAATACATCAAATCAACCTTGCCTATCATGAGGTCAATACATCGAATCAACCTCTTCTATCATGAGGTTCATCAATCAAACTATAATTATTCCTCACCTATCATGAGGATAATTATCATCAATCAATCATCATACCTTTCCTATCATGAAGTTGAACATCATCTACTTGATCAGGAGCATCAATCAATATCAAATCAAAAGCTGACATGATCGAAAATCATCAAACACAAGGAGGATTATTTCACATTTCATCCAAGACCACTTTCTACATCAATTATCGAGAGAAATTATTTCATCATCAAATCTTCATTGAATCTATATCAAATCATCAAAAAATCATAAAAAAAATAAATCATGAATTTATCTCCTAAGGGGGCATATATATCCATCAATCACCTGAAAACATGTCTGGGGCATTCTAAAAAAAAATTCATTGATACTAGCAGCAGTAGCAAAAAAAATTCTTTGAAGCAATGCGTAAACACATCACTTCAAAGAGGGGCAAAATATAGACACCTAAAAATGGTCTGGAGAATCTAATTAATTAAATATGATTTATTTGATTAATTAATCCTAAATTCATCTACTTAGTAAATAAATAAAAATACTTATTTATATTAAGTTCACTATTAATTCTTCTATTTTATCACATTATTTCCTCTTAATTAAATAAACAAAATTAAATACTTTGTTTTATTTAATTAAATTATCATTATTATTTCTTCTATACTTTATCCATTAATTCTATCTTAAATTAAATACACAACTTCAATAACTTTGTGTTATTTAATTATATTATCATATTCTTCTTTATTAAATGGGAAAATATCAAATATTTGTTTTATTTAATTAAATATTCCTAATTTGCTAATTTGAATAAATCATAAAATATTCAAATAAATGCATAAATCAAATCCCTCTATTCACTCACCAATAAAATTAGATTCTTCAAATCTAATTAATGCAATTGGCATTCACAGGAAAAACCTCAGGGACAAACCTGTAGACAATCCTCTTAGTCTTCTACCTTAAATATTTCCTCTCATCTTGCCTAGTGTTTTCATGGGGAGGAACAATCCTCCATGATCATCTCCACCTTCTCATCTTGTACCATTCAAAATCTCTAGATTTAATCTCAGCCTTTGTTGTGTTACCCTTGTGCAAAACTATTGCTAGAAATCTATATATACAGCCTTCTGAAGCATCAAAATCATTCGAGAATTATCATCTTTTATGCAAACTTACTCTACAGGAATTAGTACTCAAGAAACCAAGCAATCATAAGCATTAGCATTAGCATTTTAGTATCATAATAGCATCATGGCATTAGTAGATTTCATATCATGGCAGCATCATTAGTTTTTGCCATAACTTCCATTTAGAAAGTTTCATGTTAGGATAGTTTACAATAGCTCCATATCATTTAGAAATCATTAGAAATCATCACATGATTGCATTTAGTATCAATTCCATTCTCTAGATAGGCATTTTAAATAGCTATGATGCTTACAAATCTAAGAGCTTCTGTAATTTAATAAATCATTGGAGATAGGAGACAATGGGACACTTTCAGGCTTTTCTGTGTTTTAAATTAGTTTAATTCATGTTTAATCTTGATACAATGTTTCATTAAGAGGTGTATTTAATTGTATTTAGTTTACATTTTTCACACTTACAATAAGTATGTGGCTGTCGACTTTTTTTTACCCAAAATTGATGAAACAAAAAGGGTTTTTAAAGGAGATTCTTAGCTTTCCACCAATATAAATTATACTTTACTTTGAATTTAATAAATAATTATTATTCATTTTCTATTTGAATTACGACTAAAGGCCTAATTGATAGGCTGATTGAAAAACATCTATAACTTTTAAATGGTATCACATTTTTTGAATCTAAAACATGTGTCACATTCTATGCTTCACATACTATAGGATTAAAAAAAAAAAAATCATAAAGTTTTGACAAAGTTAATGTGGTCAGACATAGGAGTTTTTTATATTTTTTTTAAGTTGTAATAAAAAATTCATAATTAATTATTTACTTGGAGAAAAATTACAAAAAATATGCATCACATCCGGGCATGAGTCCTCTACTTATATCTAAAATTTAATAAAAAATATTATCATTTTATTGTGGTTAGGGTGGTGAAACAGACACCTACTTCCTATTTTTTCTTTGAAATTTAAGTACTCTGCATTGAAATTTCAAAATTTCACCAAATAGATTTTTTATTTTTTTAAATAAACCTAGTAGCTTAGAAACTACATTCAATTTTCTACAGATTCTATTCTTACATATTTTTGAAATAATATAGATAACTTATTCAAAGTTTTACATCAAGTTGCCTAACTTTGTTTTTTTGAACTTTTTGCCACTTAAGGGCCTATTTTTTCCATGATGATCCTACACATACCCCTATCTACTTCACCAGATCATTGTTTTGTGTTGTGGACCCCTGAGATTGCTTGGTGAGCACATATATTATCTTATTGCTGAATTTTGTAGTGTTGCATTAGTGGCAATACAAGCTTGAAGGTTCGATAGAATGTTATATGTCTATTTGTTCATTGTAGCTGACTCAGTGAATATGGTGCGTTGTGGATGTGTAAAGTGGAATTATTTAAAATGTTTTTATGTTCAAACATTTAATTATGGGTCTTAGCTAAAATCTAGCTGACGGTGTTAGATCCACATTGTAAATCCAATTGTAATTTCGGGCCAACAGTTAATCATATTTTTAAGTTTTATTAAGGCCGACTTATAACAATTGTATTCCTAGTTGTGGGTATATAAGAGATTTGATATATCATTTGTTGTGTGTGAAAGCGTTGTGTGTTGGTGTTTTTTGATCATTAGGAAGAGCAATTAGGCGAATATGCATAGTTTCACTTGTGCATTAATATTTATGCAGTGTGAGTTGTGTAGAGTAGAGAAAAATTGTTGAATCTGTCTGAAGGATAGAAGATTGTCATCAAAGCTTAATTGGAACTATAATCAAGCATTGTGGATGCTATTTCATCAGTTCACTCTTTTGGATTTATTCCAAATCATTGTAGGGTAGTGAGCCCATCCATTTTGAGCAGTGAGCTCTAGGCAGTGAGCCTGAATTCAAGTGCATTCCCATTTTGTACTTCTTATTTTGGGTATACTCATATTATATTGTGGATTGGCCTTCCACCATGGTTTTTCCCCTAATAGGGTTTCCACATAAAAATTCCGGTTTTATGGTGTTGAGATTGTTTTCTTTTTGCTGATGCATGTTTCTTTTATTGAATGATTAAGTAAGTTAAATCACAAAATAATAAAGTTGAATTTTTGCTCAACACTGATTCACCCCCCTCTCTCAGTTTTGCTTGTTTCCAACAGTATCCTAGGTAACTCGTGTAGAAGTTGAGTAATCAAGTGATAACCTAATTATATAATTAGGGGGATGGGTAGTATACACACTAATAAAAGTTAATGGATGCCTCTCTCATAGCCCAAGTGCTAGTTTAGGCTTGGGATGAGACGAGAAGGCTTGGAATGGAAAATCAACTACCTTGTCTTCATGAAAGTGAAAGGTGAATTGATTCCACATGTGTAAGAATGGGGGCTAGGGATCGGTTGAGGTTGCCAGGGTAACCTAGGATGGGGGTCGATAACCTATGAAGATCCACATTGGGTAACCCATGTTGAGCCATGTGATGACACTTCACCCTATATCAACCTTGTATGTTTGTGGTTTCCCCCTTGTTTCCTTTGTTCCTCTAGAAGTGGATGTTGTCATGTTATTGTTGCTCTTTTCATGGAGTCTTGTTTGTTATCATTCACCTGAATATTTTGGTTGAGCGTCTTTTTTGTCATCTCCTAGCATGGGAGGTGGACCTTCGGGTCCACGCGGTCAGGTGGAACGTGCTATGCACCTCATTGGGTTCTTAGGTTGTGTTCATGATGTGGAATGCAAACACAGGGTTTTCTAGAGCTCCACTTGGTTGAATATTGTTCTACGCTTTGCACCTTATTCCTTCTTGATGTATTATTCTTGTATTTGATGTACTCTTCCCGTTGATATAAGGGAAGCATTATGTAATGTACTATTATATCCATGATGTGTTGTATCTATGGAAATATGTTCCACAATTGTAATATTGAACTATGAATTGAAATGTAATAAATGATGTATCTCTTTTCATCTCTTTTGATCATGGATGTTTGTATGTTATTTTCATTTAATCTTGGAATTCATTCGCTATCATTTTGGTACGGGTTTTACATTTAGTAATGCCTTCTGTGTTCCGCAGAGGATGTAGATGGTTTCATAAATGCATAATTTCTTTTCATGTAATGTATGCACATATTTATCTTATGCAATGTTTCACTTTCAAAAAAATCAAAAAATGAGGTAATTTGTCAGTTGTAGTTGTCCTTTGGGGTTTGCACAGTGGGGTGTTACATGGTAGTGGTACTAGTAGTTGGACTTGGACATGTCATAATCCTTTGCTTCTTCAAAATGCCTTGATCACTGGGTGTTTGTGTATTATCTTGTATTATTGGTCTCTTGTGTGTAATTTTCTATTGTAGCACATATTGAACACTACTAGAACTACTACCCATACATTTGCCACTAGTGGTAGTGCCATTTGCACAAGATTCTCCACCATGCTCATGAGGATTAGGATTTGAAGTTGTAATAAATGAATTGTTTCAGCTATCCTTGTATTCCCTTGGGATATTTTATTAGCTCTAATTCCTTGCAAATCACTAGGTTTTCTACGGTCTACATCTATTTTCACCCAAATTCCTTGTCCTTTGGACCCCAAACCACCATGCTCATAACCCATTTTTATGGCTAGGGCTACTCCTAAAGTATATGTTTGTTTTCTAGTCTCACTTAAACTAGATTTTATTTTTCTTACATATTGTACACTTTGTTCTTCCCTATCATCATCATATTCATCACCAATTTCTTTATGTTCATAGGGATTCTCTTTATTCCAAAAAATTATAAACTCAAAATCTTCTTTGATCTCATGAACCAACACTAGTTTTTGGTTCACCTAGATCCTTCCTCATAGACCAAAAGGCAATAATTTTTTATTGTGACTAATTTTTTTCTATACAAGCCATTTTTACAGAATTTGGTATTTTTACTTTAGTAGATGGTAGATCACTTTTTTTATAAAAAATGTTTTACCTCTTGATTTTCTTCTTTGCTTCTCTTTGTTGGTGAAATGCCATAATTTATGCTGAAAAATGTTTAAAAAAATACCTTTCTTAGCAAAAATTTTCTCTATTGCTATTTTTACCTCATCCCGAGAATCCTTGTTTCTCAAGTTTTCAAGCAAGGGTTTACTTTTATGTTGAATTCTACTTGCAACATTCTTATTGGCCATAATCATTAATTCAATGATGTCACATGGATCATACTGCCAGTGAGAGATAACATCAAATTGATATTTTTTTCAAAAGATCATGTACAATGCTAAATTCTTTTCTCTCAAACATGAACCCTTCACATGAAAAGGGTAAAGAAGGAAATATGCTCTTCTTTTGCTGAATGACAAAGTATAGTTGATTATTACTCTCCATCTACCATGCATATTCCAATGCAAAAACCTTTTTTGTCACATGTATTGGAAGTTTGTATGGCTCTACTCTTGATCCATAAAATCTTAGCATAATATATTCTTCCATCAAGTACCAATCAATGAATTATATTTCTTTTCCTCTATTGAATGCAATTTTTACAAGACATAGGCAATCTAGGCATTAGAGTATATGCAATTTCTTGATGCATGGATCCAAGAAATAGTCTACAAAATGATTGTAGTTCCTTCAAGAATAATGAATCCTTATCTTAGTGGTCCAATCATATACTGGAGCCATTTTTTTCCTCATAATTCATATAGGGCTGAATTTGAAGCTTGCTAGTTAGAAAAATTCCACTAAATTTGAATAGAAAAAATAGCACTAGTAGGTTGTGAACCTAAATGTCTTAGTGCAACCTCCTTTAATCATTAAAAAATGTTTATGCATTGATTCTAGACAATATTCTCAAGATTTTTTTTTTTGATAGGCTACTTAACATAGTGGATATTAAATACCATTTCAAAGAGGCTTGCACCCATTTCCCCATTGCTATCCAGTCCAAGTAAAAATACTAGCATGGAAATAGTATCGTGAACCCATGGTTTAAAATTCCCAAATCATAAGAAAGCTTATGATTATTTTTGAAAAATTTGCTATTACTATCCTAAACTATTTCAATTAGAAAATTATTTTTCTCCCCTTCATTGATTGCATCATAATCACTCGCAAGGTTTTCTAGGTCAATGTGGACATTTCAAAATTATTCGATTGTAAACTCCAACACATTTCCAAATTATTCTAGAATAATGTGTATTATTTCTTCTTTTATATCTTTATTAACAACTAATCTTTTGTTATCATCATAATTGTGGGCACATACCATGATAAATTTTGGGAAAGGGAAAACCTCATGTAACATCGTGCACCCTAATCCAACTACCCACAATGCAGTGAAACTATTAGTTGGCATTGTTTGACTATTTTGAATTTGTATTTTCTTTGAAACCTTATTCTCACATAAAATCTAAGTTCTAAGGTAAGCCTACCATAGATTTCAAGATCATAAATATCATGGTATTCATCCGTGAAACTTGAGGTTTTAAGCATCCAAACATAAACTATTTTTCTATTTGATTTTTATTTTCCTTTTCCAACAACTAGTCTAGTAGTGGTGGTAGACATGCTTGTATAGTATGAAGTCCCTCTTAATTCCTCCTTAATTTTTCTTAAGTCTCTCGAGTTCTCAACCCTAAACCCAAATTTTGAAAAAATAAGAATTTTAGAGATAATGAAATGTAGGATTTCTATATTTCACTTACTCGGATTTTGATTCTTGAAAAGATTAATATAGAGAAAATCAAAGGCATGGACTGGCTATGTCAGAACCTAGAATCTCCCTAGTGCATTGCAATGAGAAATCTCCCTATGTGCTGACCCTCTTAAAAATAAAATCACTTAGCAGTAAAAGATCACTTATTTTTTTATTTTTCTTAAATATTAAAGTGAATAAAACATGTTACCTCCAGACTACACAATTAGTACATTACAACTCTTTACATACACTTAGAGATAAATTCAATAGTTGTCCTTCATTTCTACACCTTCTATTAATTGATCACTTTTGATGAGAGGAAACACCATTCAAATGTTCCATTTCAAATAACTCTCAACCATAATCTTTGTAAATGTAGTTCAGGTATAGGGCAATTTCAAAGTTTTGAGTTTACAAGCCTAGCACTTTGTGCATTTCATTCTGGAATTCAACTAGAACCATCCATCAAACATTTAGTGAACAGTTGAGTAACTTATGATCTAAACATGTGTTTTAATTCTTTTTTTTTAACTTTTAAGTGTGTTAGGATACAAAATCCTCACAAGATTGTGCCACCTGTCATCATTCAATTTCTCACAATCCTAGCTTTCGATAGAAAACTAATTGAAGACATTGAGATCAATCCACATGTCCTTCTTCCATGGTTCTATGAGTCACATATAGATCTTCTTGAATCATCCCATGGACCCATGAAATTTTCCATGTGTTGCCATTTTCTCACACTCCTAGCCTTTGATAGAAAACCCATTGGAGAGATTGAGACGAATCCACATGTCCTTATTTTGATATTCCACGAGTCACATATAGATATTCTTGAATCATCCCATGGATCCATGAAATCCCTTTAAAAAGCATGAAATTGACACATGTCACCTTTTTGCGGTTCCACAATAATGAACTTAACCTTTATAAAACTATTTATGAACTCGTGGAATCATGCCAAAAGGAAACCACCGAAAAGGATTCAAATGTCAACCTTTTTGTAGTTTTGTGGCTATTCCATTCCTTAATAAAATACTTAGTTCAGATTAGCAGAATGACATAATCAGTGATGAGAACTATATATTAAGTGTGGGCTCACTTAAGCCATTTAATTAAGCACATGCAAAATATTCCTTTTAAGTGAGCACTAGGAGAGGATCAAGGGGCCAATAACTTAAAGTTGCAAAGGACTTAATAAAATTCCTAATAACATTGGGAACTGATGGAGTAGGACAACAAAAAATTTAAAATAAAGTATAAGGTTTTTAACGCTTTTGAACCTAAATTCACATATAAAATTAAAGCAACATTTTTAGAAAAGTGACAACCCTAGTAAGAGTGACAAAATTTTACTAAATGTTAACAAGTGTGTTGTTTGATGATAAAATTGTAGTCATTTAATGGTAAAAGGATAAAGCCTCCAAAATATCACTTATCACATAGAAGACAACTAAATATTGATTTGAAAACATTCTATTTCCATTTTTAGTGTTTTTTGTCAATTTTATGGAAACTTTATTTTTTTATTTATATTGCTTTATGTTTTGAATCCACATGAAAATATTTCATAAATAGATAATTTACTTAATTTCTTGAAGGAAAAATCTAGATTTGTCTAAATTTATTTCATTCAATTATTTAACACTTATTACTAATTGTATAATCTAGCCACATGCAACTAAAAATTTCAACTTGCAGCCTATCCATGCATAAATACATACTTTGCAACATATTAACATACATATAGTTTTCTATCATTGTAGTCCTTAAACCTCCTTTAGGTTCAAGTGCTAGTAACATTAATTTTAATTAATTGTAATTTGAATAGACATTGAAAACACAAAATAATTATTTACTATAAATGAATAACGAAGAATAACACAACTATTTATTTTATTATAATTGAATTATAATTTACATAGATTTTTAAAGATGAGTAAAGCATGCAAGCTCTTGTATAGATGACACATGCCACTTTATATCAAACATAATTGAATCCAAGCTAGTAGTGGTGTTATGGGATGTAGATCATATTCTCAAACCATGAGGCTTGCTAACCATGCTTGGGATCTTGAGATTACACATGATAGCTTTAAACCACCACTATGGTTATGCATTTATAGAAAATTTTGTCCCCTAGTTCTACATCCCACAAGGGTGGAGAATGAGTTGATAGTTAAAATATTTAATATAAAAGATATTGCATAAAATGCCCAGTCTAACCCACCAGAAAAACCCAAAATGACTTTGAAAATCCACATGGATTACTTACCATGTTGGGAAAAGGGGAGTAGTGAATATAGAAAATGTACCTATCTTGGTTACCAATTAGAATTATGAAAAAGATAAGGAGTAGTAAATCTGCTCCCACCTTTTTTAGGAAGCTCCAAGGCACTAGGATTTTATACAATGAATTTTAAAGTTCACTCTTCCTCTTTGAAGGCCTTTGTAAAAATGGAGTATGAGAAGTCAACAACTTTCAATGTAAACATGATTAAAATACTTATGTGGCTAGACTCTTTGTGGAATCACTTATCTCCATTAGAGCTCCTCACCCTAGTTCAAAACTTGGCTCAAGGGTCAGGTGAACCAAATCAACTTCTTTTCAATTTCACCCATTCTAAAATTGAAGGAAATTGGTCTCTCTTTTACTTTGTAACTACATAATTGGAGGGAAGAGAATTTAGAGTATCCCCAATAATACCACATCATCTTATTCCTTATTAACCTTGCAAAATGAAAATTCTTATTAGAATTCAGAACATTGCACTCAAAACTAAAGCCATTTTAAGGAATTTTAAGAATGATTTCAGTTGAGCTCACCATCCCTATTTACTCGTGAGTTGTGTGAGGTACAATTTCTTTTTTGCACTACAAAAGTAACCAACTGTAATCATGTGAGAACCACTTACACCTACATTGTTTACTTTGATTAGCGTCTAGCTACATGCAAATTGTACTTCAAGCTGACAAGCACACCACTCAAATGATATGAAATCTATTGAAAATATTATTTCAATTGATTACTAGATTCATGAAATCATGATGTATAGTACATCGTGCAGTTTTTAATATCAAGTTATCAATCAATACATTTCACTCTCTTCGGATATACATATGGTGTTAATCCATGGTTTCACAACCACATTTTCTTCAATGAATAATAATACCACATAATTGTGGAAATCAATAATAAGAAAACACGCCATACTTTCTGCCAAAATTTCAATATCAAGTTATCAAATCAATCATCTTGTTCACTTTGAATTAGAATAGGAAATTAATTTTGAATCTTTTAAATATTTCCTAGGTACATATGGTGTTAATCTATGGTTCTGCAACCATATTTTATTCAATGAACAATAATCCTGCAAAATTATGGAAATCAATAAAAATAAAATGACAAGATAGTTATTGAATTATTACATTAAATAACAAAGAATAAATATGTAATAAGATAAAACTATTTTTAATAGAATTAGTATAATTATATACATGTCAACATTTGTATCTTTGACAATGTAGCATGTATAAAGGTGCTTGCAAAATATACATAAGAAAGTTACCAAGTAATAAATCCTACTAGTAGAAGATTGCAATATTCACATACATTTAACAAAATTATTAAAAATTTCTTCACATACATTTACCAAAATTACAAAAAAACTTCATTCCTTAAGAAAAATCATATCCTGCAGTGGCTAGTTGATGATGTCCCACTAAAGTGACAATGTAGAAATTTGACTCAAAAGAATGCTAGGTTACAACAAATCCTTCATTTAAGAAGTGTGGAATATCCCTTGGTGTAGGGATTCCCACTCCAATGTGTGCGGCAACTAAAACATTTGCTAGGCCTCCTAGATAATCATGTCAAACCATCAGACTCACTAGGATCAACACATCAACTCATGGAACTCCAATGTATAATAAAGAAGCCACAAATCATGAAGAAATATCGATGTTCACTCGATATCTATTTGTAGCTTCTACAAATTTGAAGCCCAACACCATCTTGATAAAGAATACAATTCATTTATTGTGTAACCTAAAAATATGTGTAAGTCTTTGGCTAGTATTGCTCTTAGGAAGGTAATTGTCATCGAGGACTGGTTAGACAAATTGGTGTATCAAATTCCATAACGAATTTTGAACTACAACTTTAATCAAGATTATGATGAACTTCATCAGTAATTGTAGCTGAATTTAAAGAAAATTTTGGACCTTGATTCTACATCCCACTATGAAGAAGCACAAGTGGATAGTTAAAATATTTAATACAAAAGATATTTCACAATATGATCAAGGATCTTCATTGTGTTATCTTAGGTCTCAATTTACATGTTTTAAATTTAATTTTGATAGAAGAATAATTAAATTTAATTAGAAAGGTGAGCCAAATTTCCAATTGTTACATTTGCACTTCATTACCACATGGGAGAGCCATTGCGAATGTTTTTTGGAAATTGACATTTGGTAGTTTGGATTTAGGAAGAGTACTTCAAAGCATTGAAAAGATAGAGAATTAAATGGCTTGTTGTAGATTAATCATTATTGATATCCCTAATAAGTCACAATAAATTTCTTTCACTTTTGATCAGAACTTATAATATGTTGAAAATTCATCCATCAAATGGTGAAATATTTTTGTATGTTAAGTTTAATTTTCTTAGTATATTAACGTTATATTAACTTATTAAATAATTATTATTTTGTGGAGTATACTATGATTTTTATTCGCGTACCAATTTCTTGGAAATTAAGAGTAATATTAAATATATATGTCAAATAAGTAAACAAATTAGTCATACAAAAATTATAAATGTATTTTCAATCTTAAAAGCCACTAAATGAAGCTATTAAAAGTATTTATGTAGCTGAAGTACATAGCTAGCCAAAAGTCACTAACTATGACAAAAACCAACCATAAAATACATATTACAAGAGCTATACAACAAAATATAGACACAATTCATTACAAAAAATTATTACCATTAGTAGAAGAGACTAACAGTGGAGGATCATGATGGTCCATGTAGGCCCTAAATTGGGTGTTTGAGAAGGAGGTGAATTGAATTGAATAAAGTAAGAGCAAAGAAGAAAAGGAGATCACCCAAATCCTTCCTCCAAAAATCTAAACTCAATAGTTATTCATTTGTCATATCATAGACCAAACCATACCTCATAACAACCAGGGCAAGAGCTTCCACTATAGAAGAAGCCATTTCAACTTTGGGAAAGATTCCACCAACAAGGGCTAATCCAAATTCAAAATTATAATGCTCAATTTCCAGCTCCAATAAAGAAAGAGAGTAAATGAAAGGCTAAAAATAACATATTGCCAACATCTTCACCAACTCTTCTCCAACAAAATGTCCATGCAATTGGACAAGAAAATAGAAGCTACCTCAGAAAATAGAGCATGTGGGTTGTTTTGAAGCCATTCCCTACCTAGAATTGTTCTTATAGCCTCCTCAACAAACACACAATGAATAGTAAAAATCATACCCAACTTTTGTCTATCGTATGTATTATTGCTACTTTTCTCCCAAAAATATTTGGGTAGCATGACATGCAATGAAGAATCCACTATATCATAGTGAAATTGTGAATAGAGAAGAGAGAAAGTAAATATGTTAGAAATGATATGAAGAACATCAAGTTGGTGAAGTATATATAGAATGAAGACATCAATAATCAACACTTGAGCATTTAATTCACCACAAGACACACATGTTGATGTGACAATATTATTTCACAAAAAATGAGTCATGACTTTAAGTGATTTAATAAGTAATAACTCACCTAAATAAAAGGTCAACCATTGATATTTACAAATCTAATAGTTCTAGGGTTATTCTGGAGGTTTGAATTCATAAGTCTAGCACTTCAAAAATTTCCTTTCAGAATGCAACTAAAATCATCCATCATACATTCATTAAACATTTAAGTTGCAAAATAATATAGCTTGTAGTTATTGTAAGTGAAATTTTAATTTTTTGAGTATATTAGTGTTATATTAACTTATTAAATAATATCCCATAGTTACTAGTCGTTAACTTGTACTAAAATTTGACTTCAGACATAGTACTTCAATCGGTGGCTCACTTTTGCACATAACTTATAATGTGTTGACACTTGTCTCCATTCCAGAGACTTTATGTAGGAATTTAGGTGTGTGGAAAATTTATCCCAAAATAAAAAAATATATAGCATTTGATATTTTTGCCACCCATGCTATGATTTTTATTGGCATAGCATTTAATTCACTAATGAAAAATTTTAATTGGTTTGAAAATAGGTTTAATTCACTAATACAAATATTTTATTGGTTTGAAAATAGGTTTAATTCACCAATGAAAATATTTTATTGGTTTGAGTACAAGTTTTATTTGCCAACAAAAAATATTTTTGGTTTAGAAATAGGTTTAATTCGCCAACAAAAATATTTTTTTGGTTTGAAAATAGGTTTAATTCACGAATGAAAATGTTTTATTGGTTTGAAAATAAGTTTTAATCACCAATGAAAATATTTTATTAGTTTTTTAAAAATATAATTCCCTAGGATTTTCTACAAAAGTCTAGTGATTACAAAATATTTTCTAATTGAGTTTGTTATTTTTTCCTGAAAAAAGATTTTTTTTTCCAATAAATTAATTTTTTTTTTGAGAATTATACAAGATTCACTAGGTTTTTACACCTTTTCCAAGGGGGGGTTTCTTAAATTTATCCCTCATTCTTCTACCATTTCATTAACATATCCATCTTGCCAACACTTTCTCCTACCTCCTACCTCTCGAGGGAATTCATGCGTGAATCTAATTTTCATTTATTAGCTCCTTTGAATGCTTAAAATCCATCATTCACATGCCTCTTATCATCAAATTAGGGCACATTGATTTCTTGAACTCTGCTAGACTATTGAATTAGGTTTTCACAGAAAAGAACCTACATAATTTACTTTTACCTTTGCAAGATTTGAAACTTTAAAGATTTGTACTTCTAGACTAGGGTGCCCTCACCCTTGTCTAACTAATTTCACCTTAGTTCTTTGTGCAAAATCTTGCTTTGTAGCCTCTACTTAGATTTGGTTCCTGCTTCTAACATTTTTTCCTAAAAGTTTTAGATTTTTCTATACATTATCAAATTGACCCTAATTCACCTTATTCATTGAATTACCTTAAATATTCCTTTTTTTTACACCAAAAGTGATCAAAATCCTACCCAACCTACTTGGCTCTCCCTTGGAGAAAACAACCAAACAACATTTTCTCCTAAACATTGTATCTTCATAAGATGTTCCCTTTCACCACTCCAAAGATGTTTCCTAAACAAAAACTTATTAACTATCCTCCTCATGTTTTCTCAACCATAAACTAAACCTGCTATCATTACTGGAGGTGATTCAAACTAGCTTGAACCTCTTGGTCACATCTTAAACTTTGCAAAAAAACTCACTCAAAATAATTATATACACCAAAATGTGTCACAAGAACCACATTATCATGCAACTTCTTGCAAATACAATACTTGAAATAAAAAACAACCTAAAAAAACATAAACTACTCCCACTTCCATTGTATTTCCCCAAAAATATCTTCCCCATGTGCCTCATCTTCCTCAATGTGTGGGAAAAGAGTATGATCTTGTTTAGCAACTTCTTAATACTTTGTATAAAATCTCTCTTTAGGACTTCATTCAAACCTCGCCTACATACCATGGGATGCTACAAGAGGCCTTACAAAAGATAGTGGTGCTACCTTCTATTAAACTAAATAATTTAGTAGCCTTTTTCAATTGTATACATGCAAAAAATTTGGGCATTGCATTCCCTCAACATGTATTTGAAATCCCAAACCAATATGATGCTCTCATGATTTTTGTTATCATTAAAAATCATGGAATTAGGCATACTCTAATCAATAATGGATTAGGTCTTAATGTTTATACAATATTTACCTTTTGCATATGATCAATGTAGATATGTCTCTCATTAAACCTAATGCTCTCTCTACTCATGTCTTTTATAATGTTATTTGGAAGCTACTAGGTACAATAATGCTATCCATTAAAGTAGGACATGGAATTTTTCCTACTCTTATCCATGTCATGCTTAATAATCTTTCATATAATCTTCTTATTGGTAGAATGTGGATTCATGCCATGAGGGGAGTCCCATCTACTCTTCACCCTAAAATGAAGTATGAATATAGTATTTGTTGGCAAGAGACACTACACAATTCATCTAGTGTTATCATTGAAGGAAACCCTAGTTAGTGATTCGATCTGCACGTCAATATTTGTTCATACCGGAAGTCAGATTGAAGTTTTGTGATTAAATATAAA
The DNA here is from genome assembly GCA_007258455.2 of Sequoia sempervirens. NCBI lineage: Eukaryota > Viridiplantae > Streptophyta > Pinopsida > Cupressales > Cupressaceae > Sequoia > Sequoia sempervirens. Next base: position 27,909,878 of record VDFB02271358.1, on the reverse strand, counting down.
ATTAGAATAGAGCATCTGACAAAATTTTGTTCATTGATTCATATGCAATTATCTGTTATCCTTTTGAATTGTGGATCTCAGGGAAGGTTTCTTGGTGTATGATCTATGTTATCCTTGAATCTTAGAGCCTCGTATCAATTTATGTGCAAGTTTGAAGATCTGGTTGATCGATTTTCTATCTAACTTTGTAAGAAGGCCGACTAAGTGAATGTAGCGTGTTGCAGATGTTCGAGGAGTAATTTTTGAAGTATTTTTTTGTTCGAGGATATTGTTTTGGGTCCTCACTATGTTGTGTCTGACTTTGGTTGGTGCACATTGAAAATTATTTATGGATTGAACCAATAGTTTGTAAATATTTTATGTTTTGTTTAAGATGAAATGTTGTTGATTAAATCTTTAGTCGCGGATATATATAATTGATCATTTATATCATTTGGATGTATGCACGAATTGTGTTGATGTGTTGCAAAAATCAGAAGGACAGTTGAGCGATTATGCATAGTTTCACTTGTGCATAAAAGGATTCATGATTCGAATGTAAGCAAACAAAGCAAAAGAGCAGAATCAAACAGAAGGTCAAGAAGGAGATTAATGTGCTTAACCAAAACTATAATCAGGCATTAACAAATGTTATTCTCTCAGTTCAAATCTTCTATATGTAATCCAAATGCTTTTGTAAGATAGTGAGTCTTCCTTTGTCTATGACCAGTGAGCTCTAGGCAGTGTGCCTGAATGCATGTGCATTCTTTTTGTAAACACGTATATTTGAGTATACTCATATTGTGGATTGACCTCCACTGTGGTTTTTCCCATAATAGGGTTTCCACATAAAAAAACCTTGTGTTATGGTGCTGTGATTGATTGCTTTGTGTTCTTGCATCTTCCTTTTGCTTCAATGCTATAAGTGGTTTAAGGATCAAGTTAATAAAGTTAACTTTTGTAGAACACTGATTCACCCCCCCTCTTAGTGTTCTTTGATTCCAACAATTGGTATTAGAGCCAGGTTCCTTGGAAGAATTTTAATAGCTTGAGGTGATCCAAGATGGTGACATCTAAGAAGGATAGTCCGAGATTTGATGGAACAAATTATTCTTTGTGGAAGACTTGAATGGAGTGTCATCTGAGATGCATTGGTGAACCTTTTTTGAAAATTAAAAGGAGTATATATATCATCCCACAGAATGGTCCTACTACCTCTGCTAAGATTAAAGATTTTAAGTACAATATCAGGGCTAAGGAAGCATTGTTGAGTGCTCTGACTAATTCTGAGATGACAAATGTTATGGATATAAAGACTACTTATGAGATCTAGAAAAATTTGGAAACCTTGTATGAAGGTGATGCTAATGTGAAGATTGCTAAGCTGCAAAGTCTGAAAGGGAAATATGAAATGTTGAGAACGGGTGATGATGATAACATTACTTCCTTCATGCAAAGAGTGAATGAACTTGTGTGTGGTATCAGATGTGCTGGTGGACAATTGGAAGAATCAAATATTGTTGCTAAAGTGCTTAGATCCTTTCTTGTTGCATACAAAGTCAAAGCTACTGCTATTGAGGAGCTCCATATTGTAAAAAATGCAACCAGAGATATGTTGATTGGTAAGCTAACTGCTTTTGAGTTGAGTTAATTTGGTGATGCTCTTCCTAAGACAGAATCTACATTCAAAGCTACTACCTCTAGAAGAGATAAGAAAAGATATGATCTAGGAGAAAGTTCTTCTAGAAAGATATTCAAGTATGAGGAGGAAATGAGAGATATTAAAGAAGAAGAGAGAGAACTAGAAAAGCTTGAATCTTGTATTGTCAAAAGGGAAGCCAAAGGAGAAGGTAATTATAAAGGGAAGTTTCCTATTAAATTCTTTTCTTGCAATAAGATAGGTCATTTTGTATCAAGGTGTCCGGAAAGAGTTCCTAAGCCAAGATCCAACAAGCCTAGATTTCAAAGAAAGTGTTATTATGTTGCTAATGAAGGTGTGAAAGATGATGAATCTGATAAAGGGTATGTGAGTTGAGAGGACTAATTGGTTCCAAAATGGAGACAATGCTTAGTGCATTGAAGGAGGCACAAGATGCTATGGCAGTCAGTGATCTGGAAAACCTTGAGTCAGGAGAGATGTAATCTTACTTGTTCTATGGTCACATGACTATTTTGGAGAGTCTCAAAAAGAGTTGGGATGCTAGTTTGAGCCTGTTGAAGAGCAATTTTGTAGATATATTCAAGTTTATGTAATTTTTAGAAGCATGTTTGCACATATGTAGTTTGTTCATAGAAAATTTTGTCTTATTTTTGGTATACAGATTCCTGCCTTTTCCATTGATTTCAAAGGGGGAGTATGGGACAGTGAAAAATGTCATAATCATCTTAGGGGGAGTTATGTTTTGAAGTTTTGAAGGTTGGCAGTGTATTCATGTTGGTATTGATCCGACACTTAGTCATTTTTCACTAGGTGTTGCCATCAATACCAAAGGGGGAGATTGTTGGCAAGAGACACTGTACAAGTCATCTAGTGTTGTCATTGATGGTAACCCTAGTCAGTGATTCAATCTGCATGTTAGTATTTGTTTGTACCAGAAGTCATATTGAAGTTTTGTGATTAACTGTCAAATTAGAACAAAGCATCTGACATAATTGTGTTCACCAATTCATATGCAATTCTCTGTTATCATTTTGAGTTGTGGATCTCTGGGAAGGTTTCTTGGTGTATTATCTATGTTATCCTTGAATCTTAGAGCTTTGTATCAATTTGTGTGCAATTTTAAAGATCTGGTTGATTTATTTTCTGTCTAACAATGTAAGAAGGTCGACTAAGCAAATGTAGCATGTTGCAGATGTTCGAGGAGTAATTGTTTGAAGTATTTTCATGTTCAAGGATATTTTTTGGGTCCTCACTATGTTGTGGCCGACTTTGGTTGGTGCGCATTGAAAATTATTTATGGATTGAGTTGACAGTTTGCAAATATTTAATGTTTTGTTGAATTTGACATGTGGTTGATTAAATATTTAGTTGTGGATATATAAGCGATCATTTATATCATTTGGATGTATGTGCAAAGTGTGTTAATGTGTGTTGCAAAAATCAAAAGGATAGTTGAGCAATTATGCATAGTTTCACTTATGCATAAAAGGATTTGTGATCCGAATGTAAGTAAACAAAGAAGAAGAGGAAAATCAGACAAAAGGTCAAGAAAGTGATTAATGTGCTTAACTGAAACTATAATCAGGCATTAGCAAATGCTATTCTCTCAGTTCAAATCTTCTCGATGTAATCCAAATTCTTTTGTAAGATAGTGAGTCTTCCTTTGTATCTAAGTAGTGAGCTCTAGGCAATGTGCCTGAATGCATGTGCATTCCTTTTATAAACACGTATATTTGAGTATACTCATATTGTGGATTGACCTCCACTATGGTGTTTCCCCTAACAAGGTTTCCATGTAAAAAATCCTTGTGTTATGGTGTTGTGGTTGATTGCTTTGTGTTCTAGCATCTTTCTTTTGCTTCAGTGCTATAAGTGGTTTAAGGATCAAGTTAATAAAGTTAAATTTTGTAGAACACTAATTCACCCCCCCTCTCAATGTTCCTTGATTCCAATAGTATTAATGTCCATTTAGTTAAAGAATATCCAAAAATTTATTTACAAGATGAAGTTGGACATAAAATTTCCAACTCTCTGAGTACTTTGATCCCATCTTCAAAATTTAAACCACTACCTTCCAATGACAATGATACCAATTATAGTAAATCACCTACTATACTCTTTGTAAATGCTTGTGATTCATTAGAATTTACACCTTCTTTCATTGGGGAGTATAAAATATCGCCATTAAAGCCTAAAGAGCCAAAGGTTTTTTTGGTGGAATCCACATAATATTGTCATCCTCCTTCTCAAATATCTAATATCAACACAAATAATTATCCAAATAATGCTTCATCTTTAAGAAAATATTTTGGTGATGATTGGGGTTCATTCAATTTTACACCCTCCTTTGTGGGAGAGTATAAAATCTCACAATCTAAACATAAAGATCCATTTGTTTCATTTGCACAATCTTATAAACAACTCAAAACTATTATTACTACATCAACAAAACCACAAACATAAAAATCCCATGATGGTAATGGGATCTCTTTATCTTTAATCCCACATTTGTTGGAAAAATATAATAAAGATCATCTTAATCCTGACATTTCAACACAAAAAAAGGATTTGTATTCTTGCGAAAGAATAAATTATTCTCATAACAATATTGATACTCTTCTTTCAATAAATAATCATTCTTTTCATTTATACAAGAATTATCCTCCTCTATCTAAGTTGGAAAAACATTATGGGGTTGGATTTAAAATTCTTTCTAAACTTGGATATAATGAAAACATGGAACAAGGATTTAAGGATCCTGAGAAGCTAAATCATACCTTGCTAAAATGGGTTTAGGTTTCGAACCTTCTCCTTAATTTACATCTCATCCTCCATCATCTAATGTATTTATGACCTCATGTGGTGAGAAAGCAATATTTTCTTCACAAGAGAAAAGACTACCTCCTACTCCTTATTCTCTATCCAAGAAAGAGAATATTTTGAGGGGGCTTCTCAAAGCCCACTTGATTAATATTCCTCCTCCAACATGTAAGAAATTTTATAAACATGATCATAAAAAATGATTTTGTTTTGTACATATCATTGAGTGCATGGTCATTCCACCAATGAATGTTAGGCCTTGAGAAATAAAATACAACTTCTTGATTGTGGTGCTATCACTCATCCATGTGTTCATGAACCTATTCATTCTAAATGATAAGATCTATTCTATGGTGTTTCTCCTCAATATATGGCATTTGTAGCTATATGTGTGTGCTCATTTCCATTCATGGTGGTACAATCTTATGTGCAACCATATTTCATCTATGGTAGCAACATGATAGTCTCTAGCATCGTTGTCCTTTCCTGTACACTTGGGGGGAAAGGATAAGTAATTTTGGAGGTGTGCATCCTTTTTTAGGATCCCCTCTTCCCCTTATTTTCCTTAAAATATCAACATATAAATTATGCTAATATTTTAAGGGGGGGCATATCACCCTATCCATTTTCATACATCTACACATTGGCATCTTGTGAGCTCTGACTTATTCACATGCCCCTTGGTGACTATGTTGATTATAATTCTCATTGAGGTGTGGTTATCAATTCATCCCCCATAATATTAAATATTTATCTATTCCATGAGACATTAAATCATCCCCTGTGATGTTAAAGATTTATGTGCTCCTTGAGGCATTATTATCAAACCATGACATTATAAAATTTTTCACTATTCATAGACCTAACATAACACAACTTGATATCTAGTAGATCCATGTATCTCATGATCCACCTATCATAACACAACTTTCTAGCCTTGTGTGCTTTATGCAATCCTTATTTATCATATCCATGGTCACCTAGCATAACACATCTTGCTAGCATGTGATCTATGAGTCCTTTTTAATGTGTATGAACTTTGTTTTTATTGAATATTTTCTTAGAATTATTCTATGTGTTTGTACATTAGATGAATGATTCTTGATAATTAAGACAACCTTACATACTAAGGTCTCCTTACCTTGTTGACTCAGATCTTTAGTTTTATATTGTGTGTACTAACATTGTTGTTATATGCTCTATGCTTCATGTGCATTTTTTGTTTTCTTCATGTGTATCATGTTTACTTTATGTATTCCACGTGTTTTCTTTGTGTATTCTACATGTTTTCTTCATGTAACCACATGTTTTCTATGTTTATTCCTTGTATGCATCATGTTTTCCTTGTGTATGTTTTGTGTATTCTTTTTTATGTACTCCATTTTTTTCTCATTGTATGCCTTGTGAATGATCAAATTTTTCCTTTTTCTTTGTGTGATATATATGCTTTATGATTATCTTGACTTTGTGGATTGATAGGATCCTAATTTTGGGGGTTATCAAATCCCTCTTGACTTGGTGTCATCCTGTCTCTTTAACATTTTGATAAAGAAATCTATCTTCTCCATTCATTTAGTGTGAGTATGAGTTCATAAGATTATATCCTCACTAAGGTGGGGGATAAACATAGTGTCGTAAAAATTTTACCCTTGAAAATTTCACATTATGTTGACACCCTATTTTTCACACACAATTAATTATATTAATGATTGGTTCATTTCGGGCCAAATTGAGAAAATGCATTAAAATCCTTAATATCCTAAAAATTTTGGGATAAAAACACCCAAATAGGGGCAAGGGTGCCCTATTCCTAAGCGTGTCTTATTTTAATGTTATCATTTTGAGTGTTAGCCTTAAGTGTTGTAAAATGACCCCAAGTTGGCCTATATCAAATAAAATCAATTGGGATGCATATATGAACAAGTTTTCCCTCTCATTTGAATAACTTGGCACTATCATGATAAATCATGCACTATTATGCTTTTATTATGAAGACACATATGACATCCTCTACATGCTAGTTACAAAATTCTAGTGTGTCATGTGGACTAACCTCTTGTAGGTTTTCAAGGAAATATAATCATCCATTGGTCATCAAATCTTTGTGGCAACTTATGGTGTGACATCACTTCGATAGGGGTTTCATACCTAAGGTAACATTATTAATTGTCATTTGTTTATTATAGTTATTTGTTGTTTATTTTTCCTTTGCTTGACCTAGGGTACACAATTTATACCATCATCATTTTCTATTTGTGGAGGTGGAAAGATAGAAATCTAAGGTTTGTTTGAGGCAAAATCCTATATAACATAACCTTTCCCCCTCTTTTCATGTGTGTAAGTTAGATTCAAAACTTTCATCAACAATAGGTTAAATAAAAAGATAGAGTAGACTTGTGCCTTCAAGATCCTAATTCAAGTATTAACCCTGAATTCTAGACAAGGGCACCCTCACCCTTGTCCCTCCAATTCATGCTTGAATTTTATACATATGTTCCTCTCTATTTTATCACTCTAGATTTGTATCCATTTCTAGAACTTTTCATAGTGGAATATTCCAAGATTCCATCAAAATATTCCACTTGGTTGGAATATTCCAAAACCAAATTTTATTTTTTGAAAACCATCTAAAGAATTGGAAACCACTCTTTCGAAGCAAGAAAACCACACAAATTGGGCATAATTGGTTTTAAATGTGCATTGTTGATGTCAGCAGAGTACTACACATGTTGATTATTGACATCATCCTTGTGCAAGCATGCACCGTGCAAAAATTAAAAAATATTAAAAAAAATGATGTATGGAGGCTGAGACAACATGTAGATCAAGACAATTATACAAAAATCAAGGCATGAGGTTTGAGGTAGCTTCTTGATGAGGATGGTATGGGGATTGCATAGCCATATGAAGTATGAATTTCTCTATAACCCTTCATAGATGGGCCTCCAAAAAATCATTTTTTTTCTTTAGATACCCAAGTTTTATATATCAAAATTAATCTCTCAACCCTCTTGAGCACAACCATGAAATCTATTTTATTCTAGAATCAACCATTTGAAACTTGATGTCCATGAACCTCACAAATTCAAGATAAAAAAGATTGGAGTTGTAAGCCTTCTCTAATACCATGTTGGAGAAACCAAGATATGCTTGCAAAGTCAACACAATCCAAAAATGAGCATATGAAAATGAGAAAATATCATAACCATGTGATGTGTTGTAAAATATATGAATGAGACTTGCTTATAAAGACAAGGATGAAGAGATGAGAAGGTAGGAGTCAAACACTGACTACCCCTCTAAATAGGTGAAGCATCATAAATTTTCACCCTTGATGATTTCACAATAGAATTTTCTCCCCCCTATGTGCTTGGACCTAACTGTGCTCCTAAATTCCTAAATTATGCATTCTATGGCCCATTTTAAACATTTATTGAAAACACAATGTGAAAAAACAAATTAGGCATTAAATATTTTACGTTTGGCTAGTTAGATCCTAAAAAGTGGGTCTAGAAAAGGGAACCCTAGGAACCCTTGTCCTCTTAATTTGGCCCCAAATTTAAATGTGTCAGAGTTGGTGATTTATTATTTGAATTTTACATCCTAAATGTCATCTATTGAGATTTAATTTGTGAGAAATTAGATAATTGCATATAAATACCTATTCATTTCATCATTTGAGGAGAAACAAGGAAATAATTGATGATCATGCACTTTTGTGAGCAATTATTATCAATTCAAGAGAATAATTATTGCAGCATCTCATCATCAAAGCATCATCTCAAGTTTTATGTGACTTTGTTCATATTTAAGCATATATTTTGTTTGTGAGGACTAACACAAGTGTATGTCTTCAAATCAAGTCAAGCCAAATTGCAATCAAGCCTTAAGGAGATGTGCATGACTTTATTCCTTCAAGGAAATCAGATTTGAGTGGTGAGTTACAATCCATTGTTGATTCATTTCTCCATTTAGCCTCTACCCCTTAAAAGGATAAGTTCTCTTTCATCATTTTTTCCATTATGGAGGTAGAAATTCCAACACGGGGTTTGATTGAGGCAAGCCCCTATATGGCACAACCCTTCCTCTCTCTTTGAATGTGCAGGTTACAAATCTAAAGAAGATTGGAAGATGATTGAAGGCCATTTGTTCATTGATGCATTCAAGCCCTACAACTTGACAAGATAAAAAAATCCATTATCTTAGTAACCGACTAAGATCCAATAGCAAGATCTAAAAGGAAGAAGTCACAAATAGAGAGCTATAGGACTACTTTTTCAGATTTGAGAAAATTCAACTCAAAAAAGGGTTCCCTAGGTGGCCTTTTCCACCCAAATTATCCTCAAATTCACATATCAAGTACCTATGTGTCTACCTTTTTCTTTTCTGGAACCTGAACCTGTCTATTAGTTTCTAGTTTTCCATAATTCATGAGAAAACATTGCATTTTCATAGTTAACTAGTTGCATCATTTAATTTCATTAGAAATATATTTCAAACCCCCAAAAGAATTCAGATCTATGGTTTATTGAATCACCTTTTAGGTTATAGTTCAATCTTGCACCCTTACCGATCCATAATTTTAATGTTTTGTTGTGAAAAGTAGCCAAGCCTAGTTACACCATAGGGTATCACTTTTCCTATGAAACATTTTGATGAAATTGAAATTTCTTACACTTGTAATTTTTTTGATTTTTGATTATGTAAAATCTAAAAATTGAATTTTAAATCTAGGTTATTTGAAAAACTTGGTGATAATTTTCCATTGTTTTCCAAAGAACTATCCATTTTCATTAGTTTTTCATCATAAAAATTGAAAAATAATTTGGAAAAAATTGCAAAAAATTTCAAATATATTTTTCCTTGTCTATGGTTTAGATCTAAGTTATATTTATTGGGAAAATTAATTACAAAATTATTCCATTTATGCATGCATATTTTGATTTTTTTTTTTGAAAAAGTGACAAAATTTCATAGTATTTTCATTTCAAAACCTAAAAAGCATTGATTTTGTGTAATTTTAGAAAAATCAATCAACTACAACATTTAATTTTTGAATATAATCATTTAAAAATATTCAATCACTCTAAAATTATCCAAAATTGCATTCATGTATATGATTAATATAGAAAAATTAGGTTTTGGTGAATTTCCAGAAACAAGTTGACTTTCAAACCTGAACCTTTGAGACATAGGACCCTAAGACACTATAGATCATTCAAAAAAAATATTTTTATAAAAACACTTGCTAATGTAGGGTGCCCTGGGCACCCTTCTCCAATCATTTTGGGATTATTTTTTTGTGAAAATCCCTATGTGTCCTTTGTCTAGATTTGGTTCCTATTTTGGAATTCTATTTTTCAAACCTGTCTAATTTTTCTATGCATCACTCATTTGATCCATAGGGAAAATACCATGTTTCCTTTTCAAAGATGTGGTTTTTATATGGTAACGCATGACTTGTATAACTATAATTTTTCTACTTATGAGAATAATCTGAGGAAAGAAAATAAAATAAATGGCAATCATGTTAGTTATTCTCCCAATATCTCCCCCACTTGTGAGAATGTTTTAGTGCAAGAGGATGCAATCATTGACAATCATGATAATCATAGTTTTTCTCCTCCCAATACCTCACCTACTTGTGAAGAAGGTATCTTGGTGTTAGAAGATCCAATCATTGAGTGTCATAACAAACTTGTTTTTTTCTCTCCTAATACCCCTCCTACTTGGGAAGATATTGTGGAACAAGAGGATGAAATCATTGGTACATTTCTTTCAAAATATAGTAAGATGGATTGTATAGATGAATATGCTAAATTTCCATTAGATCCCCCATCGATAGAAGATCATCAACAAGTAGTTAACTCAACTAAGGTTATGAATGCATAATTGACTATTAGGCCTCTTTAATTATTAGAAATCCTAAAACTCCTATAATTATTGGACCTCCTAAATCACCTCTTATTATAGTACCTCCAAAACCTCATTGTCATATCCTAAACTTTGTAAAATAACTCACTAGTAATCATGTGTCACAACAACCAAGTTACCAAGTAGTTTCTCACACATATAACACTAGAAACAATAAGTGACCGAAAGAAACACTAATATCCATCCCATTACCTCAAGCATACCTTCCATACCCACCTAATATTCCTTAGTGTAGTGGTAAAGAATATGACCTTTTTGAGAAACTTCACAATACTCTAGCCAAAATTTTCCTTTGGGATTTGATTCAAACATCACCTACATACCACAAGATGCTCCAATAGGCTTTGCAAAAGATTACTGTCTCAACTTATGTCAAACTAAATGATGTAGCAGCCTTGTTTGATTGTATGCAAGTGACAAAGTTGGGTATTAACATTTCCTCAACATAAATTACCCAAGTTCTTGAGATTCAAAATAAACATGAATACTTAATGATAATGGTCATCATTAATAAAACTGGAGTTAGGTGTACCCTCATAGATAGTGGATTGGGTATTAATTTTTGTAGCATTTATCTTCCAGATAAAGTTGGTGTGGATAAGAATATAATAGAACTTAATGATCTTTCTATTTGTGGCTTTGACAATGTTAGTAAGAAACTATTGGGGATGATCACTATAGTGTTGGAAAATGCTCTTGTTTACATTTTCACACTATGTTTGGGTCCCTTAATTAATTGGAATTAATTAAGCCTCCAATTGGCCCAAATTTTCATCTACAATCCTAATTAATTACAATTTCTGAAAGGGAAATCAAGATTTACTTAATACAGTTATCATTTTTAACACCTCAAAATGAATAGGTCTTGGAAATTTAGGTCACGACCCATTCACCCAAGGGTGAATGGGTCCCATTTATTTACTTAATTCAAATTTTAAATATGTTTTTGGTGATCTTTTTTATTGTTAGAAACCAAGATCAGATTTGCAAACCAGAATATCCTTCCACATAAGAGAAAAACCGAAAAAGTAGAGATTTACAAAAGATGTGCAGATTGATATTATTCAAGAATTGATAATTACATGATAATGATTTGATTTATAAAAGCAAAGATGCATAACCCTAATCTTATCTTGAGCAACAAGATAGCTCAAAAAGATAATGATGACAACTAATTAACCTAGGAATTAAATAATTACCTAAGTAAACTTATGTAAAGTGCAATTAAATATTAATTACACCAACACCCCTCATAAGTGAAAATTAGGGAGACTAAAAAAGCATGCACCTAAAACTAAGACGAATGCAAGAAAGCATGAATGGGTCCCGACAACAAGGCCTAATCAAGTACCCAATTACAAATGTAATAATGAGGTAGAGAAGGAAAACCCAGTGGGACAAAACCCCCCTACAATGAGATGATTGCTGCAAAGAAGCACTGGAAGAACACTGTGGACTAACAATGGAACCATAATCTAACAAGCAAGGAAAGATACTTCTGTCTACAACTGAAACCAAAAATAGAATCATGATAATGTGACAATAGACCCGATGCCACGGAACACTAGAAAACTCACAAACTGGAAAAACCCTGGAATCTATGAAGCAACAGTAGATGAAATGATGAAAAAATCTAGAAGCCGTGTATCTCAATGCCGATGCCAAACTGTGACTAAAAATATTCCATGGGAAGGAGTACCATGAAGACTCTGGAACATTAACCATAAAAACATGGCCCTCAAACTGAGAAGGATCTGAACCAATGCGGATCAAGAAACATAAACTCTCAACTAAAGTGTGAATCGATGAATCTGATATGTGTCAAGCAATAGCAAAAATGTGGCCAAAAGAAAATAGGAAACTAGATAACCCATACGAGCTATCATTAAATCAAGATGGATATGGAGATCAAAGTGAAAACTACACTCTAATCAGATTATTATGCAAGAAACCCCCTGATGGAACTTTATCTTAGTTCATTTATTACAATAAACCAATGATTGTAAAAGGAGAGAATGATAAATATGCATAAACATAAAACATAAATTGATGTTAGATCTATGTAGAGGACAAAATCAGCTTTTTGATGCCGTGAAAATGACGAAAAAGGATCACCGAGTCAAAAAATATGCCCTCTGAAGTGAAATCTAAACATCTAAATTCAACTGGAAAAAACTCCCATCAAATAGCAAAATTTCTAAGAACCAACTACACCATCAGAAAATTGGGCTCGCCAGCTTTCCGACAATATCTCGTTTCAAAAAAATTTCCTTCGAGATCAAAAGTTATGATGAAATGAAAAAAATGCTTGTAAGAGGGCAATTCAAGGATTGCACAGGCTAAATAGGTGCAAACTTTAAGCACTTTTCAGACTACCCCTGGTCCGCCATATGACCAGGGGCGCTGTAGTTGCAAAAAAGAACCTGCCGCCAAGTGAGCGGCGGGTGGGTGGAGCGGTGAAAGCACCGCTGGTGGCACCGCCGGAGAGTGGGAGGAGCCCACCGACTAACGGAAGGATCCCATCGGTGAAGAGAGGGAACTAGAGCCCTTAAGCTGCCGACGGAACGGGGAAATGCCGGTGGTGGAGAAACGATCGCTAGGGAGTTGAATGCGGTGGTGGGTGGGGTCCCGCCCTACTAGTGGCTACGTACAGCCCTGCCGCGGTAGGGTACGGGGTACCCTGTCCGCCCAGGTTTTAAAAAACTACAAAAACTTTCCCTTTGATTTTAAAAAAAAAAATTTATTGCCTTTTAAAATTTTTTTTATTTTTAATTTTCGAAAAAAAACAATATATATTTTTTGCATGTAGGAAAAAAATTTAAAAACCTTGAGAATTTTTTGAAATGCGTACACAGATCGTATGACCTCTGAAACAATTTTTTTTGCCTCAGAAGCTCCCGACGCCGAAATAGGGCGTATTATATGTCATTTTTCATCTCTCGGATGCTCTGGATCTGATGGCAAGGTCCAATCTACCTGAAAACACACCTGAAGCTTTGCAACTCCTAGATTTGACAATCTTCAAACCCTCATAACTCTGGCATAAAATGTCGGATAGCACGAAACAAAAGTTGATCTTGACTTTTTCGATAGCCCTAGACTCGAAAATGAGCTCAGATTTCCTCCAACGTGCACCAAAAGTGACCATGAAAGAGCACCCAAATAGAGAGACAAACTTGAGGTATGAAAACCCTCAAGGAATCTCGAACTAACTCTGTAATGATTTTCTCTCAAAAAATATGAGAAGGGGCTGCAAATCAAGGCTCTGATACTATGTTAGAAACCAAGATCAAATTTCCAAACCAAAATATCCTTCCACATAAGAGAAAAACTGAAAAAGCAGAGATTTGCAAAAGATGTACAAATTGATATTATTCAAGAATTGATAATTACATGATAATGATTTTCTTTATAAAAGCAAAGATGCATAACCCTAATCTTATCTTGAGCAACAAGATAGCTCAACAAGATAAGGATGACAACTAATTAACCTAGGAATTAAATAATTACCTAAGTAAACATATGTAAAGTGTAATTAAATATTAATTACACCAACATTTATGACCCCAAATTCAATTTCAAATGTCGGCTTGTAATGTTTAATTTTTGAGAAATTAGAAAGTTGTTTATAAAGGCAAGGTCTTTTTATCAATTTAAATCCTAGAAGCAAGATGTGAACTTTACATGAGCTAAGATTATTATCAAAGGTGTTCAAGAGAAAATTTATCAATAATTTATTTCAGAAATTAAGATATCAAGCATCATGTCAAAGTTGTCAACCATCATGCATGTTTTTGGAGCTAACATTATGATGTAGGTTTCAAGATTTCAAGTCAAAATTTCAAGCATCAAGACCACATCATCAATCAAGCCATTCATGCAATATCAAGACTTTGGAGAGATCTACTAACTTTTAGTCCTTCAAGGGTTTCAAATCAAGGGTTTGGTGACATAGCAAGTGTCCATTCATCATTCCTTTCATGTTTCATTGTTTCATTTCCAGATTTAATTACCAAAAGGGGGTTTGACCAAGGAAAACCCCCATTCACCAAAAACAAACAATTTTTCCCTCTTTTGTATTTTTTCAAATATTAGGTTGAACAAATATTGAAGCTCTATCAAAAGAGAAAAAATTCAAAAGTTGTCATTGCAAAGTTGTCAACATTATCGTCAAGCCACAAAAACTCACTTTTAGAATTTATTTCTGAATTTCTGACTGTGTAACCATAAGGAATTAGGAGTGTAGACCAAGGATCAAAGGACTGTGAAAGAAAATTTTCAACCCCTATAGCAAGACCCATTCTCCCTTGGGTGAATGAGTCTTAGGAGGACACTTAGCACTACCTTTTTATGACATGTGCATAAAATCAAATCCTTCTCAAATCTATTGTTACTTTCTAGATTATGTCAGATTAAGGTTTAATTAAGAGGTTTCATGTGTTGCATTGCATCACTTCATTCATTTTTTATTTTTCATTCATCTCCCAAAAGTGCATTTCAAGCGAATTTACCTTGTCCTAAGTCATAATGAAAACAACAAGATCTCCATCAAGGTTGACTCACCTATGGGTTGAAGATAATCTTTCCCTAGGGTATCTTTTTTTCCTAATGAGATAAGGAAGGAAAGTGTAGGTGCATACCCCTATTCCATATTAAACGACCTCCATTTTCCCTTTATTTCATTATGGTGAACCCGATATTATACATCAAAAATTATGAAATTGGAGTCCATTCAAACTCTAGATCTAGGATTTGCATTAGTTTGCATCTCATTTAGGGTTGTTAAAATTGCATTAGTTTGCATCTTGTTTAGTTTTTTATGTTTTCATTTTTCATCCTTTAAAATCTAAAAAAGTAAACAATTTGCATGCATATTACATTGATTTTGCATAGTACCTGCATATTAGAGTATTTCCAATCATTCATATTCACAAATTGAGTCAAAGCTGCATTTTAAAAAGTGCCATATTGTTCATCATTTTTAATTCATTACACTTGCTTTTAGACATCAAAATTTAGAAAAATCAGTCACTCAAACCACAGTTTATAGTCAGAAATAGGAAACCCTAGCATTGAATTTTATACGCAAATTTAAATTTTTGCAACCCCTGTGCTAAGACCCATTCGACCTAGGGAAAATTTGTCTTTGTATAGGTGTTGTTTCAAAATTTTGGGCAGTGATTTGTCTCTATTTTCTTCATTTTGATCTACTATTAAATTTGGGTTTTAGTTTCAAAAATAGAAAAAAATTGTCATTGTTTGCATTAGGTTTAATTGGTTGAATTGAGTGCATTGTTTGAAAATCAAAATTGGCATTAAAAGACATCATTTTTAGGTTTTGTATAGAATAATCAATAAATTATAAGATTGTTTATAATCTAAAAATTGCTATCTCTTTTTTACATATTTGCATTTCACTTTATATTCTAGGGTGTTTGATTGCGTTTATCTAGTGCCTATTCTCCATTTTGGGTGCACCTAGGTTTGGTGAAACTTGTATGAGGTTCACAGCCTAGTGTCCTATTAGCTATACTATAGTGAGACATAGTTTGATACTTATGCCATCCTACACTACTACACGCACAGTGGATCTTGAGTTTTCCAACTCTTTCACTCATAGCTTTGATACCTCATTTCTCATGACCACCCTACCCACAACCAATGTGATTGATGTTGACACAATGGTTGTTAATTTCCCTCAAGAAGAACTAAAACAAATGGATGAAGATTTAGAAAAAATTCAAAACTTTTTGGGTTCTGAATATATTGTTGGTACTGTAATTCCTATCATAGATAACATGAGAAAAATTCTTGATAATAAACAAGGAATATAGATTGTGCATAGCCTAGTTCACATTATTGATAAGCATGTCCCTACAATGACTAGTTGTGCTCAAAATCTAGGGTTCACTCAAAGTCAAGGTGGAAATCCAATTCCTCCTTCCATAACTATGACCTTTATTCCCACATACACTAATCCGACTATTACAATAACAAAAAATCCTACTAGCAATGTTAATACCACCTTAGGTATTTCCACGGGTAACCTCTTTAGCTTTGTGATTTCAATATCATATCTCCTAATCCATCTCCCCTCACAAAATTACAATTCACTTGCCCTCCAAATACATATACACCTCCATTTTACAACACAAACAATGATCCCATCCTTAACCAAATCCTACAAAATGTTTCATCCCTCCAATAAAAAATTGCAACATTAAAACAAAGTCAAAATGGCTAACCTTCACAATATGTAAAAATAAACCCTTTATCCTTGGAGATATCAAGAGAAAAAATGCCACAAGACAAAGATTCCTAGATTTGAGAAATATAGTGGAAAAGAGACCCTAGTAACCATGTCTCAACATACACAACCTTATGTAGTGACTTAATTTTTGAGGATAAAATCTTGGCTAAATTTTTCCCTAGATCCTTGAAAAACACTTCCTTGGAGTGGTTTTCTTCTTTACCAATTAAATCAATTAGTTCATTCAATGAACTTGCTACCATTTCCAATTGAACATGGGTCCCAAGATGACCTTAGCTGATTTAATGTAATGCAAACAAAATAAAGCTGAAAAGGTCATTGATTTCATAGCACAATATCAATTTCTTTACTCACAAATAAACATTAAGATCCCTAATATTGACCTTCAAATAATATTCATAGAAAATTTACATACCAATATTCAAGCTAAACTTGAGATGTTGAAGTTTCCCTCCTTTACACACTTGTGCATGAACCTTCATGACTATCAGAATTCAGTTAGTCATTGTGAAGCAAAAAATACTTCTAACAATCTTGAGAAATCTAAAGCTATTCCCCACAACAATTTCCAACCTTTCAAGAAACAAAATAAGGGATTTGTACAAATAAATACACCTCAAACAAGTCAACATGTGAACACCCAAGTGGCTGATATTAAAACAAAAAAACCATATCCATTTAGGGAGAGGAGTAGACAATTACCCCTTTACCTAATACCCTTCACTCCATCATGTTGTAACTTATAACTAAGAACTTACTCACCTTACCTCATGTAAGACCCATTGATACCACTAAGACCTTACCTCCAAATCTTAACTCAAAATTCCTTTTGTCATTATCAGTGACAAAATGGACACGATACAAAATAATGCAAGCATCTTAAACATATTGTGAAATACCTCATTGATTCTAATCACATCCAGATGGGTGGTGTTAATGATCAAGTAAACAAGTTCGTTTCCCCACCCAACCAAAAATTGCAAATCTTTAATAATCCCATGCCAAATCATAATATTTCTTTTGTGAAAGCTAATGATGCCAAAAATGATGTGATGAGTGGTGACAAAATTGATGATACAAAGAATGACAATATAAATGAAAATGAGGCAGAATTAGAACATGTGGTTGGATTCATTGATGTTCAACCTCATAAGGGCCAAACCAAAATTCCCCTTGACATTTCTTTCTCATGAAATGACATAATTAGACATGCACCCCATGGTCCTCTAAATACATCACTGAAAGAATCAATGACAAGCCTACTAATGGGATATTAATTGATTCTATGTGTGTAGAGAATGTGATCACCGAGGAATTCTTGTTTATGCATGAAATTTATCAAGATTCTTATGAACAACTGAAAGCATGGATTAAAAAAATTAATGGTTTTTCTTGCCCTACAATAGGTTTGATCACTCTTCCTTTAAAACTTGGATTGAAACAATTGAGTATCTCATTCTCTATCATTTCATCATTGAAAAAATTTCATGTGAAGCTTGGTTACCCATGGCTACACTCCATGGATTCCATCCCATTAGTAGTGCATAATTTCTTAAAATTTTCATTTGGTAATGAGATCTTTATTGTGCACCATAGTGGCTTTAATCATATGTCTTCCTGTGGGAATTTATCATTGGATTTCTTTTTCCCAAATCCTATCCCTTAGTAGAATTATCCCTTAGAAACATTCCTTAACCTATGATTGAGCCTCCTATCATTCATGAAACCATGATTGAACCAAAATCCCTTCCAAGTAACTAAGACCAACCCATGACAAATTATTCACTTATTTCCTACAAAAGACCAAGAGATAACCAAATAAGTCCTATTGTCCCTCCCAAGATCAAACAAGCTTGTAAAGATAAACAAAAAGTGGTTGAACAACCTTCCATGGGTCCTTTCATTCCTCCCTTGTGGGAAGAAAAGAAATGGTTGATAAACCAGCTCCTACACAATCACAACTTGAAAATCACACAAAAAGAAACAAAAATGCTATAGATCATAGGCATAGATGTCATACTATTGCTCATAGACTAAAATAAGAGAATAAAATAGAAAATCAAGCTAAAAAATCAATTGAAACAAAGCATTAAGATCCTCCATCTTTACCACAACAAAAACAACAAGAAAATTCAATGGACATTGTCATTAGGCCTCATGTTATTATTTACTTGGATGATCATGATGAGATTACTAAGATTGATGAGGAAGTGCATATTGAGCTGAATTTATTGTTTTCCACTTTCATGAGCTTAGATGATAAAAATTGTGATAGTCCTCCTATAAAGAGTGACTCACCACACATTGAACTTGGCGATGCAAGCCTAGTACACCACTTGTTGTTGTACCTTTGTCTAGTCATATGCTTTCCACATATGATGAACAAGATTGGGATGTCGATGACCTACTATAGGTTGACTCACATGTGCCATACTAGTCTTCTCTTTATGTTCTTTGTTATTGCATGTGCGTAATGTGATCCCCTATATTGTGCTACTTGGCATGTCTTTACATGTTTTTGAGCCTAGTTTGGATGACCCTTGTCACTCTGTTGGTGCAAGGATACAAGTTAAGTGAGTCTTTTGTGACCTTCTTCTATTTGTATCTACATTCTTCTATCTGTCACAACCCTTATCTTTTTTCTTGTGTTTTCCTTTCAGGGACAATGCAAGGCATTGAGAAATTCAAGTCTCTTCCATGTTGAACCAAAAGATTCCATTTTTTCTCTCTCTCTACATGTCATTGTTCCTTTGTGCTAGTTGT
Source organism: Sequoia sempervirens (assembly GCA_007258455.2). Taxonomy (NCBI): domain Eukaryota; kingdom Viridiplantae; phylum Streptophyta; class Pinopsida; order Cupressales; family Cupressaceae; genus Sequoia; species Sequoia sempervirens. The sequence goes on along the minus strand of VDFB02271358.1, from coordinate 27,890,451 downwards.
TCCATAAGTTATTTGGGGAATGATGATGGTTTCGAGCTTGATTATATCATTGCAACAATGACAAACATTGACCCCAAATCCATGGATCCCTTATGTGTTTTCTATGGATTGCATATGGGGGGAAACCATCCTTTCCATAATGTAGCTCTACTAAAAAACATATGTTTTACATAGGGATTTCTAAATAAATCTCTCATGTATTGGTATTTATTGTATTCTACTTTAAAGTAATTGCTCACAACATGGTGTTTGGCAATTTCTATAAAGTGGGGGCATACACATCCCCACTCATTGTTTTCTTCAAAGTGTGGTCTTCTTACTTCACATGATGTGTCTTCTTGGTGGTTTCATTGGGTTGAATGTCCTTCAAGATTGTGACCTTTATGAGCATATGACATTCCTCTTAGTGGGGATGCTATGGATTGCATTCCCTAAGTTGTGAATATTTAATCCTTGACTAGTCCTCTCTTGGAGACATTAGGGACAATGTTCCCTAAGGTGAGAACTTTCATGAACTAAGAAAAACCCCTTTCAATATCCTATTGCATGTATCAAGGCCACCAAGCATAACACAACTTGCTTTCCAATGGAGCCTTTATGTTTCTTAAGGCCACCAAGCATAACACAACTTGCTTTTCAGTGGAGCCTTTTTCATGAGTTCCTAGCATAATGCAACTTTCTAGCCTTGTGACCATTTCTGTGGTGCCTTATCAAAGTTATTAGGAGGTATAAATTTGGTATTGTTAGTACATGGGAGCTTATACGTAGCACAAATTCCCATTAGCTACTTTTTCGGGCTCACCTAGTGGACAACAAATTTCACTAGCCCATGTGAGTGCATTTTGTTTGCATAGTGGACAACAGGTTTCCACTTGTGAATGTTTCTAGAAAAAAAAACTAAGGCTTGATCCATAACAGTTGGAAAAATAGTCAAGGCTTGATCCACCCCTCTTTCTCTTCTCTAATTTTGACATTGTATGCTTGTGTATCTTGTCTTACTGTTGCATTAATATAGGCATGTGTCTCTTTGTTCCTTTGTTGGTTTGCCATGAGATCTTAGATCTTGGGGTATTTATCATCCTCCTTGACCTTTGTTGTCTTACCTTTCCAAAATTTGTACAATTAGACATCTCTTCACAATTGTTTAACTACTTTAGTGTGAGTTTGAGCGTAGGGCTCATCCTCTCACTAAAGTGGGGGCTAAATTTAGTGTTGGAAAATGTACTCCTTTACATTTTCACACTATGTTTGGGTCCCTTAATTAATTGGACTTAATTAAGCCTCTAATTAGCCCAAATTTTCATCTACAAGACTAATTAATTATAATTTCCAAAAGGGGAATCATGATTTAATTAATGCAATTATCATTTTTAACACCCCAAAATGAATAGGCCTTGGCAATTTAGGTTAGGACCCATTTTCCCTTGGGTGAATTGGGTCTCCTTCAGTTGCTTGATTCAAAATTTAATTATGTTTTTGGTGGAATTTTTATGATCCCAAATTGAATTTCAAATTTTGGCTTGTAATGTTTAATTTTTAGGAAAATAGAAAATTGTCTATAAAAGTAAGGTCTTTTTATCAATTCAAATACTTGAAGCAAGAGGTAAACTTTATAAGAGCTAATATTTTTATCAAAGGTGTTAAAGAGAATATTTTTGATGATAAGGGTGAATGATCTTTGCTATGGTTTCTTATGTCTATGGTCATCCTTGGACCCATTTAGTGTGTGTATGTGTGCATTTATTGCAAAATTATTAGTTTTATTATGCCTTCAATTGGTTCTAACCTAGAAATTATTGTTGGTGTTGGCAATTTGATGGCTCTGCTTAGTGGCTCCCCCTCCGAACAAGCAACCAATTTTTTTTATTTTTTTATTTTTATTTTTTATTTTTTTATTTATTTTTTTTCTGAAAGTGTTTCATGAGGTAAGTCTTTTGACTCCCTGGCTAATGTGGTTTTACCCTTGCCATAGTTTGATTCTACATGCCAATGGCTTGAGCAACATACTCTTGTTGGTTATTTTGTTGGGAGGACTACCCTTGAAAGTGTGCTTAAATAATGGGTCCACAAGGCTTGGGTCCCTCAAGGGGTCCACCTTAATATGGTCCAAAATTTAACCAAGGGTTTTTCTCTTCTCCACTTTGTTAAGGTCACTCATGTTAAAGATATCCTGAATCATGGTCTCTGGTATGTCTGGTCATCTTTGTTGGTTTTCTAGTCATGGACATAGAACTTTACTATCTCATATGACACCAAGTTGCAAGTCCTAATTTGGATTGATTTTTCGGGTTTTCCCTTTCCTTGTGTGCCTTTTTGCATCATATTGTGTTCTCTTTGGGAAAGGTCATTTGGATAGGTTATTTCAGGATCTACCCCAAAAATGGGTTTTTGTCGAAGTGGACCTTTCATAGGATTTGAAGGAGTCCATTGATATTCAAATTAGAGCTCTCTAGCATACCTAGAAAGTCACTTATTTCAATCTGTCAAACATGTGTTATAGGTGTCAGTTCATAGACCATAAGATGAAGGACTGGCCTTTGGTAGTTCCTTGTCCTCCTTTGCCATCGCGAGATTCTAAAAATCCTCATCAGGGTATGTGCAGGATCATGATGGGCCAAAAAGTGGCAATATGATGGGTATGTGCCTGACGACTTTTTTTTACCCAAAATTGATGAAACAAAAAGGGTTTTTCAAGGAGATTCTCAGCTTTTCACCAATATAAATTATGCTTTACTTTGAATTTAATAAGTAATTATTATTCATTTTCTATTCAAATTACAACTAAAGTCTTGATTGATAGACTGATTGAAAAATATCCATAGCTTTCAAATGGTATCACATTTTTTGAATCCAAAAATTGTGTCACATTCTATGCTTTGCATACTATAGGATTAAAAAAAGAAAAATTGAATTTCATGAAGTTTTGACCAAGTTAAGGTGGTTAGGCATACAAGTTTTTTATATTTTTTAAAAGTTGCAATAAAAAATTCATAATTAATTATTTACTTGGAAAAAAATTACAAAAAATTATGCATCACATCGGGACATGAGTCATCTACTTATATCTAAAATCTTATAAAAACATATTATCATTTTATTATGGTTAGGGTGGTTAGATAGACACCTACTTATTTTTTCCCAAATTTAAGTACTAATGCATTGAAATTTCAAATTTTCCAAATAGATTTCTTTTTTTTTTTAAACAAACCTAGTAGTTTAGAAACTACATTCAATTTTCTACAGATTCTATTCTTACATATTTTTGAAATAATATAGACAAGTTATTCAAATTTTTACATCAAGTTGTCTAACTTTGATTTTTCTTATTTTTTTTGCCACTTAAGGGCCTATTTTTTCCATGATGATCCTGCACATACCCATCAAGCGGATACTTTTGCTACCAAACCAAATGAGAAATGGACAACGACTACGAACCATAAAAATAAGTCCAATGGCTCTAGGATGGTTTCCAAAGTCCTTGAGCCAACTAAAGAAGTTCCAAACCATTTGGTGAAGGGGAAATAGGCCTAGGTTGGGTCTATCAATACTTCGGCACAGCCAAGGTCTAAGGCTGCGCCTTAGCCTGCGACCATCATGATAACATAGCCGACTGAATCTCCTCTTGTGTTGGGAGCTCAAAGGTGGTCTCGCAACCCTTCTCTACCTCTGGAAGAAGGAGAATATGTGTAGGAGAAATAGATATTTTCTTCCCTAAACATTCAAATTGGTTTAGTTCCACTAGAATTTTTGTAGAATCACTTCTCTACTCTAGTTGAGGAGTTGGAATCTAATGACATGGAGGAGTTTCACTCATGAATTTCCTCTCATGGAATGTTTGAGGTCTGATAGAACTCTCTATGAATTATTCTAGTAGGGATACTCTATAGAACTATACTGGTACATTGAAGTGCTCTATCTCCAAGAAGTAAAAATTACTGGTTTTTTACTCACATTGTCTTGTCGGTCTATTTGGCTAGGTAGTAAAATGTTTTGTACTAATCATGAGGCTAGACGTGGTGGAGCAGTCACCCTTTTGTCCCCATGGTGGCATGTCTGTGTGGTTGATCATGGGTCTGACCCCACACATCGACTCATCTGGATCCTTCTTAACATTGATAATCAATCTTTTGGGATTATTAATGTCTATGCCTCAAATGATGTTGTTGAAAGATCTTTGCTCTGGCGCTAGATTATTGATTCATTGCCAGTTGCTACCTGACTCTTGTGTGGGGATTTCAATATAGTTGAGATGGCATACGAAAAAATGGTACTCTACCATTTAGATGGGAAGTTGGTAAACAAGAGGCGTAGTTTTACATGCATAGTAAATTGGGGCATTTTGATCCCAATATTGGTCACCACCATTTTCATTCTTTCTTGCACACTTGGTGTAATTACTGAGCTAGTTTTGATAGGATATTTAAGTGCCTCGATCATTCCATGATATCGACTCAATATTTTTTCTCCTTTGATAGATCTTCACTTTCGGTTAAGCCATTAGTGGATGTGACACTGTCAGATCATTTCCCCATCTCTTTTTGCATTAAATGGGAGTTAAGACAACCTTGTGCTTGCAAGACCCAGTTCTTCCTGAACATGTCTTTGTTGCATCTTCAACCCATCCTAACCCACATTTGTATGGTTTTTAATTTAGAGTGTAGGCCACCTCACAATATAGGCTAGATTACTTGGTGGAATGATGCCATTACTTGCACATTAAGGTTTCTTTGCATTTATGGGTGCTAGCTGGCCATCTTTCACTATAGATCTTATTATGAGGTGACCATGGATAACCTTTGCTCAGCCACCAAGGCTCTAGTGGCTAGCCCTTTCTCCTCTTCATTGCAAGTTAGGGTGGCAAAATTAAGTCACAAAAAACAAGTTGTAGATAATTATGCTGCCAGAGGTGCGCAAATCAAGGCCATATTACATTGGTTAAAATTTGACGGTTGTGCCTCCAAGGAGTTTTTTTGGCCCTTCGTGCAAAGAACTCATCTCCTGGTATTAAAAAAATAAAATAAGGCACCCAAGTTCTTTCTGAACTACTTGACATTATCTAGGCCTTTGTTAGGAATTATGAACAACTTTTTACTACTCAGGAGTATACACTATCTAGTGACATCAAGCTCTTGAGGATCGTGTTGCTACTATGCTAAATAGGCTATCTTCAGCTTAGAAATCCTTTTGTGAGAAATTTATCATAGTAGAAGACCTGAAGGAGTTTTCTTACACCATGGTGGATGACAATTAAGCCCCAAGCATTGATGGCTTCCTGTGTGAATTTTATAAAGCCCTTTGAGACTGTGTTGGACATGATTTACATAAAGTCTATCTTGAAGCCTTTCATTCTAAAACCCTTGGCAACATAATTAATAAAGGGAATATTGAATTCATACCTAAAGATGGCGATCTCAAGAATATCTGCAATTGGTGGCCTATCATGCTCCTCAATGTTTCTTATAAAATTATTGCAAAAACCCTTGCCTTGAAAATATGCCATCTTTTGCCTCAAATTGTGCACTTAGAACAAAGTAGTTTCATTAAATCCAATTTTATTTTGGATAATATTATTGTTGTGTGGGAAGGAATGAAATGGGATGGGTTATCTAACTAGAAAGCCATTTTCCTCAAAATAGACTTTTCTAAAGCCTATGACTGCATTGAATGATCTATTCTTTCCATGTTGGATGCCTTGGGGTTTGGGCCTAATTTCATTTAGGGTGTACAAATTCTTTTCTTAGATGCCTCTTCTTGCATTACCATTAATGGCTTCTAGTCCCTTTCCTTTGGCTTGTTCCGCTCCATCAGGTAGGGTTTCCTGATTGCCCCCTCTCTCTATGTGCTTGCTAATGCAGTTTCCTAGCAATGAATTAGAAGCATTTCTTTACCCAACTCGCAGGATCAACTTGTTAATGGCCATGTTTTGATGACTCCTTCCTCACTCTTCTGGAGGAAAAACACAATATTAAAGTGGCTTTGGATTGCCTTGAGATTTTTTACCTTGCTTTTGGATCGACCATTTAATGGCATAAAACCTTATGCTACAAGTAGTCTATTTTTCCCACTCCCTAATGGTTTCAACAGTATGGCTGGAAGAGGATTGTTCCAAGGGAAATATTTTGATTTTTGGGCATTCCCTTTACCTTCCAAGGATCCTCAGTAGATTTTTGGCAAGCTGTTCTCTCCAAGATTGAGCAAAATCTAGCCTACTAGATTACCAAGCCTCTCTCTCTAGCTGGAAAATTTCAAGCCTGTTCTAAAATTTTGGTTGCTATGCACATCTACTATTCTTCTTGTTGGGCTCCTTCAAAAGTCACTTACACTAAGCTTGAAAAACTATTGTGTGAATTTATTTGGGCCTCTTCTAAGACTCATTGAGGGTTTCACCACATAGCTTGGGAATTTTACTACTTTCCTAGAGATTTTGGATGGCTTGGCCTACTCTCCACTCAAGGACAAGGGATTTCCTTGTGTGTAAAATGGATAATAAAAACTCTTATTGGCGATGAAGCCTGGAAAATTCTCCTCAGGCATTGCATTTAATCTGACTTTCCTGTTCATAGAACAACCTAGAAGGGGATTGGCTTTCAAACCCTTTTGGTTATGAAGGAACTAGTCCAGATTGTGGGAAATTTCATGGACAAAAGCATTTGGAGAGCCTAGTCCACTGGGTTGGCTCTGGTTTCCTTGATGGGCTTTCACTCAATCAATAGAATTTGTGATGGTCGCCCCTCTTTGCCAATAATGGTTAGCCACTGGGAAAATCACCTTGGATTAAGGCTTTAGATTTCACAAGAAAGGTATCTGTACCTCGCAACACATGTTTCACAGATCCATGTGTATTATACCATGGGAATATTTTTGTGCTCATTATATACTTCAAAACCAGAACCATGATACTTATGATGGTTTGGTGAATACTATTCTAGTAGATATGCTTCATAAGGTGGGAATTCTAGGTATCAAGCCCTTGTGGAAGGATTGGAAGTGGTACCTAGACACCCCTTTTAGAAATTACAAGCCTAGGCTTGGTTATCTATGGATTTCACCACACTTTCCTATGATTGAAAGTCTAAACTAGCGATGGAATCTTCAGTCCTCTGTTTCTATTTGGTGAAAATTATTCTCTACCACTTGGTCTGCAAGTGTTGAGCCTAAGCTTGCCCACTTTGCTTGGTGTATTCTTTTCCAAGACTTACCAGTGGGGTATCAACTTATTCACTTGGGGGTCCAGGACCCTCAATGTCCATTTTGTGGGAAAGAAGAGTCTTTTAAGCATCTTTCTTGGTTTTGTACTAGATCCCAATAGTTTTGGAATTGGATTCATGACTTCTTTTGACCTTTCTAGCCGAAGCTATTCTCTTGGAACATGGTTCTGCTGGGTGACTTTCCCAGGCTTCCCATTAAGTATAACTAGATTTGGCACACTTTTAGGGTGGGAATCCTCTTCAATATTTGGAAAGATAGAAATTATTGCATATTTACCCATAGCCAAACAGATAAAAATGTTTCTTTATATTCTAAAGCTATTATTTTCTCTAATGTGATTTTGAAAATTCAAGTACTTGAGGTGTCTCACCTCTAGGTGCTTCTAGACCAATGCAACAATGCCTCGTGTATTGTGGCTCAGCTGCCATATTGTCCCACCTCCTCCCATGGCCAGTCACCCTCATGGGGCCAGTGGCAAAGTGGTTATGTTCACCCCCGATCTCAAGCTTCTCCTCATTATGGTTCCTTCCCTCCTCAATAGTTGCATTCTCCTCCTTCGCAGGTTGACCTAGGGAAGCTCTCTGAAGAGGTGGTGGGGAGTGGCAGTGGGGCCTCTGGGTGGCCCTCTTATAGTGATCCTAGTAGCAGCTCTAGTTGGCTAGACACTGGTAAATGCTCCTCACATTTGGCACTAGAAATCTCGCTTCAGTGTGAGTAAAAAAAAGAAGGTAAAGAGAAATAATATGATGATGGATTGGGTCCTCCTATGTCACTCTAGACCCTACTGATGTATGGGATAAAAAAATGGATGATAGAGACCGTCTTGGCTTTATTGGCACTACTCTGGCCACTTAATGGCCTTTTATTTTATATATATGCTTATGAATTTCTAGGCTAGGCCCAAGTGACTTTGTTTTTTTGGTTTTCTAGACTCGGCCCATGTGACTCTCGGGGTGTGCCTCCTTACCACCCACCCTATTTTGTGAATATGTAGCTTTATATTTATTATTAATATAGATAGCTGTCTATTCATCAAAAAAAATTATCAATCATTTATTGTAGAAATCAAGATCTCAAGCATCATGTAAAAGTTGTCAAGCATCATGCATATTTTTTGAGCTAACATTGTGATGTAGGTTTCAAGATTTCAAGTCAAAATTTCAAGCATTAAGATCACATCATCAATAAAGCCACTCATGCAAGATCAATACCTTGGAGAGATCTACTAAGTTTCATTACTTCAAGGGTTTGGTGAGTTACAACATAGCACATGTTCATTCATCATTCCTTTCACGTTTCATTGTTTCATTTCAAGGTTTAATTACCAAAGTAGGGTTTGAACAAGGAAAACCCCCATTCACCATTTTTTTTTTGTACCTCTTGTGTGTTTTGCATATCTTAGGTTGAAGAAGGATTGAATATCTATCAAAAGAGAAAAATTGCAAAAGATGTCAAAGTCACTAAGTTGTCAACATTGTCTTAGAGCCATAGAAACTCACTTTCAGAATTTATTTCTAAATTTTTTACTGTGAAACCCAAAGGAATTGGGAGTGCATAACAAGGACCAAAGGATAATGATAGAAAATTTTCAACCCCTAGAGTAATACCCATTCACACTTGGGTGAATAAGTCCCAGGAGGACACTCAACACTACCTTTTTATGATAGGTGCATAAAATACAATCCTTCTTAGATCTATTGTTACTTTCCACATTCTGTCAGATTAAGGTTTAATTTAGAGGTTTCATGTGTTTCATTGCATCATTGCATTCATTTGGTATTTTTCATTCATCTCCCAAAAGAGCATTTCAGGCTGATTTACCACATCATAATCCATAAGAAAAATAGCAAGATCTCCATCAAGGTTGACTCACCTAAGGGTTGAAAGTCAATCTTTCCCTAGGGGATCTCTTTTTTCCAATGAAATAAGGAAGGAAAGTGTAGGTGCATACTCCCATTCCATATTATAGCACACCCATTTTTCCTTTATTTCAATGACACTACCCATTAAGGTAGGACCCATGGTTTTTCCTACCCCTATCCATACATGCAAAGACCTCTTTTATGCATTCTTCTCCTAGGTAGACCATGGATTCATGCCATGAAGGGAGTATCGTCTACTCTTCATCATGGGATGAAGTATGAATATAATAACAAGATATATATGGTTAAAGTGGATGAAAAAATTACAAATCACAAGTCAAAGCTGAACATAACACTTCCAACTCTCTTAATACTTTGACCCTAACTTCAAAGGTATAATCTATATGTATTTTGATGATAATAATAATTTTTCTTCATCTATAAAAAATGTCTTAGATGATATTTGGGGTTCATTAGATTTTACATGCTCCTTTATGAAAGAGTACAAAATATCACAATCTAATCCTAAGAGTCTTGTGTTCCATTTGCTCTACATCAAAAACTCCAAAGATATCATCCATTGATGGTGATGGGGTATCCTTAACTTGCATCCCTCATATGTTCAAGATGCCTAACTTTAGAAAACTTGAAAATGATTTGCATGCTCATGAGAGAACCAATTCTTCTGATGAACATTCAGATAATACTTCTTTATCTAAGTTGGAAGAGTGTTATGGGATTGTCTAGATATAAAATTCTTTCTAAAAAATGGATATAATGAAAAAAAAACAAAATGATAAGGATCAAGTGAATTCTATATTAAATAATTTTCTAAATAGGGTCTAGGTTTCAAACCTTCATTCCCATCTTCATCTAATGATTTATCATCTACTATATTTATGAAATATTGTGGTAAGAGAGAAATATTTTATTCACAAGAGAAAGGAAGTATCTTGAGAAAAAGCCTATTTTATCGAGGCTTCTCAAAGCCTTCTTGATTACTCTTCCTACAAAAACGTGAAAGAAATTTTATAATAACTCATTTTGTGCATATCATCAAGTGCATGGTCATTCTACCAATGAATGTCAGGCCTTGAGTAATAAAATACAACTTATTGATTGTGGTTCTCTCCCATGTGTTGATGCACCTAATCCTTCTAAGAAATAATAGTATTTATTCTATGATGTTGCTCTTCACCATGGAATTTGTAGCTTTATGTGTTGATCATTTCCATTTATGGTGGTACAATCTTAAGTGCAACCATATTTTCCATGGTAGCAACACGATAGTCTATTAAATGGTTTTCTTTGTCTCTACACTTTGGGGGAAATAATGACTAGTTTTGGAGATGTGCATTCTCCTTTAGGATCCCCTATTCCCCTTTTCTTCCTTAAAATACCAACATAGCAAGTATGTTGATATTGTAAGGGGGGAGGAGCATATCCCCTAGCCATTTTATAGACATCTTATGAGATTTTTAATTATTGACATACCCCTTTAGTGAATACATGGTTATCAATTCATCCCCTATGGTATTAAGCATTTGTTCATCCCTTGTGATGTTAAACTTTGTGAACCCCTTGAGGTGATTTTTGTGCACTATCTAAAGTATGGTTTGCATAATCCTAGAATAATGGATTTTTCTCGTATATGAGTTTAAATAATTTTTAATATGGCCACCTATCATAACACAACTTTCTTACCAATTGATGGATCCATGTGTTTCATGAGTCTCTTAGTATAATGCAACTTTCTAGCCTTGTGAAACCCATCATACTGCATGGAAGCCTAACATAACACAACTTGCTATCCAATAGATCTATGTAGCTCATGAGTGATTTAACACACTTATGAGGGCATCATTTTGTTTAGATAGCACATTCAATGGATGGAATTTGTCATTTTGAGACAAATTTAAGACTGAGCTCTCTTATCCTTACTGACTCAAATCCTTTTAATAACCTTGTGTTTTTTTTTTTGTGATTATTGTTTGTTATATGTTTGCATCATGTTGGCATCATGTCTGTATTCATGTTATGTTTATACTATGTATTTGCATTGTGTTTAGATCATGTTGGCATTGTGTTTGTATTCATGTTATGTTTATGCTATGTGTTTGCATCATGTTTGCATCGTATTGCATCATGTTTGTGTTCAATTAATTATGTTATGTGTCTTAATTGTGTATGCTTCATGTTTGTCATGTTATATTTCAATTCACATGTGTGTTCCTTTGTTGTCATGTTATTTTGCCATAGGATCTTGAATCCTAGGGGCTACCACACCCCCCAGATTCATTGTCATTCTATCTCATCAACATTTGGATAATTGAACCCCTCTTGACATATTTCTTACTTTAGTGTGAGTCTAATATTTTAAGTTCATACTCTCACTAAAGTGAGGGCTAAATGTAGCATCATAAATTGTCACTCTTGAAAATTTCACACTAGGTTTTGCTCCCTCCTATGTGCTTGGACCTAATTATGCTCCTAAATTCCTAAATTATACATTTCATGGATCATTTTAAATATTTATTGAAAAAACCAATGTGGAAAACCAAATTAGGCATTTAATATTTTTCCCTTGTCTTGTTAGATCCTAAAAAGGTGGGACAAGACAAATAAGGGAACCCTAGGAACCCTTGTCCTCTTAATTTGGACCCAAATTTAAATGTGTTGGAGTTGGTGATTTATTATTTAAATTTAAAATCCTAAATATCAGCTATAGAGATTTAATTTGCAAGAAATTAGATTAATTACACATAAATACCTAGGGGAGAGGACTCAATAGTTGAGCATCCTAACTTCGTGCCTCTAATTATCCTACGTGGAAATTTCAAATCACTCCCATTTTTTTATAGCAACTTACTTGGCAAGTCCCTTGCTTATAGCTAAGGTTTCAGGGCCACATCATCAAATATGATGCCACATTAGCATGATTTTTGTCAAGGTGTCCAAACAGGTCCAAAAAAGGTGATACCAATGTAAACAAGAGCCGCTATCATGAGCTTTTCCCCCAGAGCAGAGAGTTAGTTATGCCCAGTCTCGCTCAGAGAGGACTCGTTCGAGGACAGTGAGCAGAGGTGTGACACAGCCTCTCCCGAGGGATCTGAGAGATCTGAGAGATCCTGGGACATTTGGTGGTGGTCGTGATACTGGCGCGAGACCTGCTCCTTCTGGTGCGAGTACCACTTGATATCAGTTGTGTACCCTTTGAGAGACATATACAACCATTTTTGACATGATGTTATTTTCATCCTTTTCAGACTTCATTGTATACTTGACACTTGATGAGATATATATGTGCAGCGGTTCGATTGATCTATGATATGTTTTACATGATTTATGTGATGGATGTATTGATCTTATGATGTGTTCTACATGATTGATGTGATGGATGCATTTTAATTTCTATGTTTTATGATGATTTATTTTACTAGCTTGTATGGATGCATTAATGATGATATGATATGATATTGATGATGTATTTCCTTTCTTAATGAGATGCAATGTATGATAAATAAAATGTGATGTAATGTATGATGTACGAATGAAATGCAATGTATGATGTATCTAATGAAATGTAATGATGTATCTAATGAAATGTAAATGAAATGATGTATAAATGAGATGTAAATGAAATGATGTATAAATGAAATGTAAAAATTCCTTCTATATGTATGCAATGAATGATGATTTTGCAACTATATGATAATGACAATGTGATGAGACGTAAATGAATGATGTAACATAACGTGTATATGATGTCACGAAATGAGATTTTTATTGTGAAATTTATGATGAGATGAAGAAATGATTTTATATGCATGCCATTATGAAAATTTTGTGTGTCAAGTATACTCAATCCTTAATAATAAAAGATAACATTATTTGCGAATGAATCTTTGTAACTTGTGCAACCAGTACTCTGCAGATTGTATTTTTATGAATGCAATCTATGTTTACCATGCAAACCTATTTTATCAATGCAAACCTAAGTGTCATTTCAACAATCTTTTTATTTTGCTTTTGTTTCATCACTGGGCTTTTTAAAATGTTGAAAGCGAATACAAGCATCAATGATATGAGATAGACCAATGATGACTAGAGTACTTCTTTCATAAAAATACAAACTAAACATGCTTCTACACTTCTAAATAGGACATTGCATCTAAGATTTAAAGAATTTAAACTAATTTAAACTAGAAATCTTCAGAAATCTATCCTATTGCTCTCTAACTCTAAAGATCTCTCTAATCTACTTTGCTCTCAGATTTAGAAGCTAATTAAACTATTGAAATGACACTTAGAGAATGAGAATTAAGCTATTCTATCTTTATATGATTTAAATGTGCAACTAAAATGATTCTACAACAAATCTTCCAAGAAAGAAACTACTATAAATTGCCATAATTAAGATGCTGGATGGATGTTGAGTGAATGCCGAATGCTTGAGATGCTGGATACTTTGGAAAACCTACAGAGTAAGATTGCATAAGTTGGGATCCATTTCCTATAGCCAAAGAGTTGTATTTATAGCTTTCACGACAACACATTTGCACAGGGATATGGGATAAGAGGCTGGGATTCAATCTGGAGAATTGAAGGGCATGGGATGAGAAGATAGAGCTCTAGTGAAAACCACTTCGGTGGCACTTTGGGCAAGTACCTTGGTGAAAACCTGGTAAACAGGCACCTTGTGTAAATAAGCACTCTCCATCCATCTTGGTCTCCGTGACTTGCTTTGCATCATTCACTCACCCATTGCATATCATCGCATTTCACCCTTCCATCTACATCTGCACCATAGCTTGGTCTTGCATTTGTGTCATGATTCCTCGTAGAGCTACTCGGCCCACTTAAAAGGTTAGTTTGTCCTGCCTATATCGGAGTAGTCTATCGCTTCACACTGCGGGCACGTTCTCATCGGATCGGATTCGTGTATGATCCAAAAACATCAGAAAATAAGAAGCCGAACTTTCCAAGTTGGAGAATTGGTGCTAAAAGAGAATCAGAAGAATGTCTTGAACCCAAATGGCAAGGGCAAGTTTGAACCCAACTGGCTGGGACCCTTTGTCATCACAGCAAGCTACAAATCAGGGGCATATCAGTTATCAACACCCGAAGGGGAACCTCTACCGGAGCCAATGAATAGCTCCCATCTCAAAAAGTTTTATGCCTAAATCTTTCAAGGTATAGAACCAAAAAATCCAAAAAATCATAAAAAGTCCTGAAAAAATGGCTACTTCGGCGAAAACCTGGCAAACAGGCGTCTTGGTGACAACAAAAAAAATCAAAAAATCAAGAAAACAGTAAAGAGAAAAAAAATCGTCCTCTAGTGAAAACCACTTCGGTGGCACTTTGGGCAAGTACCTTGGTGAAAACCTGGTAAACAGGCACCTTGTGTAAATAAGCACTCTCCATCCATCTTGGTCTCTGTGACTTGCTTTGCATCATTCACTCACCCATTTCATATCATCGCATTTCACCCTTCCATCTGCATCTGCACCATAGCTTGGTCTTGCATTTGTGTCATGATTCCTCGTAGAGCTACTCGGCCCACTTAAAAGGTCAGTTTGTCCTGCCTATATCGGAGTAGTCTATCGCTTCACACTGGGGGCACGTTCTCATCGGATCGGATTCGTGTATGATCCAAAAACATCCGAAAATCAGAAAATCCAAAAACATCAGAAAATCATAAAATCCAAAAACATTGAAAACATATCAAAATCCAAAAACAGGTCAAAAAGTCATTCAAAAAGTCAAAAAATAGAGTCATCCTGTCGAACTACGTGGTCTCTGCGTGTATAACGTAGGCAAGGCTAATCTATCGATCAGCCCCCGAGGCCCCTAGGATAGGTCTTTAGGTTAGTCTCTTGGTCAAAATCTCAGAAAATCTCAAAACATTGGAAAATTGAAAATCAAAACATTTGAAAACATTTGAAAAAATACCAAAAAACAGCCTCAAAACATTGCAAAACTCCAAAAACATCCAAATATTTGAAAAAAATCCATCCGCCTCATCTCGCTTACACTCGCAATAATCAATCATCCATAATAAATCGTCATCACCCTCAACCTTTGTAAAACAGTCGGAAACAAGTCTAGCAGTCAAAGGTGAAAACCTAAACTATCAAAATCTCAAGTATAGGTCAGTCAGCAAGCAAGTTGGTCAACTCTTTTCTTATCAATGGCATATAAATCATAAATCAATTTCATCATCGTTTGATAAAAGCATGTCCTAGGATCCGTTCCGACAATGGGCACTTTTATCAAACCAACCACTTTGGGTAAACAAAACGACGTGTCATTAACATGTCCTAGGATCCGTTCCGACAATGGACATTATCTTTTGGCAATAAGTTTTGGCCCCCATCTTTCGAAACATCATTTCTCTTGGCTAACGGTACGAAGAACATTAGTTTGTTTGCTCACTTACTTTATCTTGTTTGATTTATCTCATTGTGCTCATTCCAAGGACCTCTCGATGATGTCCGAACGAAGGATTTAGAGAGATAGGAATGGGGCAACGATCATTATCTTTTGTCTGCTGTGCTTGTTGGATATCTTTGTAATATAACCTTGGTCATGCGTGCTTTTGTTTAGTCTATAGCAAGGGTGTTTTAAGTTTCTTGTTGACCACATAGAAAGGCTCGCCTTCCTATGTTTTGGTCCGAGATATTTGAAATATCTGAACTATTTTCTAGACAGGGTTCCGTATGTCAGGTGTGAACAAGAATACTCCTATCTGATTTGTCGAGTCAAAGTCCATCACACTAGGTACAACGCCATCCTGGTTCTTGATACCTTGATGCATTGTACTGCGTGTATTATCAAACATAAGGAAATTCGCCCTTTGAAAATCCCAACTCCTCGGCAAGTAATCATCATCATCATCATCATCATCATCATCTCATGTCTTGTTGGAATCTCTTGTTTTCTTCTATCTCTTGCTAATCACGCTAACATGGTACCATGACAGTTAATCATAAATCATCACCATTGCATCCATCTTGCATCCACAAACCATCAGCATACTGCATATTGCATATCATATCATACAGAAAGCATTAATCATACCACATGCATTCATCCCCATCATCGCATAATATATATTAGTTATTCTGAACATCTCATAAACCATACATTTATCATCTATTTGCATAATCATAAAATCATCATCATTTCATATCATGTGCATCCATATCATCCATGCATCATCATATCACCCAAACATCATAATCATCTTATCATCAATAATGTATCTGTCATGGTACGAATCAGGATCAAGTGTGTGTAATATATCAAAATAGGCATGAGACTACCCATGGTTGATGACTGTCTACATCATCAAATCTCTCTACATCAAATATTCGAATTGAACTGATCTTGAACCTCTTTTTCGAGAGATCGACCCTCAAATCAAACCTCTTCGCACGATCTCTCGAGGGGGCAGTATACCAGCATAATTCTTCTTGCTGGGGCAAATAGTGGGGCATTCGAAAAATCAGAAATTTTTTGATTTTGATCATGACAAGATTATTCTTTGAACCAACGCAACAAGTGCATCGCTTCAAAGAGGGGCAAAATGTAGACACGCAAAATGTACAATTTGACATTGCGCATCTCGCTCTGATCTACTAACATCGTTTCTTCCTAAATCATCCCTTGGTCTAACTGTTTAATCAAATTCCCTTATTTGATTAAATTCATCAATATTCATCTCTTAATTAAATAAATTATTTTGTCTAATTAAGTCACTTTCCCTTGTTAATTAAATCAATTCATCTGATCTAATTATCCCTATTTAATTAAATAATCAATTTATTTGATTAAATCTCTAAAGTCTATCGTTAAATTAAATAAATTAAAACCTTATTTGATTTAATCTAACACCATCCTTTTAATTAAATAATCCAAAATCTTTGTTGGTGTACTCTTATCATATTCCTCTTTTTGATTTAAATTAATCTAAAATCTAAATCCAAATTGTCCAATCATTTGAATATCATGAAATTAATCAATCGTTAATTTAATCTTAATCCATCAAATCCTCTAGATTTTTGCAGCTTGCATGAAATAGACTTGTTGATTTATTAAATTTCTATTTCCTTCAACAAGGCATCTTTTAAGGAATATTCCCCTAATTTGAATTCAAAATCCAAGAGGGAATAAGTCCTTCCAACAAGGCATTTAAGATCTCTTACATGTCCTTTGCCTTGAGCCAAGTGGCATTTAATGCAATTTTCTTTCCCCCTCTTACATGTCTTTTCTCAAAAATTCAAATTCAAAAATGCATTTATTGGCACATTTGTCAAAACTTGCTCATTCCTCATCCAATCACATGTTGACAAGTGGCATTATATCATTGGTTGAATCTTTGTCCCACATTGCTCCATTTTGGCTTTGTTTCCATTTCAACATTCTATAAATAGAATGCTTCACCATGCATTTGATCATCCACATTTCAAGCAAAGTTACTATGCTAAAATACTTAGCAATTCTCATCCATCTCATTGAATCATAGCTAGGTTTTTTTGCAGATTTTAAGCTTGGAGCATACATTCAAAGTCTTCATCAAGTGGATCAATCATCTTCAATCAGCATTTGCATTCAAGGAGTTGGGAAAGGGCAAATCTCCACACACCTATTTGCACCAACTCCCTCAAGAGATCAAGAGTTTGCTTGCATTAGATAGGATTTAATTGTTTCATTTGTGTTCTTCATTTTCATTTCTTACCTTTTGCAAATTTCAAATGGATTTCTTGAGGAATCATTGGTTTCTAATCTTGTGTTGATCTAATTGTTTGCTTGTTTATTGTGTTTGTGCAAGGTCTAGATTCAAATGGTTCTGATTTCTCCCCATGAAAACACGGGGAAGATAAGGAAGGTGGGTGAAAACTCCTTGAGTTTGTCCGGCTCTTCTCGTGAATGACAGTAGAATTAATTAAATTTTGAAAATTTAATTTTATTGGTGAGTGAATAGTGGTAAATGATTTATGCATTAATTTAAATAATTTAAATTCATTTAAATTTAGCAAAAAGAGGATTGAATAATTTAATAAATCAAACTATAGGGTTTGTTTATTAAATTAAAACAAAAAGGAAAATGATAATTAAATAAAAGATTTTTAGAATATCTTTATTTAATTAAGAAGAAATGTGATGAGGTAATTAAATAACACAAATTATTTAAGTTGTGTATTTAATTTATGATAAAAGTATAATTTAAGAAGTAATAATGATAATAATTAAATAAAACAAAGTTTTTAATTTTGTTTGTTTAATTAAGAGAAAAGTAATATGATGAAAATGATAATAATTAAATAAAACAAAGTTTTTAATTTTGTTTATTTAATTAGAAGAGAAATAGAAGAATTAAACTTAATATAAATAAATATTTCTATTTATTTACTAAGTAGATGAATTTAAGATAAATTAATCAAATAAGTCGTATTTAATTAATTAGATTCTCCAGACCATTTTTAGGTGTCTACATTTTGCCCCTCTTTGAAGTGATGTGTTTACGCATTGCTTCAAAGAATGATTTTGCCTCAACTGCCAGTATTGACGAAAAGTTTAAAATATGCCCCTGATTTGCCCCAGATGTTGAATTTTGAAATGCCCCAGATGTTGAATTTTGAAATAATAGTGATATATGCCCCCACGGGAGATAAATTGATGAATTTTGGATTTTTGTATGATTTTTCAAATTTTTTGAATTTTTATGATGATTTGATGATTTTTTTGATGATTTGATGAAGAAACAATGATGAAACAATTTATCTCCTGATAAAGAAATATTGATTACTCCAGTTGATTATGATGATGATTGATGATCCTGATAGCTTAGAAGATTATTGATCTCATGATAGGTGAGATTCAATGATTGATTGATGATTGACCTCATGATAGGAGAGGATCAATGATTGATTGATAATTGACCTCACGATAGGTGAGGATCAATGATAGATGCTCACAAGATTTGATCAAAGTCTCATCAGAGCTGATTCAGATTTGATTAGGCAATGTGGTTTGACTTCTTTGATTGATATGATATGCCCCAGTATAGGAGTGATTAATGTACTGAGACTTGATGATGTAAAATGATGAATAGGCTAGGAGATGGGATGAGGAAGAGATAATGGAAGGAGAAGATGAAAAGGAAGAACAAATGAATTCAAGGATAAACGTGATGTTTCCCCAGTCAAGTTGCAAGCCAAGATTGATTGATGATGATGATGATGATGATAAGAGTGTTGTTGATGAGGGAAGGGTACATCCCGAAACAACACAAAAGGATAGGGAAGGATACATCCCGATGATGATGATAATGATTGGATAAAGGCTTGTAACAAGGTTGGGAACAAAACCAAGGATGCAATTAAATGATTTGTGCTAGACATAATAGATTAAGATTGGATGGAATTTGAGATGACTGAAATGAAAGAAAATGATTAAGAAAGAGATGATATCCTAAGAAATATTGAAGAGATGGTGATATGATGTAGAGAGGGAATAGCTTTTGAAACAATCTATAAATGCATATGCAAGACTAATATGGATGCAATCTATTTTAACCATGCAATTCTAAGTGTCATTTCAATAATCTTTTGATTTTGCTTCGTATCATCACTGAGCTTTAAAATGTTGAAAGTGAATACAAGCATCAATGATATGAGATAGACCAATGATGACCTGAGTACTTCTTTCATGATTTTTGATATTGCAAGCGAACACAAGCATCAAGGTATGAGATAGATCAATGATGACCTGAGCATTTCTTGCGTAAACAGACAAGAATTAATCATTTTCTTAAGTGAATCAGAATGTCATCCATGATACTTGGTAGAGCACTTCCCGCGACAATTCACAAAATAATAATGACTAACTCACAAACAACAAACAAAGAAAAGTATCATTCTCCTTCCTTGCTTCTCTAGTTCAATACATCATCAAGTAGCTCCAAAGAAATGATAAGCAAATGAAAAAAATAAAAAGTACAACAATTCAAATTCTACTTAATGTATTTTCAAATCATTATTCAAATTAGATCATCGATGTTGAAACGTGTGTGCTGATGTTTGCATGATATTCTCAGATGTTTAACCAAATGATGTAACCTAAAGACCTATCCTAGGGGCCTCGGGAACTGATCAAAGATTAGTCTTGCCTATGTTATACACGTAGAGACCATGTAGTTCGACTGACATAGACTCTACTATTGCATTTTGCGATTTTTGAATGTTTTTGCATGGATTTTCTGAATTTTTGATGTTTTTTGGATTTTGATGGATTTTCTGATGTTTTTGGATTTTGATTTTCTAATGTTTTTGGATTTTGATTTTCTGATGTTTTTGAATTTTGATTTTCTGATGTTTCTGGACTTTGATGGATTTTCTGATGTTTTTGGATTTTGATGGATTTTTTGATGTTTTTGGATTTCGATGGATTTTCTGATGTTTTTTTTTGGATTTTCAAGATATTTGATTTGGAATGAGATGGTATGACCGATTGAAGGAACAAGATGAACCACAATAGAGGTAATGCAACCATGGATAAATGATAGATCAAAATGAAAGTCACTGCAAAACATGTCACACAAGCAACATATCTCTTGTTGAAAGATGACAATAGTTGATTGATTCCCTAAGGCATGATGATGATAAGTACTTAGGATTACTGATATCCTCTAAGTACAAAAGGATTGATGATTGTTGACGTTTGATTGACAAAAGATATGAGGATTGGATAATGTTTTACAGCTAGGCTCAAATATGATTTGCATGATAAGATTCAAGGTTGCAAAGGGACATGATGACATGGATTTTGATAAGCTAGGAGATATGGAATGGAAGAATGTAAGAATGAATGGTGATGATCAAGATCAAATAGACAAGATATATACACAAGGACCAAGTGTGTTGCCCCCATTCTTCATCAAAACCAAGGATGAAAAGAAAGGATGTATCTAGTAAGAATGATGGAATATGGATGAAATAAAAGATATGGTACGAAAGATATGGATAAAGCATATAGGATAAGTATATATGATGTTCAAGAAGATTCTTAACCTTATCAAGATCAAAAGTGGAAATGTAAGGAATGAGCGTAGAAAGGATAATGACCATGAATGATAAGATGGATGAGACTTGCCCCTAAGTGTAGAGTGCAAGAGGAATATGTAAGATAGGATATGGATGATAGGGAGATGGAGGAAGGACTTTAACATTGAGTTTCACAACCAATTATCCCTTTAATTAACCATGGAAATGGGGATTAGACTCATAAATGCTGGTAGATTAATGGTATGATGGAAGAGACTAAGGATTTATGCAAAGGTTTGGATTAAAGGGGAATGATGGGGGATGAATGTTGGATAATGGATAGATGGAAAGGATGACAAGCTCAACATTGGCACACACCTTGAAGGATGGTGGAGTGATGTAGGAAGAATGGATTTGGAAAGTGATAGGTTATTATATGGAAGATTGGAGGAAGCTTTTGGATAAGAAAATTTGGATGCCAATTTTGATTTTATTGCTTCTATGAGACTTTTAGGAATCCACATGATTTTTGACTTTGATATTTGCTTAGTGGGCCTTTGTGGCCTTGAAAATTTTTCATTTATGGACCTTTGTGGTCTTTGAAAATTTCCTTTTTCTTTGATGGGCCTTTGTGGCCTTTTGAAATTTTCTTTTGATTTATGGACCTTTGTGGTCTTTGAAAATTTCCTTTTTTCTTTGATGGGCCTTTGTGGCCTTTTTGATTTTTCCTTTGATTTTGGATCAAGTTTTCTTTTATTTTTTCATGTCTCTTCGAGGAGACATATTGATCCTTTGATACATGTGGATTTTGATATAGAAGCTTTTGATATTTGGCACCCAAATTGCTTCCAAGAGCAATGGGAGGGGTGGATTGAGATGACTGGTATGGAGGTATTATGGATGAGTTAATGTGGGTATAATTTTGAAAGGGCATCAAAGATGTGTGCCTTTGTTGTTCTTGAGGAATAGGATATGGACCTAGGATAGATGGAGATTTTGATGGACTAGGATGAGGACCTAGGATAGATGGAAAGTTTGATGGACTAGAACACTTAGGTATATAACCAAGGCCATGGTGATATGGGTGTTTTTGAATAAAAAGGGGTTCTAGGATACCTTGTTCATGAATCCCTAATCCTTTGCCTTTGTAGTTCATACTTTGACACATTCGTTTGCCAATGGGATATGTATTGTTTGTGAAACAAGATGCAAGTCCATTTTGGGGAGGATATGATATGGATGAGAGGTTAGATGTTGGAAGTAAACTAGAATGGATAAAGGTGGAGGATCCAAATTTATAGGTATGGGGTTCATGGATAGCTTGAATAGGTGTGATAGGCTCTTGACATGGGGATGATGGGATATTTTGATCTTGATTTGGAAAAGGATCATGAGGTGGTATGAAAGACATATCTTGATCATGAGAAGGATAAACATCTTCATGGGATGAAAGGGCATCCTTGAATGGAATCATATCTTGATTTTGATGAGGAAGGGAATCATGAGATTTTGTAAAAAGCATGTCTTGATCATCAATTGGTAAGAAATCATTAGATAGGATGGAAGAACTATCATGATCTTGTGATGCAATAGAATCATGATATGGTATGGATTGATTAGATGATGTGGAAGAAGAACTTGGAAGGATACTTGTCTCTTGAGATGGATGTGAATTATTTTGGATGAAAAGTGAAAGGAGGGGATCGTCATAAGATTCTTGAGAAATGGGATCTTGATCAAAGATGGGAAGACTTTGTGAGATTGTAGAATGAATGTATGGAGTGGAAAGAATATTTTGATCTTGATGTGTAGGAGAGTCTATGCTAGCATGCTTTGGAGTGAGAGTTTGACATGAATCATTGGATGTAGAACATATGATAGAAGAGGATGATTGGATGGAATTGTTAACTTGAGTGAAAGAATCTTGAGGTTCATTTTGGCTTATGGTGGATGGAGATAAATGCATGACATGATAAGATTGTTCAATATCATTTGTATTTGAGTACTGAGATTTGGGCTTATTGAAATT
Organism: Sequoia sempervirens; assembly: GCA_007258455.2. Taxonomy (NCBI): domain Eukaryota; kingdom Viridiplantae; phylum Streptophyta; class Pinopsida; order Cupressales; family Cupressaceae; genus Sequoia; species Sequoia sempervirens. Next base: position 27,867,304 of record VDFB02271358.1, on the reverse strand, counting down.
TTGGAAAAATTCAAAGATATTGAACTTGGATGATGGAGTTGTTGATGAAGAAGGTTTCATGTTCATTGTTTGGTCAAGAGGATATGGGTAGATGTTTGGCATTAGATATCTCTTTGTGGTTGTTTCCTAGATTTTTTGTTGAAGGTTTTCCAGTTGATAAGCTAAAGCATTCAATTTATCCTCATCTATTTCAGCCATGGTGGTTTGTGTTTTCTTTTTGGGATGATCTTATCTGTTTGAATGACAAGAAAACATAGCAAGCAAAAATAGAACTATTGTTGATTAAATCCTAAATTCTTAAACAAAGAGTGTATGTTCAAGAACCAAACATGGTTCCTCTTGATTTTCACTGGTTTGATGACAAGATAAGACAATTCAAATAGACTCACTCCTAGAGACAAAAGGTCATTGTTATATACTCGAACAGCCCATAGCTTGGAATTGTGTCGACTCACACAGCCATGTCACCCCCTAGAGGGCGCCTGTGTTTTTGTCTTTTCCAGGTGCGTACTCAGAGTGACGGAAGTGGATACCGGATCCCCTGAGCAAACAGTCCTTGGCAATTATATGGTGAGTGCTTGAGGGTAGATTCTTCCCTGCCCCTGCACCGCTAAGTATTACAATGTTTAGAAACTGACAAGTGTGCTTCTATTTCTAGGTTCTTAGATAGGGTTTCCATTCAGAGCGACAAATAGATAAACTCCCTTGAGAGACCTCCCAATATTTAGAACAAAGATTTTGGGGATGGTTATCCTGCACACTTCCGTTGAAAGAGGGTTTCCCCAAATTCACATAAATTTTAAAGTGGGTTGGAATGCCATGGCTTTTGGTTGTCCCCACTTAGGTCATTCCCGTAGGGTGATTACTTTTTCCCACTACGGCAGGCCTGTCTAAAGGTTTTAATAAAAGCTTGAAAATGCGTAAAGAAAAAGTGAGTCTGGTATTCTGATGCACCCAGTTAAGGGGAGAGCATAAAACTATCACCCAATCACAACAAAGAAGTTTTTTCACTTTTAAAACCCAAAAGACAAATTAGCTAATCTATATGGAGATATTGCTCCATAAAAGCATGATGTTCAATTTTAATCCCACAAGAAATTGTGAAGTTTCTATCCTAGGATTGATCAATTTTTATCCATTTTCTATCCTAGGATTGATAAATTTTAACCCATTTTCTATCCTAGGATTGATAAATTTTAACCAAAAAGAGATTAAAGAACACAATCTGGCCGTGGATGTGTCGGATCCAGATAAAAAGATACATTTTTATCGATGCTATTTGGTCCTAAAGCAGGAATGAAACAAAATAGATGATGGGTTATTTTCCCATGAGTGTTCGAAAACACTATTACAATGAATATCAAATGCTCTTTCTTTCACTTCAATGCTCCATTTTCTTCTTAAAACCTATGTAAATGCTCCAAATATTATATGAGATCAAGAAATAAGAAGATATAAGGGTTAGATGAATGATTAAGCAAGAAAACCCTAAACCTTAGACCAAGTTACAATGTGATTTGACTTTAAATATAAAATTGAAAATTTTAACTCTACAAAAAGTGATAAATACCTACACCATTGCATAGCTTATGAAATTCTACCCCATTTCAAAAAAAAAGCATCGAAAAAGACATCTGTATGACCAAGATATGGCCATTTTAAGATTGACTATCAAAACACTAAATCTGAAGCGCTAAAACAGAGCCCTGAAGCACTAAAACGGAGCTTTGAAGTGCTAAACAGAGCCCCGAAGCGCTGCAGAATTGTCCTGAAGCACTAAAATAGTCGATTGAAGCGCTAAAAAAGTTGTGTGGATCGCTAAAACATTTGAGCGGCGCGCTAAAACAGACGACCGACGCGCTATAGTTTTTCTCCGATGCACTACAGAATATCTCCGACGTGCTGTAAAAAACCACGGTTCCGCGAAAACTATCACATCGATACCTGTAAGACACTTTTCTCAAAGATTAAGCAGAATATGGGGTTATGTCCCACGGTGGGCACCAATTTGTAAGTGGTAGAATGAGGAAAACAAACTAAACATGCTTCTACACTTCTAAATAGGACATTGCATCTAAGATTTAAGGAATTTAAACTAATTTAAACTAGAAATCTTCAGAAATCTATTATATTGCTCTTTAACTCTAAAGATCTCTCTAATCTACTTTGCTCTCATATTTAGAAGCTAATTAAACTATTGAAATGACACTTAGACAATGAGAATTAAGCTATTCTATCTTTATATGATTTAAATGTGCAACTAAAATGATTCTACAACAAAGCTTCCAAGAAAGAAACTATTGTAAATTGCCATAATTAAGATGTTGGATGGATGTTGAGTGAATGCCGAATGCTTGAGATGCTGGATGAATGCTGGATACTTTGGAAAACCTGCAGAGTAAGATTGCATAAGTTGGGATCCATTTCCTATAGCCAAAGAGCTGTATTTATAGCTTTCACGGCAGCACATTTGCACAGGGATACGGGATAAGGGGCTGTGATTCAATCTGGAGAATTGAATGGCATGGGATGAGAAGATGGAGCTAATCATGGAGGATTGTTTCTCCCCATGAAAACACCAGGCAAGAAGAGAGGGAAGGTGGGTGGAAGGTGGTTGAGAGAACTTCTTGCAGGTTTGTCCCCAAAGCTCTTCCCGTGAATGACAGTGGAATTAATTAAATTTTGAAAATTTAATTTTATTGGTGAGTGAATAGTGGTAGATAATTTATGTATAAATTTAAATAAATTTAATTTATTTAAATTTAACAAAAAGAGGATTGAATAATTTAATAAATCAAACTATAGGGTTTTTTTATTAAATTAAAACAAAAAAGGAAAAATGATAATTAAATAAAAGATTTTTAGAATATCTTTATTTAATTAAGAAGAAATGTGATGAGGTAATTAAATAACACAAATTATTTCAAGTTGTGCATTTAATTTATGATAGAAACATAAAAGAAGTAATAATGATAATAATTAAATAAAACAAAGTTTTTAATTTTGTTTATTTAATTAGGAGAGAAATAGAAGAATTAATAATGAACTTAATGTAAATAAATATTTCTATTTATTTACTAAGTAGATGAATTTAAGATAAGTATTTAATTAATTAGATTCTCCAGACCATTTTTAGGTGTCTACAACCAATACTTGTGCATTCACATCACCTAGTAGTTGAGTGCTGATGTGGCATCACATCATTGGTTGCTTTTTAGATCAAAGGAATACATTTTGTCTAATTATGTGTAGTCATCATCAACACTAACAACTTTAAAATCACAACTATTGGTCCAATATTGATAAAAATATTTGGCATTATATAAACAAAGTTACTATCACAACTACTAAAACATGCTCAACTACTGGGTCCTCTCCCCTAGTCATTTCATCATTTGAAGAGAAATAAGGAAAAAATTGATGATAAATCACTTTTGTGAGCAATTATTATTAAGTCAAGAGCATAATTATTGTAGCATCTCATCATCAAAGCATCATCTGACAATTTTTATATGAGTTTGTTCATATTTATGCATACATTTTGTTTGTGAGGGCTAACACTTGTAGGTCTTCGAATCAAGTCAAGCCAAATTACAATCAAGCCTTGAGGATCTATGTGCATGACTTAAATCCTTCAAGGAAAATAGATTTAAGTGGTGTTGTAGTCCATTTTTTATTCATTACTACATTTATCCTCTTTCCCTCAAAAGTATAAGCTCTCTTTCATCAATTTTCCATTGTGGAGGTAGAAATACCAACATAGAGTTTGACTGAGGCAAGCCCCTATATGGTACAACCCTTCTTCTCTCTTTTAATGTGTAGGTTACAAATCTAAAGAAGATTAGAAGAAAATTTAAGGCCATTTGTTCATTGATGCATTCCAGCCTTAAAAATTGACAAGATGTACATAAACTCCATTATCGAGTAATAACTGACTAAGATCTGAAAACAAGATCTAGAAGGAAGAAGTCATAGATAGAGAGATATATGATTGCTTTTTTAGGTATGAGAAAATTCAACTCATAAAAGGGCACCCTAGGCAGCCTTGTCCACCCAAATTAGCCTCAAATTCATAGGTTAGGTACCTCTATGTCTTCCTTTTTCTTTTTTGGAACTTGTACTTGTCTGTTAGTTTTTAGTTTGCCATAATTCATGACAAAATGCTACATTTTCATAGTTAACTAGGTGCATCATTACAATTCATCAAAAATGCATTTCAAACCTCCAAAATAATTTAGATCTAGGGTTGATTAACTCACCTTTTAGATTTTAGGTCAATCTCATACCTCAATCCATAATACTAATATTTTGTAGTGAAATATAGCTAATCCTTGTTAAACCCTAGGGTTTCAATTTTCTTATGAAACAAGTGTAGAACTCTATGCACAAGTTTTGGATACTTGGTGAGTCCACATGAGGTGAGATAAAAGTCTAGATAACCTCTAAGTGAGCTTAAGTATATAGTATGAATAGGACTTTATTAAGTAGGGTAAAAACTAAATAATTTTATAATACCTCTTTTAACACTAATAATAAATATAATTTTTCACACTAAAAATTACACTACAATCTAATAATACCTTTGTAGTAAATATCTTTTAGAAATTGGAAAAAAAAATTGGAAAAAAAAGACACTATAAATTTGGCAATTAATAATTAATACCAAGTCTTAAAATATTATTATCTAGCAACCTCATCAATAACCATAAAAGAGAAGATTGAAATTTATACTAAAGTAAAGTATTAATTCTTGTTCTCAAATTCTTAGAGCCATCTCCCCCATTTGATAAAAATGTTAGTAGATTTAGTATCATTTTTCCAAAAAAAAGAAAAAAAGTGGAAAATCATGATTCTTCTATGTAAGGTGTTTATCTAACTATGGTAAATAATATATCTTGATACCCATCTTATAATTGCTAGATTATTTTTATGTTTTCATAATGCACTCAATGGGGTCATGTAGCTAATTAAGCTCAAGTCAAATTATTCTACCTAACAAGTTGTATTATTTACTTCTAAATCTTTATTGTTATATTTGAATAAATTATCTAAGATTATAGATTTTATACTAATGTTTTGTTCATTTGAACTCTCATGTATGGGATTTAATTATAAATCTTACGACTTTTAATTTTTATTTTCTATATTTCATGTTAAGTATATTCAATTTTTAGTTAAAAAATTATCAAAAAAGAGAGTTTATGCCTTTGTTTTACTTAGAACAAAAACCTAAAAATATAATGTAGTGCAGTGTAATCCAACTTGTTATTCTTAAGGAATTCATTAATTTTTTAATGATTTTCTCAAAATTTTCTTAGTTTTTAAGGGAATATAATGAGTTGTAACTTTAAAAAAAATTGGTTTTTGTTTATATTAATGCTCATGTTCATAATTTTCTTTTAAAAATTTACGTTCAAATGATAATCTACCACTTTGATACAACTTATTGGGCACACATTGAATTCAAATCTATACAACATTTATGAACTTATTGACACTCCATGATCCTATTAACATTCCAAAGTTTGAACGACTCATTAATGGTTTTTCTCAAGATGGTCGCAAGGGATTCACTTAATAAATCAATGGAATACCACATACAATTATAGGGTGAAAGTAAACACCTTCATTTATTTATTCCCTTCAGATTTATATTTTTTCTATCCCTTCTACATAGACTAGTATAATTAAAATACTTGTATACTTTCATAATGTATCATAAATGCCTATTTTTAGGTTAATTTTTTATATTTCCTTATTAGTTATACCCTATACTTAAAATAAATTTTAATTTGCATCTGATACATTAAAGCCTTGATCCTTTTTTGGATGAGATATGAAAATATGTCATCATGTGAATTTTTTTTATTTATAAACACCTATGCATCTTAAAACCGAAAATACTTCCATATCAACTTGAATAATAAATTCCCGTAATAATAGATATCTGAAATATATTATACATATTAATCAAAATTATAATTGAGGGGTTTTAGAGATATGTGCTAATTCATCTAGGTATGGTTATGACAATAAGAAAAGTTTCCCAATAACTATTTTATGAAACTTGGGTAAGAATGTACTAAACCTAGATGACATTGGTGTGACCATTATTTTATTTTCTTAGATACATTAGAGTTGGGATTAAGTAAACATCCTTCAGATTACATGGTTCTAACAAAAAACTAAATAACTTGGTAAGAACTAACAAAATGAATGACATTTTCTCTACTTGATCTATGCAAAGTGATATGTAGAGAATTTATAACACCACATATATTTATACCTCATCCCTTTTGTGCATGAATCCCAACCCGCAATACCTATGTTTGTATCACATAAATTAAATTATCCCCCTTTCCTTAATGATCAATTGATATATTGTATCCCATTTTGGCTAAATTTAAAAAATATAATATGCATGGATGTGATAAATTATTATTTTAGAGGTGAATCCTATGGAAAATAAGTATGATGCCATGCCTAGAGATTTTTATCTCCAAATTTCATAATTAAATTACATTAATAATGTTACATTCTTGAAAATATAATTGATTTTTGAGGTAAAAAATTTCAGATAATTATTTACAAGAATATTTATAATTTATGACATGGACTATAGAAATATCATGTTTTAGATTTTAATTTTAATTTTTTTAGAATTCTATTCTTTTCCTCCCAACACTTTATATACTTGTTACTCCTTGCAAATATTTATTTGAGTTAGTTATATTTTTCAATTGGTGGTAGTCATTAGGATAAGGTGACATTAACCTTGTAATCCTATGTCATTTGTATGTCTTTACATTCCTTAGAATGTGTTCTAGGGGACATGTGATAAAACTATTAAATTTTGGGACATGAGAGAAAACTAGGGGACATGAAAGGATTTAATTTTGGTGGAGGTTATACATCAAAATTGGATAAGGTATCTTTCATTATGTCCATAATGGAAGTTTTAAGGTCTTGGATGGGGCACCCAAGATTGAAGAAGAAAATGTGTCCATTGGTGTTCCATTGGGGAGTGGAAAGGTCATTACATCATCTAGAAAGTCAGGAGTTAGATAGGCTATAGGCTAGGCACCCGTGTGGGAGTCCTGTAATTCCATTTACTATTTTATTATGTATTTTGGCTATCCATAAGAGGGGCATGGTTTTTTGCAGGTGGTTTTGTACCTCTTGTTTTGGTTTACCATTCATGGTTTTACCTCCCATAATTTCTATAAATTAGAGCCATGAGATGGTAGTTTCATGTCGAGTTCTTGTAGGTAACAAGGTGCTACCGGGTTGATCAAAGATCATTAGTGAAGTTTATTATTGTGTAATCTCATTCAAAGATTAATAATATACTTTCCCTCTTTTGTTGTGTGGAGTTTTTTTCTGAAAGGGTTTCTCCACATAAATGTGGTGTCAATTTATATTTTATTTTTTATATTGTGATGTATGTTGTAATCACATGTTTAAATCTGATATAGTAATCTATTTTTTAGATCTAAATTCACTTGCATAAGTTCATATTGTAGCTTTCCTTCACCTTGTTTTCAACATTTGGTATCAAAGCTAACAGTCATGTTGAAAAGGGGATGCCTTTATCTTAAGTGTTGGAGGTATTTTTCCTACAGCGAGAGATTTTTTTTTGTGGTATATTACAAATTTGTGAAGAGTATTGCTTACACTAGATTCTATCTCTCACCATGATATTGATAAATTCAATTTGGTATAGGCTATGAGATGTGGAAACTAAAGATGAAGGATCTCCTTGAAGAGAGAAATCAATGGTTTTCAATTTCAAAAGAGAGTAAACTAACTACAATGTTTGATGAAGATTTTAAAAAGTTAGACAAGAAGACACAAGGAACCATATGATTGTGTCCCATGGATTCCGTCCTTTTGAATGTCTCAATAGAAGACACCACATATAGGTTATGGAAAAGGATAGGTGATACTTATCAAACTAAAAGTTTTTCTAACAAGTTGTATCTCAAAAGGTGGTTATATTCATTAAAAATGAAAGATGGTGATTCTATTATAGACCACTTAAATTCTTTTAATATGATTATAAGTCAATTTGCATCAGAAGATGTTAAATTAGAAGACAAAGATAAATGTATCTTGTTTCTTTGTTCTTTGTCTGAATCTTAGGAAAATCTAATTGTTTCCATAGGTAGTGGTAATGTAGAGCCAAATATGAATAGCGTGATTTCCATACTTTTATTAGAGGATATGAGGAGAAATTCTATGAATGTTGGCTCCCAAAATTCCTTGCATGTGTGAGGAAGGTCCAAAGAGAAGGGCCTAAAGGGGATAAAAGAGGGATAAGTCTAAAGGATGTTTTAAGACCTCCACAAAGAGTATGTAAAGGAGTGTAAGAAAAAGAAAAATAATGTTGATTCATCCATAGAAAAGTCCTCTGATGATGATTTTGGTGCTTTGTAAATTGGGTATGTGCAGGATCATGATGGGCCAAAAATTGGCGATATGATGGGTATTTGTAGGGTATGTGGCTGATGACTTTTTTTTACCCAAAATTGGATGAAATGAAAAGGGTTTTTAAAGGAGATTCTCAGCTTTCCACCAATATAAATTATAATTTACTTTGAATTTAATAAATAATTATTATTCATTTTCTATTTGAATTACGACTAAAGCCCGATCGATAGGCTGATTGAAAAACATCTATAGCTTTGATATGGTATCACAGTTTTGGAATCCAAAACATGCATCACATTCTATGCTTTGCATACTATATGATTAAAAAGAAAATTGAATTTCAGAAGTTTTCACCAAGTTGTTGGTCACATAAAGTTTTTATATTTTTAAAAGTTGTAATAAAAAATTCATAATTAATTATTTACTTGTAAAAACAGAAAAAAATATGCATCAAATCCAGAAATGAGTCCCTCTACTTATGTCTAAAATATTAAAAAATATTATCATTATTGTGGTTAGGGTGGTTAGCACCCTACTTCTTATTTCTTCCCTAAAATTTAAGTACCATGTGATTGAAATTTTAAATTTTCACCAAATAGATTTTTATTTTTTAAAATAAACCTAGTAGTTTAAAACTACATTCAATTTTCTACAGATTCTATTCTTACATATTTTTGAAATAATATAGATAACTTATTCAAATTTTTATGTCAAGTTGCCTAACTCTGATTTTTTTGAATTTTTTGCCACTTAAGGGCCTATTTTTTCCATGATGATCCTGCACATACCCGTTTATTTCAGATATCTCTATTAGTAATGATGCTTGGCTTATTGATTCACATTGCTCCTACCACATGATTCCTCACAAGGAGTGATTTACTACTTACAAAGAATATGATGGGGGAGATAACACCACTAAGAAGATTGAAAGGTTAAGTTGTGTTTCAATTATGGGAGGACTAAATATCTTGATGATGTTTTGAATATTCCAAGACTTGTGAGAAATTTACTTTTAGTATCCAATTTGAATTATTTTAGAACATGCATGTTACATTTGACAAGTCTAGGTGCAGGTTGATAAGAGGGAGTTTGGTGATAGCTATAAGATCTTGAATTGGGACTTTGTTTAGGATAAATGCGTCTAATTTATGTAGCTCTTCCAAGAACTAAAAATGCATGCATGTTTTGGCACCATAGACTAGGTCACATTGGTGAAAAGGGACTTAAGACCATTCTTAACAAAAAATTAGTTTATGGTCTTTCTAATTATTTTATTGGGAAAAATGACTTTTGTGAGCATTTTTTGTTTGATAAATAAAATAGATCTTCATTTCCTAACAGAACTAATAAGGCAAAGAGATTATTAGAGATAATTCATTTAGATGTATGTGGACTAGTAGATTTTGACTCTTTGGGAAAATCTTGATATTATGTCTATTTCATTGATGATGTATCAAGATACACATGGATTTATTTTATGCATTCTAAATATAAAGTTTCCACTAATGAATTTAAGGCCTTAGTTGAGAAGCAATCATATTATAAGAAAATGTGTTGAGATATGGCAATGGGGTGAATATTGTTCTAAGAAATTTGATGAGTTCCATAAGCATGTAGGTATTGTTCATAGAAGACTACTTCTTATACTCACCAACAAAATGTGGTAGTGAAAATAATGAACCAAAGCTTGATGGAAAGAGCTAGGAGCATGTTGAGTGGTGGTAAGCTTGATAGATTCTTTTGGGTAGAAGTGGTTAATACTGCTTTTTATTTCATTAATAGATCTCACTGTTCAACTCTTGTTGATAAATATCCTTATTAAGTGTGGATAGGTAGAAAGCATTCTAGTTTGACATTTAAAGGTCTTTGGTAGTGAGGATTTTATTCAAATACCTCAAGAGAAGAGATATAAACTAGATTCAAAAGATTAGAAATGAATCCTCTAATCCATAAAATAATCTTATCTAGAGATGTGATTTTTAGGGAGTTTAGAGCTTACTAAGGAGAAGAACAACCAAAGGAGAAATATAAGACAAAGATAATGCACTTTAAGAAAAATATTGAGAAGCAGAAAGATGCACATGTGGAAGAACAATCAAATGGATCTAAGGATGGAGAAGATGAGGGTTCAAATAGGATGCGCATTATGAGCACACAAAAGAAGAACATGTAGAGCCCATTACTCCTACCTTGAGGAGGTCCACAAGATAACAAAATCTAGTTGATAGGTATAACCCATCTGAGTATCGTTGTGTATTTTATTTGTTGAGTACTGATGGTGAACCTAGATCTTTTAGGGAGGCTCTCTCTTAGGAGGAAAGTGAGTCTTAGTTTCCGGCCATGTAGGAGGAGATGATAGCTTTAGATAGCTATGCGACTTGGGATCTTGCTAGTTTTCTCAAAGGAAGGAAGGCCATTGGATGCAAGTGGGTATTTAAAAAGAAATTTGGAGCAGATGATGAGTTAGAAATGTATAAGGCTAGATTAGTGGCTAAGGGCTACTCCCAGAGAGAGAGAGTTGATTTTGGTGAAATTTTCTCTCCTATTACTAAATTGACCTCTATTAGATTCCTATTATCTATTCCTATTTCTTATGATTTTGAGATAGAGAAAATGGATGTTAAGACTACTTTCTTGCATGGGGATCTTAAAGAGGAAATTTATATGTGACAACCTGATGGTTTTGTTGTGAAAGAAAAATAATAATTAGTTTATAGGTTGAAGAGATCTCTGTATGGTTTGAAATAGTCACCTAAGATGTGGTACCATAAGTTTGATGCTTTTACATTGAATTTTTGTTTTCTTAAGAGTGAGGAGGATCATTGTGTTTACATTAAGGTTATTGATTATCAAATTCTAAATATCGTCTTGTAAGTTGATGATATATTTTTATTGGTAACACTAAGGTGATGATTAGTGAGCTCAAGACACAAATTTCTAGTACATTTGATATGAAGGACTTGGGGGATATAAATATATTATGGGGATGGAGATCAGTAGAGATCAGAGTCACAAAAATATTTGGTTAAGTTAGAGTAAGTACATGTTAATACCATTTTACAGAAGTTTAATATATATGACTGTAAGCCAGTTAGTATTCTATTTCTAGTTGGTACTAAGTTGAGCTTAGATATGTGTCCTAATTTTGATGATGATTTTGCGGATATATCTATGGTTCCTTATGCTAGTATTATTGGTAGTTTGATGTATACAATGGTTTGCATTAGACTAGATATAACCAAAGCAATGGGAGTTCTAAGTAGATTTATGCCTAACCCTAGTAGAGAGCATTGGATGACTGTTAAGAGGGTGTTTAGATATTTGCAAGGTACTTTTGATTATTGTTTGATTTATCATGGTACTGATGGTGTGTTCAAGCAATTGGACATATCAAGATTTATTGATGTAGATTGGGCAAGTGACTTGGATAGTCAAAGGTCCACTAGTGGCTATGTATTTACTTTTTTTGGAGGTGTAGTGGTTGGATGAGTAAGAGGTAGCCTAAAATTTCATTTTCCACCACTAAAGTGGTGTATATGGTTGCTACACATACCTCTAAGGAGGTGAAATGGTTATAGAGGCTTGGTAATAGCATTGGTTTTGATTGCATGGCAATAAGGATTGGATGTGATAGTTAGAGTACTATTTGTTTGACCAAAAATCGTATGTATCATGTTTGTACAATGCACATTGATGCTCAACATCATATTGTGCAAGAAATGGTTGAGAATGGTATGGTCTTTATTGAAAAGGTTGAAACTTTGGATAATGTTACAGATTCTCTTATGAAAGCAATGGCCACAAATAAGTTCTCTTGGTGTAGGAAAGCCATGGGACTTGGTCACTATACTTGATTTTATTATTTGTATCTCTTGGATATAATTACAATGTCAAGTGGAAGAATTATAGGAAAAGATGACACCAACCTTGTAATCCTATGTTATTTGTATGTTTCCATGTTCATTTGAATGCATTCTATGGGACATGGGAGAAAACTATTAAATTTTGGCATGTTGTAATCCTATTTTAAAGAAAAGATTTAATTTTGGTGTAGGTTTTACATTAAAATTGGCTAAGGCATCTTTCCTAGGTGTCCATAATGGAATTTGGAAGGTCTTGGATGGGGCACCCAATATTGGAGAAGAAAAGGTGTTCATTGGTGTTCCATTAGGGAGCGGAAAGGTCATTGAAGCATCCAAAAAGTCAGGAGTTGGATAGGCTATGGGTAGGCGCCCATGTGGGAGTCTTGGAATTCCATTTAATATTTTATTATGAATTTTAGTTGTCTATGAAGAGGGGCACGAGTTTTTGCAAGTGATTTTGTACCTCTTGTTTTGGTTTACCATTCATGGTTTTACCTACCATAATTTCTATAATTTGGAATCATGAGATGGTAGTTTCATGTTGAGTTCTTGCAAGTAACAAGGTGCTACTGGGTTGATCAAAGATTAGTAGTGAAGTGTACTATTGTGTACTCTCATTCAAAGATTAATAATATACTTTCCCTCTTTTCTCATGTGGATTTTTTTCTTGAAAGGGTTTCTCCATGTAAATTTGGTGTCACATTTTGTTTGTTATTTTTATATTGTGATCTATGTTGTAATCACATGTTTAAATCTAATATGCTAATCTATTTTTTAGATCATTTCATATTGTAGCTTTCCTTCTCCTTGTTTTCAACAACAGTGAACTAAAAAATCTCCTCCATTTTTTGTAGCTAATAAATAAAGACAAATCCATCCCTGAATTGATGTTGTTAGTGGTAAATACTAATAGGTGTGAGACTAACTCATCCTCTTAATTCTATTATTCATCTTTCTTAACTAATTGACTTAATTGCTTCTAAACTTCCTTGTTCCAACATTAAGTTTTTGCTAACTAATACTAACTATAGTCCTAAGTACTATCAGTCAATTGTATACTCACTCAAAGCCACAAATTAGAAGGGGGCAAACTCTTGTAAATGTAAAATAAATGAATGGATGAAAGTTCAATTTGTGTTCACCCACTAATAATTGAAACCCCTAATAAATAGATCGAACACAATTTGGCTACCAATTATTATTTAGCAACAAATGAAATAGCCAAGTATACATGTAGAAGATTGCTAAACAACTCCATCCCAAAGAAATAACCCAAGCAACTATAATTGCCACACCTAGAGGAACAACCATCCATTTGAATTCATGGAAGATAAATATTGTTACATTTATTTATACGTCTATATTTGTTACTAGGAAAGAAAGAGATGAAAATCCATCTCACACTTGTCTATCCTTCTATACTAATAGAGAATTCAGATAGTACAAAACAAATTAACCTATAAATTGATGTTATAGCAAGGATTGCATGTTACCACCCAATTGTGCATTTTGGCAAGATGTCTAGCAAGAGCATGGACGCAATATGGGACATCTCCCCGATGTCTTGTGGTTGAGGTTGTAGCATAAGCAAGTGACATAAGAAAAAAAGATTGTAATATTATTAGCACTTGCATCTAAAGGAGGTTCAAGGATTATGTCGATAGAAAATTATGTGTATGTTAATATGTTATAGAGTATGTGTTTGTGCATGGGTGTGTATGGATGTCATGTGCTACAAATTGTAGTTGTATGTGGCTGGATTAAACAATTAATAATAAATGCTAATTAATGAAATAAAATAAATTTAGAAAAAAATAGATTTTTTCCTTAAAGAAATTAAGTATTATCTGATTTTGAAATATTTTCATACAGATTTAAAACATAAAGCAATGCAAATAAAAAAAAGAAAGTTCAGAACAAAAAATATTACAAATGAAAATAGAATATTCCCATCTAATTGAAAAATTAATATTTATCTGAATTTTACTGAACAATGAAAATTTGAAAGCTTTTACCATTAAATGACAGCTAGCTGATTTACCATTAAACAACTAAAACTTGTTTTTTAATTACTCAACAGTGATATGCAGACGACTACCGGTATGTCCATTAGTGCAAGGAAAAGGGAAAAGGTTCAAATGCAAAATAGAATGCGTTCACCCACTTCGAATATGTTTCTCTTTTGTTGGTAGCTCTCTGTGATTTATGGCATTAACAATAGCGATATCTACATCCTGCCAGCTTACGAATGAAAGCACTATAATGGTGCAAAGATTGAAAAAAAATGTTATACTGGTGAAAACATAAGAACCCACATACAAAGCCTGTCGATTACAGTGATGAAAACATAAGAACCATGCTTTCACAGGGATTACTACAGGATGCAAACGTACATATTCCAATTGCAATATAAATAGATTATTCTTCTGGCCGAGGCTCCAGGTACAACCTCGAAAGTATTGTGAACAACGCTATTGTTTTTTGTTAAAGAAGACCTAACATAACCAAAACACACAACTCAGAGCATACAAAAGCAAGCAAATAAGAAGGGGGCCGATGGTGCAAACAAACACACATACTATACTACGATGCTACAATATCCAAATCCATCCCCACAGCTGCCCTTGGCGGCGCAGAAGATATGCGGCACATCAGGGCAGTCGGAGATGTCGGAGCATTTTAAAAGAGCGCAGTTCTTTTGGAGTTCTGTAGCAGAAAATCCAAGTCCATCCCCACATTGGCCGATGTCGACGCAGGTAAGCGAGCCCGGGTATTGTGCACAAATGTCATCGCCAGAGCAGAGGAAACCATCGCATGATCCTTCTACTGAATCTCTGCTCATACTCATCTTTACCATTATTGCAATCACCAAGATTGCCAATTTCTTCGACATTTTACCTTCGTCTTCTCCCTTCCTCCAAAAGCCTTTTGCAATTGCACACGATGTCTCTGCTCAGACACATCTCATTAAATAACGTTGGGATCTTCAGTCTGCCGGTAAGTTTGTCAGTCACGCGGACGGCGAATCTAGTCTTATCAATGTATTGTTCCCTTTCTTGTCTAATTGTTTTCAAACATTACGAACCACATGTTCACTAAAAACTGGTTTATGTATCATCTATGCAATTTGGGCGATATTTCTTAAACTATGAAGGCATTATCGTTAAATAGGTTGCCAGAAAATTACAGATTTACATGGCCCAGGGATTACTAGTGTACGAAATTTTAAGTAGCTATATACATTAGCCTAGGCCTACTTTGTACTCTTATGCCGTCATCAATACAAATATAAGTATATAAATACAATAAGATATCAGATGTAAGTATATAATACATCAAATAAGATCAATATAAATATAAGTATATAAATATAATAAGATATCAGATGTATGTATACAATACATCAAATAAGATAAAATACAATATTGGGATCAAAAAGCACATAAACATATCACCTAAAAACACTCCCAAGTTACCTCCTAAATTCTATACCACACAAAGATGTTCATCTTTCAAATTGTTAGTGTACATCCATACCAAAAGTAAACATAAGTAAAGCTTTAGTGCAACAATACATAAAGCATGCCACCATTCAATGGTTCACCATCTAGTGAATAATTGTACCGAGTCAAGCCATATGTCTTCTTCATACATCTCCTAATTCTAGTGATGCAACAAAGAATTGTCATTTGTGTATCGACATAGCTACAACTAAATTCTTCGTCCAATTAGAAGCACTAGAATGTTTGTAATGTGAGTCTATGATTTGAAGATCAACTTCTAATTTCTTGTGATGAGATGGTCTTCAAATGTGTGAGATAATAGAGAAAAGAAAGTGATGTTAGATGGAATCACTCATAGGACACCCAAGTCCTCTCTATCCAATCTAGTCGTTATACTTTAATGGTAACCAAGGTGCCCATAGTCTTGTATTAAGATCACTAGGTATAGTGAAACATGGGATACACTTCTAATCAAGCTTACTCAAATAACACCACAAAACATATCAAATTTAATTCACAATTGTAGGTAGTACAATATAAATAAATACTAGAATCGTATTTAATCAAACAAGACAGCCAACCTATCCTCTTTATATAACAAATAATCACAACATAAAAAACTAGTTTATATCCTTTCATATAAATAAATTACAAACTAGTAGGCATCTTGGAAATATATGTAACTTATAAAACCTCTAGTGATTCAAACTACGTTGCACTTTTGTGATATTGATATAATTTCTAGAAATTAATGTAGTTTTTGAACACTTATTATATGTCCATATATTTATTAGGTTTCAAGACCATAGCACACTTTTAACACACTAGCGCACTTGCATTGTAATCTTCAAGGTGTGCTCCTATCCTAACAAAGAATTTATTGAAACACAAGAATTAGATTACAAAATGAACCTTTCTAAGGGTTGTCTAACAATAAACCTCATTTTTTGACTTGATACAAAATAAAGACAATAAAAATTAATTCCTAAGAGTTTAAAATAAAAACCTCCTACTTATTTATATTTTAAAAATTTACACTATACTCCACCTTAATCTTAAAGATTGTATGTAATGATACAATATAGCAATGCCGCGAATTTGTACCCCTTGCAAATTCCTTGTTTATACATCCCTTACCTTAGAAAAAAAAATCATAATGATGTATTTTCCACATGCTTCCACCTTCCATCCACTTGGCAACTATTTTGCGTGTCGGTGGGGGATATTCTTTTTGGGACGCTAGTGTGGCACATGGATGTTTGTGCGACGTGTTGTCATCCTAACATTATTCCTGCCTCTGGAGCTTGTAGAGGCATTACGCTCCTCCATTAAACACGATGTGTAACACTTCCTGCCCCTTCAACTGACTTCAAACAGCTCCTTCATCTCCATTGTGCTTTCAAATTGCTATCTCATTCATTCAAATCATCTTCTTTAATCTTTTGATCATTCTCATTTATACACTCACTTTTAGCTCCTTCACTCTCGCATTCAAATTTCAAACTCCACTGTAGCTGCAAGCTACTTTTCTGTTGGCTCCTCTTCTTCACTATTGCAACAAAGTTGGCTTTGGAAAGCTTTCCAACTCACATCTTCGTTTGTGTGCCTTGAGAGAATCTAGTTGTGAAGGTGATATCCATTGACTATCACTTTTCTTTACATCATCTACTCATGTAGTAGTGTATTGTGTTTTCTTATTTCTTGGTATTTCCATTTTTGTAGCTTCTTTATCATCTTTCTACAATTGTTTCTATTTGGCTATTTGTGGAGGTGGAAACATCAGAGCGGGGGACTGATTGAGGTAGTCCTCTAAAAACAACCCCAACATTTTTTTTCGTTCTTGTGTGTGCATGTTGTTCATCAAATGAAGACTTTGAAGACCTCAACTCACACATTTGAAGGTCCATTTCTACCACCTTTCTCTCATCAAATTATAGCTTAGTATTCTTAAAGTATTCTTCTTAAATTGTGTTATTATTTCTATAGTTTTCATCTCTATTGTAGTATAAAACCTGGTTGGTCAATCTGTTAGTCAACTTATTTGTTTTCACTTTACTCTTTATGTCTGTACAGATGCTAGTACCCCACTGAGATGCTAGCACATCGTGCTAGATTCTATGTGCCATGTTGTCGTCCTCAGATAGTAAGCTACTTAAGTTGCAAATTAAACCCTGGGATTTGAATCATTTTCAACCCTATGAGACATTCAGGTTAGCAAAAGGATAGTGACAGACCAACTGTCTTGCCTTTTTCACCCCCTTAAACCTTAAACCTTTCTAAATCATTTTTATAGCTTGAGGTAGATCAAGGCAACCTGTTGTTTGGGGCCCTCTTGTGACATGGGGTCTTGAACAACCAGTCCCCCTCTACATTTTTGGTGAACTCAATGTGAACCATTCTAGTTTCATTTTGTAGTGTTGAAGGAATCTTCTCTCATGTTCTAGGTGTGTTTTAGGTGTGTGTGTTGTTGGGCGCATAACCTTGCAACCCAACCTACGACCCATAGTAGGCGTAGTTAGAAGGATCCTTAGGAATTGTGAATTAAAATATAGATAGGTCACTATCTGATTGTCAAACCTTTGGGGTATCCCAAGGAAGTCCTTTTTAGAGTATGTAAAGATGGCCTCTTATGCATCTTCTCATTCTTTACATGCAACCTGCAAATGGATCACCTGTTATAACCTTTAAACTGTAGGAATTTCCTATGAATGCGAATAGAGAACCATATCCTTTGTACATTCTCATCGTATCAATGGGAACATCGTGACTGGTATTATAGTTGATCCTACGTGTCGTGTTAATGTTATAACAAAGAAGATTATACTAATAAATTTCCTACATAAGGATGGGTATGATGAATTAAAGAGCACAATATGTACACATGATGGAATTTCGGTCCCTCCAATTGGATCTATCACCCTCTCAGTCTTGGTAGGACCTAGGACTATATTTATACTCTAAATTCAATATCATCCCATAGTTAAACTTGTTCAGGGTGAAGCTAGACATCGCATGGCTAGTTTCCAAGAACATAGTTTCTTTGATAGTTCATAAATGTTTGAAGTTTTCTCTTGAGGGCTCTATGCATGTTGTGCATGACATTGGATATAAACCTTTGGTGTTGTGTGGGGCCTACTTGTTAGATCACTTCTAGCCTGAACCTATTGGTCTGCTTCCTCCAAGGGTAGACCTATTGTGTCACACCTATGTTGAATACAAGAATGGGGGCATAACACTGAAGGTGACCTATCCTATCTCTCCTTATGCTATTTTAGTTAAGGCTTCTATGATCATGTAATATTAGGCTACCTCCTCCTCCTCTTAAAGTGGGAAGGGGAAGTCTACTCACACCCAAGAGCCTTCCCCTTCTGTTGTTTCATCCACTTCTGCCTCCCACCCTATCGTGATGCCTTTGACCTCTACTCCTATGCCTTCCATCATGGTGCCCACTTGGAAAAAGTACAAGCGTCAAGTATTTGAGCTTCCCATATTACCAAAGGTGTTGAGGCTCATTGTCTATAGTAAAAGGAAGGGCCCTCATGGAGCTTCCCTTGTGTATCAACCTTTGTGGCCTCTTACTGCTCTTGCCCCTAGGGTAGCGAATGGGAAGAGGAATGTCATTGAGGTTCCTGAGTTTTCTTCTCCACCTATTTCAATCTTTGCTAATGTGCTCCCTACTCCTACTCTTGTTCAGGAGGCTGCCCTTCCATTGAAAATGGTTGTGGACATGCCTATGGAAAAACAAGAGCCTCTTTCTCCTTCTTAGGTGGTGATTTCTAGTTCCCAAAGCCAAAGAAATTGGCTTGCATGTGAGTGTAAGTGCTAGAGGAAAGCTTTGGCTATTGAGCACTTGTTTCCTTGTGGAAGGCATAAGAGGATCCAATAGCTCCTATTTTAGCATCTCCTACTGTTCCCCCCTCTTCTACTTCTTTTGTTTTGATTCCTATTGCCTCAATCTTGCTTCTGACTCCTCCCACAAATGTTGATGACCCTCACCCAAAAAGGGTGCAAGTGTTCATCACTCCCTCGATGGAGCCTCCTCTTCTAATGTCCCTTTCAGACATCCCTCTATTTTCTTGGCCTATGGACATGCTGAACACCATGATGGTGTCTATTGCGGCCTTGTCCTCTTCCTCCTCACCTTCCTCTTCGTTTGTGGGGATTTTGCATCCTTTGATGAAGCGTAAGTCAGAGGATGAACTCACTTCCCATGGAGTTTAGAAGAAGGGATTTCCTTCTTCGGGAGAGGGCTCCGCTTTGGATTGAACCATCCTTGTAATGAAGGTATCCCTAGTGTCTCCTAAGTTTGTCACCATCTCTCTTGATGATATCAATGGTGGATGTCAAGCGCCTCCCTTATCTCCCATTCAGTTAACACATGGAACTCCTATCAAGTGCATGTTTAACTCAGTAGATGATGTCCTAGATTTGTCAGTGTTCTTTATAAGATCAATGACATTTACCTCATAGGAACTAAGTGAAGAAGACCTCAAGGGGTTCTCTTCCTTATCTCTTGTCATAGGAGAGTCAAAGGGTGCTCCCCTTGCTATCTTGCCCTTGTAGGCTCAACCTCCCTCTCCTTATAATGATCTAGATTGGGAGAATGATGACCTCCTGGTTGATTAGGACAAGGAGAGCACCTCTTCTTTATTTGTAGATTAGATTTTTGTGTGTGTTGTGTCCCCCCCATGCTTTTTTTATGTGTTCTTGGAGGACCCTTGTCACCCTCATAGGTACTTGGATAAAGGAGTAAATTTTTTTCATAAACTTCCTCTATTTTTTGCACCATTGTTCTATTTGTTATGCCTTGATTTTCAACAATTAGGGAAGGTGGAAAGTGTTGGGGAATTTAGGCCTCACTTCCATGTTGACCCAATTTTTAATTTTTATTTTGATTTTACGTATCTTTCTTTATGATTTGATATAGCAGGCGATTGATGAAAATTCATACATATATTATATTATATTTATCTATCTATATCTATGAGTAGTTTTGACCCTGAATTATCAGATTCCCCTGTCTCTTGATTTCTTCATCTTGGTTTACCTTTTAATATTTCTCTCTTCTTTGCTTGCTTCTTGATGTTGTGGTGCCCATGTGTTTCTCGTCGCATATGTGACAACATTTCCATTTCTACATCTTTTCATGTATCGTTGGCCACAACATCTTTGCATGTTCTTCCCTTCCTTAGGATGCCACATGCTCCTTTAGTTCGCACACACCATCCTAAGGGGGGATCCTACCTCTCCAAGTTTTGATAAGATGTATTCAATGACCAATGAATCCCTTGCTAAAAATGTTTGTATTTTTCAAAAATTGCATCCTTCAAAAAGGATCCCCTTAGCAAGATTTTCTTTTGAAATTGAATTTGTAACAAAAGGAATTGATATCACCTCTATGGAGGCCCTTCTTCATTTTTTAGATTCCTTGATGAAAGAGAATCTTTCAAAAGGATTCCTGGATGACATGATCATTTGCAAAAATGTTTTCTTTTCAAATAGAGAATCCCTTCAACAAACCCCTTTTCTTTTGGAGGGTTCTTGAGGGACCCCTTTGAAAGGTTCTCCTTCAATTGCTTGATTGTCTATTGGTCTATGTGACTTTTTTCTTGCCTAACATGTTTTGTATATGGATTAACATGTTGTCTTGCAGGACCAAGCACCTGTAAGGTTTAATCAAACTCTATAGAACCTTTCACATCAAACCTCCCTTTGGATCGAGCACCTATGGTACCTCCTTTGTAGGATCAAGCACCTGTGAACATTTTCATTCTACAAGATTGAGCACCTGTAGAACCCTTTGATCATCCTCTATGAGATTGAGCACTTGTAGAGCCAATTCTATAGGACTGAGCACCTATAGAGCCTTTTGTTCACCTTCCATAGGACTAAGCACCTGTGACACTTTTGTTCAAATATCCATAGGACCAAGTACCTATGGATCCATCTCTCTCTCCTACACCCAAGTTCACCAGATTGCAGTCTACTTCCTCGATGGTTCAGGTATATTTGTTTCTACTTATTTCACTCTACTTCAACGTGTATTCAGTGAAACTTATGCTCGAGGCTAAAGTGGGGAAAAAAATGTAATAGCATGAATTTGCATCCATTGGAAATTCCCTATTTATACATCCTTTACCTTAGAAAATGTGATCTCAGAGATGTATTTTCCACATTTGCTTCCACGTTCCATCCACTTTGCAACTACTTTGCATGTTGGTGGGGGATATTCTATTTGGGATGCTCGTACATTGCATGGACGTCTACGTGCCACACTACCATCCTAATATTGATTCCCATCTTTGAAGCTTGTAGAGGCATTACACTCCTCCATTAAATGTGAAGTGTAATGCTTCTTGCCCCTCTAACCATCTTTAAATGGCTCCTTCATCTCTATTTTTCTTTCAAATTTCTATCTCATTCATTCAACTCATCTTTAATCTCTTGATCATTCTCACTTCTACACTCACTTTCAACTTCTTCACTCTCAGATTCAAACTCCATTGTAGCTGCAAGCTTCTTTTTTGTTGGCTCCTCTTCTTTGTTGTTTTGGTAACATTTTCTTTGGAGAGCTTGCAAGCTCACATCTTCCTCTATGTTCCTTGAGAGAATCTAGTTGGGAAGGTGATATCCATTCACTATCAGTTTTCTTTACGTCATCTACTTGTGTAGTAGTGTATTACAATGCTTGCTTATTTCTTGGTATTTCCATTTTTATAGCTTCTTTATCATCTTTCTACAATAATTACTATTTGGTTGTCCATGGTGGTGGAAATACCAAAGCAGGGGATTGACTAAGGCGGTCCTCTAAACACAATGCCAACATTTTCTCATTCTTGTGTGTGTAGGTTGTTAATCAAGTGAAGACTTTGAAGGCATCAACTTGGAGGCTTGAAGGTCCATTTCTACCACCTTTCTCTCATCAAATTATAGCTTAGTATTCTTAAAGTATTCTTCTTGTTGTGCTATTATTTCTACATTTTCCATATTTGTTGTAGTATAAAACCTCGTTGGTCAATCTGCTAGTTAACTTTTGAGTGTTTCTATCTGTACTTTACTCTTTTTGTTTGTACAAATGCTAGTGCCCCACTGAGATGCTAGCATGTTTTTTTGGAGTTTGTGTCCTACACTATCATCCTTAGATAGTAAGCTTCTTATGTTGTAGATTGAACCTTGTGATTTGTTTTGTTTGACCCATTGAGACATTCAGGTTAGCATAAGGACAGTGACAAACCAATTGTCCTACCTTTTCACCCCCTTAAACCTTAAACCTTTCTAAATCACTTGTCTAGCTTGAGGTAGATCAGGGCAGCCTATTGTTTGGGGCCCTCTCATGACCTGGGGTCTTGAATATCCAATCCCCCTCCTCTAGAATAGTGAAACACTATTTTAGATTGATTTATTTGGCTTCACTAGTTTACTATCTAGGACCCATGTTTCCACCTCAAATTCATGTAAAACATGTAAATTAAAATTCAATCTACTCCCTAATAAAATTATACAAATTTTAAAGTCAGACATGACTCATGATTTTATTTAGCAAATATCCCAAAAAATATCTAAGAAATTATTTCCAATAAGAGATCATAAGTAGGTTCTTCTAATTTAGTTTTCTCTAAATCCAATTCCCAACAATTTCACACAATCAAAATATATTATAATATAGTAATTAAATTTCCTATGTGTTTATATTTCATTGTTGTTTAGGCCTAAATTTAAGAACATGAATATGTTGTTCTTCCTAAGATATTGTTGATTTCTTTTCCTACAATTAATTGTATATTTTCAAGATTATCACAAGTAGTTATTGATCCTCCTATGTCATACACTACTCTATAAGTTTTATTTTTAAATCCAATGATATTTTTAAAAATGTTCTTTGAAAAAAAATATAATTATTTTCAGTATAATATCGCGTAGATCTAAACTTGTTCATTAGTTAACAAAATTCAAAGTGTTTACTAAAGAAATTCCATGGACACGAATTCTTTCTTGAATGCTTTGCAATACTTAATAATATTGATGAAGAGTTCTACAAAATTACAACATAATTTCTAAAGGAATTTTAAAAAGAAGCAAATTCCTATACTTCAATCTATAATTTATTCTCTAATCTTTCCTTCTTCTTGAGCACAATAATTTTATTTAAAGAAAATCCTAATAATAGTTTCCTTTACCAATGTATTCTATAAGTATAGGAATATGAATAAAAAATGAATAATTGATTCCAATTATATAATAAAAAATCTATTTAAATATTATCTTCCCTTCATGCATATATCTAAAAATAAAATATTAAATTATTAAATAATAGTTCTTTAAAATTATAATATCAAAAAATTCATAATTAAGGACATGAAATGTATTATATTTTATTTTTAAAAAATGAACATAATCATTTAAATTTCCTAAATATATGTATGACCTTTCACATTCAAGATAAATTATAATAGTTAAAATTGCTAAATCACTTTATTTCTTTTCTAAAATATATTAAAAGAAAATTAGAATTAAATAATTATAATAAAATAAATTCCTATCATTAAACAAATATCTCAACACCTAGATATTCTTATTTTAATTTATTCTTTATTATTACTCACACAATTCGATTGTCTTAGGATACTTTAACAATACGAACTAGTTTTCCTTACATAATACCTATACATGTTGAATAACATAATATTTTAACAAGATTCTTAGTATCAATTTTCACTACTAATGATAATGATATAATTTCCATTTGAAAAATTAACCATGATATTTAACCATTAACCTTAAAATCCCACAATAAATTAACAATTTGCACTAAATATCAAACAATAACCCATGCCCAATTATGACGCCTCAACTTGGTTGGCTTAAGCTTAACTTTTATGGCTCAACCAAAGGGAACCCAAGTCAGGTGGATGGGGGTGGCATAATCTGTGACCATCAAAGGAAGTTGATTCTGGCTTATGCAGTTAACCTAGGTTTTCAAACTTCTAACTTTGCGGAAGTGACAATTGCTTATCATAGGATTTTTATTGCTAGGAATGTTAGGGTGTCCACTGTGGCAATTGAAGGGGATTTTATAAACACAATCATGTTGTTAAATTGGAATTTGAACCCTTTTTGAACCTTACAAGACCCCTACCTTTTGGATCGTAACATCATAATGAACTTTGGAATTTTTAGATCTTCTCATGTGTTCCAAGTTGGTAATAAAGTGGTGAACACTTCAGCAAATCTTGGACCCTTTGTATGGAAAAGATTACTATTTAGGTTGATCTATCAATGATCCCATATTACATGCGTGAGTTGTTAATAAATGATGAAAAAGTACTCTTATTTTGTGTTCGAGTTGAACTCCTCATTAGTTCATATTGACAACTAGCATGAATTGTGTTTAAGGTAATCTTTTCATCTTGTCCCGCCTTTTCACATGTTAGATCTACCTTTGTTCATGCATTTTACCTGGTGCTTCTATAGAGTTCCTAATTTTTCTCTATCTCAAGAATATGCCATGATGGGTGGTGATCTTGTCCAAGAGGAGCGCACCTCCTGCGAGGTCTAGAAGAAGAATAAGGATGTTTGGACTATCCTTCAATGAGGCAAGCTGGCTAATTATGCCAAGGGAATGGTGGGGCATGATCCTAACATCTCCATGAAATTTTCTAATTCCTAGAAAGACGACAATGTAGTTGTTGGGGACTACTCCTTGGTTAATATGGAGCTTATTCTAGAGGTTACATGCCTCTCCTTGGAAGGGACCTGTCTCCATAAGAAGCCTAAAAGTCATTATCAAAAGGAGATGGATAATTTTTTGAAGAAAGGGGAAAAGATTAATCAGCTGTAGTACGGGTTCAACAGAGATGACCTCCCAAATATCTAGAGCAGAATAGTGAAATTTCCAATGAGGTTGTTCTTCTATGTTCTTGTTAATGAAATTTATCTCTTTTTTTTTTGCTTCTAGAGGGTTATGACAAGGTGATCCCCTCTCCCCTTATCTCTTCATTCTTATGGCTAGGGGTTTGGGAAGGTTCCACGTAATCACCAAAGAATTAATGTGGGTATTTAGGCATGAAAAATAACTAAGGATCTTGATTCTCATTCCGATCTTCAACTTGTGGATGATGTTATCTTTATATGTGTTGGTAACATCTAGGAGGTTGTTAGTTTCAAGAGAACTTTGGATATTTTTTAGTTGCTTTTAAATAGAAATTTAATGAGGATAAGTCAAATATTGTGGAAAGTAGATTTGGACCGTTTGATTGGCTCTACTCTTTGTAGGTCTAGAATCAAACCTTTTGACAAGTTGAATAAAGTAGGTACATTGGGTTTTCTCAAAATCAACAATGATTCTTTTCATTGCAATTTATATGGATTGGTGGAGTTGGGTAGGGTAATGCTAGTTTAGTTCACTTCTTTGTCTCTTCTACTACAAGTTTGACACTTATATCAAATGAAAACTTGATCCATCCTTGTGGGTCTAGAGAAAACCTATGAATTGGGTTGTAGAAGATTTTATGTGAGACATATTCCATTATTTTGGTCTCTCTTTTGAATAATATGTCTCATGATTCTTCTTGGAGGTTGGCTTGTTTTGTGGAGAAAATTCTTTACCTTTTACAAAACTTTGATTCCATTGCTTTTATTCATATTCCTAGAAAATTGAACTTTGTTGCAAATTGTTTGGTGAAATGGGTCTCTAATGTTAAACACATTTGGAATGCCATGGATTATGAGTCCTTGTCTTTTGCACAATCATAGTTTATTTAGATCATTCACAATGATTTGGATTGATCATGCTAGTCTTTTTTTACTAGGATATTGTGTTTTCTTGGTTTCTTGAATTCTTTTGTTTCCTATAAGTGATAAGTTTGTGCAAAACCTCTTGAATTTTTATCCCTTGAACTTTAATAATAATTATCGTTATTTAGAAATATATATATATATAGAACGTGGCAGGGATAGATGAACACATCAATAATTGTTTGCAAACATATATCTCTATACAAAAGAATTTGACCGATAACACTGGTAAAAACATAAGAACGCAATTATTACTATTTAAAAAAAAAATCTTAATTAATATATATTTTTTCAAAAGAAAGAATGTGACAGGAATAGAACACATCAGTGATTGTTTGCAAACACGCATCTCTAAACAAAAAAATTTAGCCGATAACACCTGGTGAAAACATAAGAACAGAAGAATCCTACCCATTACACGTGTGAAAACAAAAAACCGTGCCAATTACACAGATGGAAACCTAAAAAGCCTGCCATGATTACACCACTGAAAACATAAGAACTCTGCCTTTGCCAGGTACTAATATTCCAACTACGATATAAATTGTTGACAACCTCAAAACCATGGGCAACAACACTATTTATTTGTTGAAGAAACATAACCAAAACACACAACTCAGAGTATATAAGAGCAAACAAACGCCAAGAGGATTGAATTCATCCGTGGGGCAGACAAACACACAGACTATGCTACGTAGCTACAATATCCAAATCCGTCCCCGCAGCTGCCCTTGTCGATGCAGGCATTCGCCACATCGGGGCAATCTGAGACATCGGAGCATTTAAAAAGAAAGCAACCCTTTTGGAGTTCTGTAGCACAAAATCCAAGTCCATTCCCACAATTGCCGATGTCGATGCAGGTAAGCGAGCCCGAGTACTGAGCACAAATGTCATCGTCTGTGCAGAGGAAACCATCGCATGATCCTTCTACTGAATCTCTGCTCATACTCATTTTTAACATCATTACAATTACCAAGATTGCCAATTTCTTCGATATTTTACCTTCGTCTTCTCCTTTCCTCCAAAAACCTTTTGCAATTGCACACGATGTCTCTGCTCAGGCACATGCCATTAAATAACGATGGGATCTGCAGTCTGCCGGTAAGTTTGTCAATCACGCGGACGGCAAATCTAGTCTTATCATATTCCATTCAAATGGAAGCGTTTGTCGATCATTACAGAATTTGCAAATGTATTGTTCCTTTTCTTGTCTAATTGTTTTGAAACATTACGAACCATATGTTCACTAAAAACTGGTTTAATGTATCATTTCTGCAATTTGGGCGATGGTTCTTAAACTGTGAAGGCATTAGCGTTAAATAGGTTATCAGAACATTACAGATTTAGATGGCCCAGGGATGACTAGTGTATGAAATTTTAAGTCGCTATATACATGAGCCTAGGCTTACTTTGTACTCTTATGTTGTCGTCACTAGTAGTTGTACTCTCCATAGGCAGGTTATTATTGCAATTATTTGTTTTTTATTTCACATGGAATCTTTTGTTGGGCTGGTCAATCAGATTGTATAATTTAAATATACTTCTTTTTATTTCTATTTTTTGAATTTTAAAACATATTTTTAATATTTAAAAATTATTATTTGTCTATTTTCTTATTGGTCACAGTATTTGTATAATTCATTTTAAAAAAAACACTTGAGAAATTAGATTACCTTCATGATTTTGGCTGGGCCATTATAGTTAATGCATTAAATACCATAGGAGAAGTTGTTGGAAGCAAATGCTCATACCCTGTATAGAAACCTTCATGGCAACAACACAAAAAGAACAATGAACAACAAACTTGCTATTGTTGCACATCCCTTGGTGGAGGTGAAAGATGGTGGCACTGTAAATTGGCCCAAGAACATTCATTCTCTCATTCCTCTTCCCCTTCCCCTTCCTCTTCCTTATAGTAATAATTCAAGGAGCCCAAGCTCAGAATCTGGTGTCCCACAGTGCAAGTCCTTTCTATATCCAAAAACAAGTTCTTCTTCCCCTATTTTTTCCCCTATTATTCCACTTGCCATAAAAAAAAAAAACAGCATTAGGGGAGAGAACCCAGTAGTTGTGCACCCTAACTTTGTGCTTCTAATTATCCTAAGTGGAAATTTCAAATCACTCCCAATTTTTTACAGCAGCTTACTTGGCAAGTCCGCTGCTTATAACTAAGGTTTCAGGGCCACATCATCAAATATGATGCCACATCAGCATGTTTTTTGTTAAGGTGTCCAAAAAGACCCCCGAAGAAAGTGAGACTGATACTTGTGCATTCACAACATGTTTTATTGAGTGCTGATGTGGAATCACATGATTGGTTGCTTTTTAGATCAAAAGAATACATTTTGTTTAATTATGGGTACTCATCATCAACACTAACAACTTTAAAATCACAACTATTGATCCAATACTGATAAAAATATTGGGCATTACATAAACAACTACTATCGCAACTATTAAAACATGCCCAAGTACTGGGTCCTCTCCCGCATTTTTTCCCTTTTCTTGATTTCTTGTATGTGGTGTGGAATTCATTTTAAGTTGTGATAGCAATGTTGGACCTCCTCTCATATGTGGAAAATAAAAACTGAGGTTGAATCCCTTAGTTGTTTCGATCTTTATTGTGTCTATGCCTTCTCTCTCTACATGTCTTTTCATCTACAATTTTGGATCCATAAAATTCAAGGAGTTGATAAATAAGCAGTTATGTAGCTACATAATAGCAAGTTGGGTAACATAATAATTTTGTGCCAAATTTAATACAAGTTTTGGCTTCAGGGTTGACAAGGAAAGAGGTTGGCCCATTGCCAGTGCCAATAGACTTAGCTTTAGCACTTTCTTTTTGTTGGGTCCGAAGAATTTTTGGAGGTGAGATATGGCGGTGTTTGGTTTGAATAATTCTATTGTATATCATGCTTTGAGTATTGTTGTATTGACAAGGTTGGAATTTGAATGGTAGGATTTTGTATAGGTTGGAAGGTGAAGATGGGACACCCACTCACACTTTTCTTGTGTTGTTTGGGGTTGAATATCTTCACCTTCAATATGCTGCAATTAATTGGTCTTCAACTCCAAATTCGACTCTATATTTAAACCCCATGTATGACATTGAATTTGTTTCTTTAATGCATTAATGATTATGCCATTGATTCTTTTCAATCAAAAGTGTGATGTGGGTATTGGCTGATGTGTTTTAGGTGGTACTATGAATTATCATTGCATGTCCTTTCCTAATCCAATGTAAGCATCTACAACATTTGAGGATTATTTAATAAGTAGGTATGCAGCCCCAAATTCTATAGTACTTTATTAAATGCCTACTAAATATTATCCAATTTCATGTCATTATTTTGTGATAAACTGTAGGGCACTCATCTTAAGCAATTGTAACAGTTGCAAACATAACCTAATATTTAGTGAACAATTTAGCTACTTAGGCATGTATGCTTTAATCTTCGTAGTGCCCTGCTATGTAATATGCTACATATCTGGCAATAATCGCCATGTTTACTAGTATTTAAATACGTTTTTTTTTGTTCCAATTTGCTCTATTGTATTGCTATTACTGTGGCCTCAAATCTATAGCTACTATTTTTTAGTGAAACAAAAACTTGTTTATATGCTTTTTTGTTTGTGCTTTTATGCCCTCTTTTTGGCAAGCCTTTCCCTACAAACCGTCCTATTCAACTCCAATCCTTTCCTTTTCCTTATCAATATTTTAGACTTCCCCTATCATATTCCTTTTCTCCAACCTCTACCTTCTCTTGGTTTTGGTGAGTCGTTGGACTTACCTATCTAGGCATACGTTCTGTCTATCCCTTGCCTATTTTCTTATACTTTAATGAAGTATCAAAATTCATCCTACCCACATACCTTCTACTCAAACCCTAATAGTCATCATTTCCCACTATTCATTTCCACCTACTTGGATCAAATGCTTCTTTATAGTAGGGAAAATGGAAATGGATCCTCCCCAATTAATTAGACCAACAAAATGAAAATTGCATATGGTGTTGCATAGGGTCTTGTGTTTTTACATGAACAAAGATTATTTCAGGTACCTTTACAACAATCCATATAGCTGGACCATGAAAATGTCCTAAGCTTTCCTTTAGTTATTTAATCATACACTGGTGATGGCAGGATTTTGACATTGTGAAGTAATGTTCAATAATTGAATACAATGCATGTATTGTGAGTTTAGGGCTGCAAATGTCTAGATTGACAAGGATTTCAATCCCAAATTGTCAGACTATAGGTTTTCTACTGAAGCCGAAGTCTCTTGCAATTCATCTACGGTGAGCCCACATTGACCCATGTGATTCCTTTTTTAAGAAGTTTTAGAGGAGAATAAGTAACTTTCTTTTAAAGGGTTTCCCTATAAATTTTCCTCAATAAACTTAAATCATTTACAAGAGGACAAATAGGGACCCATATTTCAAACAAATAACTTCCCACTCACAAGTCAACTAGTCTATCTTTAGCCAAACCTAACTCTTGTAGTACTCATATGCATTTTGGATGTGCATTGTTTCTCTTTGATTAAATTTATTTAATACACACACAACAAGATATATTGCTCCTAAGAGTGTAAGGCAAGAAATCATGAGTCAAAAGAGCAATGTCTTGATCACTTTTATTTGTTTCATGATAGACAAAAAAATGTATTGGTTTTTCTCACAAAAACTATGTCGTGCTGACCTAATTATTCTTCTGGGCTTTTTGTCCTTGGGAAAGAGTTTATAGGGACATTCTCTTCAGGTTTTGAATGTGTACAAGGTTTTCATTCAATAAAAAATCTTATTCTCATGTATTTATATCTTGCAGATTATATCATTTTTGCTTTGGGTTAATTCTTTTCATTGTGTGCTTACTTCCATAAAAGAGATAGAGCTAGTGTTTAACTTGAAAATAATTATTCAAAAAATAGGTTTTCTCTAGAATTGCAATTTATTTTTAACAGTTGATACAAATCATTTCTATTTTTTTTAGTTATTCTTTTCTAGGTGGATGTATGTTTGTTGGGTGAAAATTATGTAATCCCTTTTAACAGATTACAAAACTTAGTTTCAACCATAGTTATGTGAGATAGAATCTCTCCTCTTGAAAAGGGGAGGCACCCTTTTACTGATTTTTGAAACTAAGGAAAACTAATCAAATATTTACAACAATGTACACTACAATAATGATATAGGGGTGTATCACATTCATGATTCTCTTTTTCTTCAGAGAATATGTTTTACAATGTTTCACGATTTTAATCTTTGGATGCAATACAACTTCAAATAAAAATTAAGTAGTAAGTCCAATATTCCTAACATCTCAAAGCAAAGTCTAGGAATACCAGTATGATAAAGACAAGTAAAAAACAAGAAAGCTCACAAAGGTACAAATTCCTTCAGTAGTTTTTGATAGAGAATTCTTCAAAATAGTAATCAACATTATAAAAGAAGCAAAAATTCTTCAATATACTTCACAATTAGATCCACAAATAGCATGAACAATTATAATCACAAATTTTTATAAATAATTCACCAATATTATCATCAATTTCTCAATTTCAAGCAATGGGTATAGCTCAAAGTCTACATAGATTTACTAAAAAACCCTTCAATCCTAATTACTAAATTCTGTCAATTCAATCAAATGACAAGATAATTGTCCCAACACAAAGTTTGGTGTGCAACATAGCTTCTTTATTCATCAAAATAGATTCACAAAAATGAACTCAAAGTTTTAATATTTGCTTCACAATTGTCCAACACTTCGTTGCATAATATAAAAGGTACATAATACAAAGGAATCCTCTCATATTTATAGATAGGAGAGGATAGCTAATCTAGGGAAAACCTTAACTAAATTCCCAGTGAGCGAAGCCTAAGAAAGAGGGAGGGGGTTCAACCAATTAGAAGGCTCGCAAACACATATTGACTTATTCAAAGATTTTTTCCATGAATATAGGTGAACATCTTTGTTTTACATGTGATTACATTTTTCAAAATGACATGTAAAATGTCAAAACCTATCTACATTTAAAGCATAGAAAAAAGCATAGAAACTGTTTAAGTTTAGAGATACAAGAAGATTTTATGGTTCCTTGATCTTGGCCTAGAAATCTTCATATTTCTTCTTAATCTCTTACATGGTCACCTCATCTGGCCTAACAGTGTAGTCAATTATTTGCATGAACCTTTGTGATCGTCTTCCTTATAGATGAGAAAATCTTTTTGCACCTATCTATATGCATCTTGAGGTTGTCCAAAGTGAGTTGTACATCACACAAGGCATACATTGAAGTCTTTGAAAAGGCTTCGTCTTCCACTTGATTTAGGATAGCTTCTTTGAAAATTTGGGAAATCTCACTTACCAGGACGATGGTATGATTATCATCAAGGACTTTTCCTAGAAACTATTCAATCCCATTCACCATAACAATACGATGTCCTTCAACATCTTCTTGCACTTGTTGTATGTCCTTGATGAGGGACTTGATAGCCTATATGTAGTTCTTAAGAAACTCTTGGGTATGTGCAGGATCATCATGGAAAAAATAGGCCCTTAAGTGGCAAAAATTTCAAAAAAATCAGAGTTAGGCAACTTGATGTAAAAATTTGAATAAGTTATCTATATTATTTCAAAAATATGTAAGAATAGAATCTATAGAAAATTGAATGTAGTTTCTAAACTACTAGGTTTCTTTAAAAAAATCTATTTGGTGAAAATTTGAAATTTCAATGCAGTAGTACTTAAATTTTAGGGAAAAAATAAGAAGTAGGTGTCCGTCTAACCACCCTAACAACAATAAAATGATAGTATTTTTTCATAAGAATTTAGATATAAGTAGAGGAATCATGTCCTAATGTGATGCATATTTTTTTTGTAATTTTTTCCAAGTAAATAATTAATTATGATTTTTAATTACAACTTTTAAAAAATATAAAACTCGTATGTCGACCACCTTAACTTGGTCAAAAATTCATGAATTTTCAATTTTTTCTTTTTAATCCTATATTATCTTGAAGCATAGAATGTGATGCATGTTTTGGATTGAAAAATATGATACCATTTGAAAGCTATAGATGTTTTTTAATCAGCCTATCAATCAAGACTTTAGTCGTAATTCGAATAGAAAATGAATAATAATTACTTATTATGTTCAAAGTAAAGCATAATTTATATTGGTGGAAAGTTGAGAATCTCCTTTAAAAAACCCTTTTCATTTCATCAATTTTGGGTTAAAAAAAAGTCGTTAGCCACATACCCATCATATTGCCACTTTTTGGCCCATCATGATCCTGTACATACCCTTTTGTATTTCCACATACTTTTCTTTGTCGAGAATTAGCCCAACTTCCACCGGTTTGCTCAATTTTGTTTCCTTCATTTGTAACCAAAATGTGAGACTTTGTCCCATCTCTTTTTGTTCCATGGAAAGTGTGCCTTCCACTTTTTCCAATTCTAACTTAACTTGGATACTTGGATAGTTTTTTCATCAACAATAATTATGAGTTGTGATCTTTGCTTTATTATTTCATCAAAAAACTCATACAACACTTTACCTTTGGAGTAGTACTTGTCCACTTTTTGCACTACTAGTTATTCAACATTTATCATAGCAATTGGCTGCACATTCTCTGATGTACCCATGATCTTTCTTAAAACTAATGAATAAAATCCAACCTTCTCTTTATACATATCCCTAGCTTGTTTTATCTTATCAATCTTGTTTGACAATGCATTTAGAGTCACTTAAGCATCTTCCTTGGCACTTGCATTAGTGACCTTTCTAAGTTGAACCCTAGTCATGGTGTAATAATCCATACTCACATCACCCTGATCTTGTGGAGTTATTCCAATATCCACATACTTATGACCTGGCTTGTCCACATGTAGTCTAGAATGAATCTTTTCCTTTTTCTTTCATTTGGATTTGGAAGTACTATCTCTTCAAGATCTATCTCATCTAGAGAAACCATCTATTTCTTACGTTTAGATATTTGTGAGACTAATTAAGGGGGGATAAATGAAGTATTATGTTCCTGACTCACTACTAATTCCTGTGTGGTAGTTTCCTCCATAGGAATAGGTTTTATGGTAAAAATTGGCATTGTGTCAGTCATGATTTCACCAGTAGTTTGCAAACTGATAGGATCCTGCAATGATTCCTTCGTTAACCAATCAAACTCAGCCTAGGAAGAAATTCCGTATGATGGAGAGGATATACTTGGGATAGATAATGGGGAACCTCAGGAGACATCAATACTTTGCAAGATGGAACCCATAGAGGGAGTAGAAAGGATTGATTATGTTGATGGAGGAATAGTGACCTTCACTGCATGTAGAGTTGTTGTAGGAGGGGGTGAAGTAAGAAGAGGAGGTGGAGGAGTAATGGGATTTGGAGGAGTGTGAGGAGTAGTGGTAGTAAAAGGTGATGATGTATGTGGGGGATTTTCAACAATGTTCTCATGAGGAGATAACTGCATTTCCTCATCATGCCTTTCTTCTTCCTGATCACCTTCATCCTCTCCTTGATCCTCTTCTAATTGTTCATCTTTTGTAGACTCTTCTAATTCTACACTTTCATTTCCTTCTTCTTCTGATGATGATTGCTCCTTAGATGCTAGTTCTCATTCCTCTCTAAATGGTCACTCTTCCTTAGTAGCCTACTCCTCTTCAGTTGTTTGTACTATACTTTTTCCACAAGTGAATTTAATCTTAGGTCCTATTTGTGAAGACGAGGGGTCAATAGCAGCTTTTTGTTTGATTCAACATTCTTGCTGGTGGTTGGTTTGACCTCCTGATGTCTCTCCCTTAGACTCTATTTTGAAATAATTCAATCAAAAAGCATTCCTATGCAACCATTCATTTGTGTTGTGTAGAATGGGAGCAAGTATTTCCTTGATAGAAATTCTCTCCTTCTTGGACCATTGCATTAGAGGTAAAGGCTTGTACTAGCAATCTCCTCTTCTTCATATGCAGAATCTATAATATTTCCAGGATCTTAAAAATCCTCTAGAATATCAGCCAAGCCTAGACCTCTGATCTACTCCATAGTTGATCTAAAAAATTCCATTCTTCAAATGTCCTCTTCATCTCTATTATTTTCCCATATGTCCTCAAAACATTATATATAGTGGTGATCCTTCTTGATTTTTCTATTCACATTTTTGTAGCCAAAATCAAATGTGTACCTATATGTCCTTATGATCATAATCTGCATCTTCGTTGCTATTGATTTTTCCTTTTGCACACTATGAATAGAATATCTTCCAATAGCAATTGGAAACTTAAAGCATGTTTTGTGAATTGCCTGACATTCCTTGTGGACTATAATCAATTGTTTGCATAATTCCATTAATACCCTCCTGTTAGAGGGATATCTAGGCAACATGTATGTCATCCAGTGTAGCACCCTACTATCAAATATGTAAAAGTAGGAAACTGCAAGAAAATATATCCAAACTTACTGGCAACCTTGAATGCTTCATTCGATACTCTATTTTTCTTTAGAGTTGGATCAAATGTGAAAAGTAGTGGTGCAAAGAAAGTGTCATTGACTCTCCTGAAATTTTTGATACTTCCTCTCAAATTGATTTGAGTGTAGAAATCATATATTGGAAAAACACTTCTGTTACTTTTTGTTGTCAATCTTGGAAATTGTCTCATGACAGTAGTAGCATACAATAGGTAGGAGGTCATGTAAAAATTCAATGTTTTTTGCACATTGATGAGCTAGTCATGAATCTCATCACTAATTTATGTTCCCCATTCTATGTGTGCCTTCCTCCTCCTGATAATTTGGATATACTCATACGTCCAATCTTGATAATTGAATGAGATGGGAAAACCTTTCACCCTGCTAAGAAGAGTGACCATGTCTCCAACATTTTCCTTGAAATGACTTCATGGAAGACCTTTAGGCCATCTAGAGATGGTGGGCCTCAAAGTCTTCAACCATTTTGAATTGATCAATTTTTTATATTTTTTTGGATCTTTATCATAAGCCTCATGTCCTTGATGGAAATAGTTGTAAAATTCTCCATGTACAGAACTCAGAAAACTATGCCAAAGAACTCTAGATCCAAT
Source organism: Sequoia sempervirens (assembly GCA_007258455.2). Taxonomy (NCBI): domain Eukaryota; kingdom Viridiplantae; phylum Streptophyta; class Pinopsida; order Cupressales; family Cupressaceae; genus Sequoia; species Sequoia sempervirens. The sequence goes on along the minus strand of VDFB02271358.1, from coordinate 27,830,628 downwards.
CTCATTATAACTTTCCTAGAAGAATCTCGAACACTCCTATCATCCTTGATATAGTGCAAAGTAACTTGTAAGATAAATTTAGGGTAGTGAGCAGTAACAGGAGATGAAGCAACTTGATGATGATTATTGTGGAAAATTTCTTGAAAATCTTCTTCCAATGGTGACTTTTCTATTCTCTTTATGAAGTCTGTCATATCCTAGTGACCAATTTTTGTGTCCTTGATCTCATCAATCTTGGAGGTCACAACTATAGGTGGGTAGACACCTTGATACTTATACTTCATTTTCTCATTTCTGGAAGATGATGAAGATTATTCCATGGCCATTAAATTTGCAAAAGATCACTACAAACCACCTCTAGAGAATACCAGATGAAAGCTGAAGGAAACTTCAAGGAGACATGAATTCATTAGACGTTATGAGAGAAAATAGAATGCATGAAGTTGGGAAAGCATTTTGGAGTGAGCAAACATGAGCTAAGGAATGAAATTCGGAAAGCAATTTGGAATGGTTTTGAGTGTTAGTAAAATATTACTTTTTGTGCAAGGGTGTTGAAAACCAGTGCTCTTACATCTTGAAAGATCTACATTTGATGTATAAGAACTGAAATTTAGTGCATTAGCATGTTGATAGATAGTTTGAAATATTATTTGTAAGAGAGCAACAAATTAGCACTCTAACAAGTCTTGGAAAGACCACTTCATGTTTCAGTGGTGAAAAATACATCTTTCTCACTTGGAAGGAATATGAATAGTTAACATGCAAGGGCAGTGATTTTCACTACTATTGCATGTACGGAAATGTCTTAAGTTTGCGAGAGTGGTGATTTTCATTGCTCTTGCATCTAGGAGTTGAAGGATCGTCATTTGTGTCAAAGCAGTGATAATCACTACTTATGTAGGTGATACAAACTTTGCAAAAATATGATGCTAAGGCATTTAAAATTGACGTTGTAAATCCAAAGGGTAAAAATGAATGAATGCACGAGCGGTAATAAAAATTTCTCATACACACATGACGTCTGGGAAAAATAGAAGGAATGGCATTAATTATCGATGCCATAACATGAACACTAAATGACCACAAAGAAACATCCAAAAGGGTGCTGTCATAATAGTGGTTTACAATTCCTGAGAGGAACTGATTTTAGCTGAAATCACATATTTTTAGAAAATATAATGATTTAAGCCTTAAAAAGTTCCATTTTAAGGATTCCAATTGAAGAGGGTTTGATCAAATCACCTTAGATCAAACCCCTTGGATAGATCTTGCTAGTTTTAAACCATACCTATAAATGCGTCTCCTTTACACCTATCAAAATGTGATAAAAAATCACTTTTGATTTAACTTTTGGTGGATCAAATGAATTCATTTAAAATTTATTTCAAATGATTATGGTATTCCTTAGAACAAGCTATCCAATGAATACAATTTTAATATATTTTGGTTTTGTTATGTATTTGTTTTTAAGTTTTATTAAACATAGGTTTTTCATCGAAAATGAATTTCTTTGTTCTTCACATGTGGAAAAATAGAAGAAAATATAACCAGATATTGAAGTCCTTGATCCAAAAAATTAAATTAAATTTTGACATATACAAAAAAGTTACGCGTTATAGTCGCATGTGTCTAAATTGTAATTAGTTTGACTTTGAAACTTGATTAAGGAAAAATCATTCAATAAAAACTATCTAACAAAGTGGAAGCACTAGATATCATAGTTACAAATCTAAATTTGAAATAATTAGAATTTTATCCTTCATGGAAAAAAAGTTATGCATTATACGGTGTGCGTCACTTTTTAAAAATGTTGTTTTCTGAAAAAAAATTAATTTTCGTGGGAGATGGAAAAAGAAGTGCAATTTGATTCCAAAAATTTTGAAAAAATATTTTTAGAATCTACAGACAAAATTTGATGAGACTCTAGTTTGCACCATCTTCAAATTCCTCGCGATTTAGCCGCTATAGGTGCCTGAATGTGAAGATTTAGTTAAAAATAATAATTTGAGTGTCCAGTTTGGCCATAAATTGCAAACCACTATTATGGGATCACCCAAAAGGATATACCTAGGGCAAGATAGAAATAAGAATAGAAACTGTAGAATGAAACAAACATTGAAAAAAAAATGAGAAAAACTTAGAAACAATGAAAAAAAAAAGAGATAACTGTAAGGATTACCACAAATAAAACTAAACCCTAAAGAAAAAGAGAAGAAACATAAAATGTACTTGAAGAAAGTGGAAGAAAAAAAAAGTGAAAACCCTAATCCTGTCGCCCATGAAATCTGCTAATGATAATTCACTTGGTGAAATCTTGAATTAGGAGAAAAGGAGAAAGGGAGAAAACATGTTTTCGAGATATGAAGAAGGAAAGGTGCTCGAACAAATGATTCGAGGCTTAGGACTATGCATTAAGGCCAATCAAAATTTTCCTCGTTTTGCATGCTTGAAGTGCAGAGGTCTACAGAATAGACAAGCTTCGTAGGGGATTATCCCATGAATTGAGCGCAGCCAGATTCAAGGATAAAAGTTGGCTCTAGCTAGGGAGCTTCCTTCAATCATTCTTTGAAATGTTTGAAGGGAGAACACCAAAGTCCAAGTTCCTTTATCCATCCATTAGGCATAGAGTTTGGTGACAAAAAATAAAATACTCAAAAAAACTCAAAAACAAAGAAAACAAAGGTTGTTAAAATATTTACATTGAACATCTATCACCTCATTGAGTAAAGTGTTTCAGATGTTTCCCACTGTGTGGAAGAGAAAATGGTGTCCCATATTCATATACCAAGAGAAAGCTATTTTCACCATGTAATTGATGAATCTTGCATGGTCCTGTCCATAGTGAATCAAACTTTCCATGCATACCTTTTGGCTCTCTTCTCTTGTCTCACAAGAGAACAAGATCACCAACCTGAAAGTCATGAGATTTTTCCTTCATGTCAAAAATAATTTTCACTTGTTCCTGGTGCTCTATGATATGGTCGGCCACCTGAACTCATTTCTCCTCTAGTTTAGATTATTCACTTATCAATTGAACTTTCAAAAGTCTCATCGTCAATTGCCTTAGCCAAATTGAGGGTGGGAAGTTCTAGTGTAATTAGAATTTCAATATTCAACCCATACAAGAGTTGAAAAGGAGACATTCCTATCACTCACTTTGGAGTGATCCTATTTTCCCACAAGGCATCATACAACACCTTGTGCTACAAACGTTGATTCTTGTCCACAAGCTTGTGGATTATAGTTACCAATTTTTTGTTACTGGATTCATCCTGACCATTATCTTGTGAGTAATATTCAAATGAATGTGACAATGTTATACCATAGTCAAAGAAAACTTTTATGATATTGCTTGACGAGAATGTTGAAGCATTATCAACAACAATTTTTTTCATCACACCGAACTTGGATATGATATTTTCTTTCAATAAATTGCATACCACCTCAGAAGTAGCATGCTTGACTGATATTTCCTCCACCCATTTGGTGAAGTAGTCACTTGCAGTGAGGACATAGGTGTGTTCCGCACTAGAAGGTGGATTCACTGTGCTAATGAAGTTAGTGCCCCACTATTGAAAGGGCTCTTCAATGACAACTAGTTTCAAGGGTAGAGCTGCTAACTTTGGTTTACCTACGAATTGTTGGCATAGTTCACATTTACGCACCCATGAGTATGCATCCTAAAAAAATGTAGGCCAATAATAATTTTCCTGCAAAATATTGCAAGTTGTAATTAGTGCTGAGAAGTGTCCCCCACATGCTAAGTCATGATAATATTTCAACAATTTTTCTTGTTGCGCTTTATCAACACAACGTAAGAAAGTACCATCCAAAGCACGCTTGTACAAAACCATTGTCCCACAAAAAAAAAATCACTTATTTGAGTTTGATGGTTCTTTTCTCCTTAGGATTCAAGTGATTGGGACATTCACCATATGTGGTAAAATGAGCAAGGTTTGAATACCATTCATCAGTAGTACTGAAAAACAACACCATTGGAAACTCATTTGGACTTACCTCTTTAGATTCCAAAATTTGTTCATCAAGATTGTTATCAACAATGAGCTAACACAACCCTCACCCACACACCAACTTTGTGGGCTTGATTTGCATTACTATTATTTTATTTTGGCAATCCAATTACCCCTTTTTGTACCAAACTCCTACTATGTCAAGATGGACTTGAAAGTTAAATTCGGAACCAAGAATTTAACATGGCTGTTAAGAATGTAAAACCTGAAATGCCTCACTTCCTTAACTATAGCAAAAGCATGCTTCTCCATTTTGGAATATTTTAGTTCACGATTCTTCAAGGGATAGCTCATGAACACAATTGGGGATTCAAACCCTTCAATATTCTCTTGCACCAAGATTGTTGAGAGCATATGCTCAAAAGTGCAACTATACATGATAAAATATTTTGTGTAGTCTGAGTAGAATAACATTGGTGCATGAGAAATAGCCTCTTTGATATCATCAAATGAATCCTTACCTTCTATTTTCCAGTGAAAAGTGGTAGTTCCTCTCGTCATATTAATAATATGACGAGTCTTCTTTACAAAATCTAGTACAAATCTTTGTAGAAAATTCACCTTTCCAGAGAAAGAATTAACAACTTTCTTACTTGATGGAAAATTGAGAGATTGAATACTTTCGACCCTTTCAGGATCAATCTTGATACCTTTCTTGGACACAATGTGACCAAGAAGCTTGCCTCTTATAACCCCCAAAATTGACTTTTTTGGATTTAAGGAAATTCCATGCTATCAACATCTTTCCAAGATTGTCCTCAAATGATAAACACGCTCATGACGCTTTTTAGAAAAAAATGTACAATCATCAAGATAAACTATGATGAAATTACCTAGTACATCACGCAAATCCAAGTCCATAGCACACTAGAATGTGGTGCCAACATTAATAAGACCAAAAGGCATTCTGCAATATGCAAAAGTACCCCACAATGTTGTAAAGGCCATCTTATGCTGATAATCTAGACTAACCTCTATTTGATTGTAACCAGAGAAACCATCCAGCATAGAAAACATCTCAGATCCAATCACCATTTGAAGAACTTGATCCATCACTGGAAGAGGATAATTGTCATTGAGTGATAGTTGATTTAGATTTTAGAAATCCACACAAATGTGAATCTCACCATTCTTTTTGTGAACAGGAACAATATTAGCTATCCATGTTGAATGATGGATAGAGAAACTAATTCGTGCATTCAACATCTTTTGAATCTCTACAAGGATTGTTCCATAAATCTTGGGATTATATTGCCTTTGTGTTTGCTTATAAGGAAATGCTCAAAATTTGAGTGGAATTTCATGTTGTGCCTCCTTTGGATGAAAATACTTTAGATCTTCATATGAATATGCAAAGACATCCATCTATTCTCATAACAATTTATCAAATTGTTTCCTTTCTTTAGCAGCACAACACTTTCCAATATTTACCATCTTAGGATTTGCTTCAATTCCTAAGTTGACCTGCTCAATTTCATTTGATGAGTTAGAATTTGAGAGTTGCTTCGTAACATAACGATCATGCTTGTCAAAAAGTATCTCAAGGGATACCAATCCTTTGGGAATTTTATTTCCTTTGAGTTTTAGGAATTCTTCACCTATAACTGGCTCAATCTTAGAGATAGACTCTCGAGGTGGAGAATCACTTCCTTCAAAGTATAACTCATCAAATTTCTTTTCCTTTTCCAAAAAGGAAACAATTTGATGATCATCATTAAAAAAATTCAAGTTATCTGAGTTGTCAAGAACACTTGGACAAAAGACCAACTCAATAGTATAGATAGAAACATGAAAATCCTTGTGTGGTATTAGGATAGTTGCTCAAATCGCTAGAGAATCAGCTATGTCATTGTATTCTCTTGGAACTACAAAAATGTCAAAGGCATCAAACTCTTCAATGCAATCCCAAATGAGATTATGGTAATGCCTTAGTCTATCATTCTTTGTTTGATACAAATTCCTTATCTGGAAAACCAACAACTCAACATCACCTTGGGCATGAATATTCTTGATCCCTTTCTTATGTGAAACTTGCATACCTAACAACAAAGCTTCATATTCAACTGTGTTATTAGTATTATCAAACTACAATTTAAAAGAGAAAGGAAAAAATTTTCCTTTGAGTGATACTAAGACAACTCTAGCTCCTAAACCAATGGAAGAACAACTACCATCAAACTCAATTACCCAAGCATCATTGGGATCGCCAAGACTAGCAACATCAAAATTTGTAGCTTCATCATCTAATGAAGCTTCATAATCTGAAATAGATAAATCATTTGATGATGACTCATTTTATCATGGAGAAGAACCAACACTTTCCAACTCATGTTTTACATTCCTTTTTGAAGATTCAACATCTTCCTCTATTTGCAAATAATAGGTTCCAACACCTGAAGACTCAAATAAAATTTGAGCTCTCAAATCATTAGACTTCGTCATTGATAATTTTGACTCCCTTTCGAAAACCAAATTCTACATTACACCCTTTAAAGGTATTCTAGCCTTTGAAATATCCATGTTAATCTCTCCTCCAACATGTTTACATAAATTATATCCAAGGATAAGTCCATAAGATGTTGGTACATCTTCTACTAAAACTGTCATCTTGATTTTCTTTTCAAGATACACAACAAATGCAAATTGTGCATCCTTAATTTTTCTGATTAAAGGTACTTGCTTATTCTCCATGGAGAAACAATGGCTAAAGGTTTTTGTTAGATTCAAACCCATGGTAGTAGCTACCTTGGTTGGCATCACATTATTAGATGTACCAGAATCTATAACAAAATTACTTAACTTAAAACCATTAACAAGTAAGGAAATAAAGAAAGTATCAATACATCCAGAAGTAGCTAGAGGAATAGAAACTAGGTTATTTAGTGAAGTTTTCGGCTTTGGAGTAGCAGGAACATCTGAAGATGATTTCTTACTATGGGTAATTCCTTTATCTCTAACAAACTTAACAAGCCTATCAAATTGGTCAGGATTTTCTTTGAGGTATTATGCTTCAGACATTTGGATTTTAATCCTCTTTGTATGGTCAATGATGTCGAAATATTTGAAGGAACTCTACAAAGAAGACATAGTAACTTCATTTATAGGTTTAACAAAGGGAACACTAGCCTTAGGAACCTATAAATTATCCTTTGGGACAATAGGAACTAGAGGAGGAGGACAAGGAGCACTTGTTTATTTGTTGTGTCTTTCAGTTTCCAAGGAAAAGGATATCCTCTTTTTAGAATGGTAACTAGCGGCTTGTCTTTTTCTTGTGGAGAAATAGCTTGAGCTTGATCAAGCTGATTTTTTTGTGACCACATAAAGATAATATATGTATTAGTCACCAAGTCCTCATCATCGGATTCATTAGCTACTTGCAAAAAACCAATATCGGAGTTACCAATTGGATCCATTTCTTCATCTTGAAATAAATCAACATTTTCTTCCATAGGATAATCCACTGTAAGTCCTTTGTGGAATATCCTTATAAGTATTATTATTAGAAAGTTTCTTTTTCAAAGCCAAGATTTCATTTTCCAACCTTTGAACCATAGGATCAACAAAGTTGGAATTAGTATTGGAGGCTAAAGAACTTGAAACTTGCACTTTTTTGTTTGTATTCATTCTTATTTCACCAGCAAGAATCATGTCATCCTCAAGATCTGTAGGTAACTGTTGAGCTTCTTCAACATTAACAAGAGCTGCCCTATGCAAAAGAAAAATTACTTTGGGAAGTTTTGTATTGATGAAGAGACACTTTAGATTATGATTTGTTGGTTTTTCCACTATAGAAATCCTTGTCACTAGCTTATTAAACTTGGCCACAAACTCACGCATTAGTTCATGAGCCTCTTTCTAGATGGTTGTAAGTTGTGCCAACAAGGCATGTGCATCTTCAATTGGTTTAAACCTTTCGTCAAAATTGGTTTAAAGAGTATCCCAATTAGTAACAGTAGCAGTAGGAAGAGTAAAGAATCATTCTACACCTACTCCTTGTAGAGTTTCAACGAACAATTTCATAGCAACATCTTCATGCTCAACACCAAGAACACCACAAATAATGTAAAAGACAATGATGTGCTCATCAGGATGTTGTTTTCCATCACCATATAATTTCATTATGTTCTTTTGTGAGACATGTGGAAGTTCATGTAAAGGGCCTACCAAACTAAGAGGACCGAAAGCATTTCCCCATGGTCTAGTAGGAGGTTGAGCCATAATGATTTGAACAATAGGTAGTTGAACTAGAACTCTATAAAAAATAGAAGATTCACTTGGAAGTGGAAATATTAGTCTTCATGGAGGATAACTTGTAGTTCGTTGTAATGGTGACCTTGCTCACAGAGAATAAGGAAGGGTGTTATGTCATAGCAACAATTCAAAAAATATATCCACCACTCCTTTTGCCCTTAAACCTTGTGTATAGCTTCTATTAGCTAGAATGTAGACTTGCAACAAGAGAGAAATTGGAAATAACAATAAACAAGATCAAAATAAGATACTCCAGAGTGCTTATTCACTTCAATCAAAAGCGTGAGGATTTTTTTGTGTGCTTCGTTCCCCAATAGGGTCGACAAAAAATTGTTGGGTGAAAATTTTGTAATCCCTTTTAACATATTGCAAAACTTAGTTTCAACCATAGTTATGTGAGATAGAATCTCTCCTCTCAGAAAGGGGAGGCTCCCTTCTTACTTCTTATTGAAACTAAGGAAAAATAATCAAATATTTACAACAATGTACACTACAATAATGATATGGGGGTGTGTCACATTCATGATTCTCTCTTTTTTAAGAGAATATGTTTTACAATGTTTCACAATTTTAATCTCTAGATGCAATACAAATTAAAATAAAAACTAAGTAGTAATTCCAATATTCCTAACTCGTCAAAGAAAATTCTAGGAATACCAGTGTGATAAAGACAAGTAACAAACAAGAAAGCTCGCGAAGGCACAAAGTCGTTTCATAGTTTCTGATAGTGAATTCTTCAAAATAGTAATCAACATTGTAAAAGAAGCACAAATTATTCAATATACTTCACAATTATATCCACAAACAACATGAAAAGTTATAAGAACAAAGTATTATAAATAATTCACCAATATTATCATCAATTTCTCAATTTCAAGCAATGGGTGTAGCTCAAAATCTACATAGATTTACTCAAAAACCCTTCAATCCCAATTACTAAATACTATCAATTTAATCAAATAACAAGATAATTGTCCCAACACAAAGCTTGGTGTGCAACTTAGCTTCTTTATTGATAAAAAATAGATTCACAAAAATGAACTCAAAGTTTCAATATTTGCTTCACAATTTTGCAACACTTCGTTGCATAAGATAAAAGGTACATAATACAAAGGAATCCTCTCATATTTATACGTAGGAGAGGAGAGATAATCTGGGAAAAACCTTAACTAACTATTGAATTATTCAAAGATGTTGTCCATGAATATAGGTTAACATCTTTGTTTTACATGTAATTACATTTTCAAAATGACATGTAAAATGTCAAAACCTATCAGCATAGAAAAAAGTAGACTCTTTCTAAGTTTGGAGATACAAGAATATTTTATGGTTCCTTTCTCTTGGCCTAGAAATATTCATATTTCTTCTTAATCTCCTGCATGGCTGCCTCATCTGGTCCAATAGTGTAGTCAATGATGGCATGAACCTTTATGATTGGTGCAGGAGCACCTTGACAATCTTATGCTTACATGAAGAAATTTTGAAATTTGATTCAATTTTGGTGTCTTGACCTTGTAACAAGGTCTTAGAAGTCATTTTAATATGATTAGGAGGTCAATATTTAATTTTTTGTGTCAAAATTGAAAAGAATGTTAAAGTTGTCACACAAATTGTAAAATTGCTAAATTGCAAAAATGCAGTGTAGGGAAGGTGAAGGGTCATTTTGGCTCTAGGGCATTAGAAGGAAGTTATAAGTTGATGATTCAGGTTTGAAATGCCTATAAAAGGCCTTGTAAACATTTTGTAAAGTGTGGGTGATTGATTATCAGATTTTGATCAATAGAATAACACTGTTCTTATGCAATTCTATAGAAATCTTCTGAACTTTCTGATATTGTATGGATTTGTACCAGCTTATATGTATGTAAGAGTGTGTGTAAGTGATAGTACACTCAATCACCTTCCACCTAATTTTTTTTCATCAAGATTGGTGTATATTTGAATAATTTATTGCATTTTTTGTCAAAACTATTAAAACCCTGATTAGGGTAAATAATAGCATGTAATTTTTGAGTTTCTCTTGTTTTATCTAGTGAAATTTGCTAATATTTGGTGGAAATAATATTGGTAGCATTTTTTTTCATATTCATGAAGTTTTAGACTAAATGATTATGATTGATGTGTGGCAAATGGAAGTTTAAGACTACAAATTTGGGTACAGTCATAAAAATAGAGTGTAGCCTGTGGATTTGACCTAGGGTTTATGAAAATGGTTATGGGAATGGACATTTGATGGACTATTAAGATAAAATGGACCTAATTTTATGTGTTCCAAGTGGTGTCTAGGAAAAATTAAGTCTGGAGATAAGATATCCAATAAGCCATATTTTCCATTTACCTAATTAGGCCTAAAACGACAAGGGATAGTCATTATTTAATGGTGTTGTTACAAAAAAAAGTTATCTAAAACTTTGATATGTTTTAAAAAGGATTAAAAGGTATCCCAAAATCCTCTTATAGTCTTGGTTTGTGGTTTGTATAAAAATATATTATTGGCAGTCCCTTATTGCAAGGCTACAAGGGTATGGTGTAGTCTACTAGAAAGAACATTGGATTGAAGTATTGAGGTTGCTTGCAGGGTTTAGTAAGTGTGAATTTTTTATGTAAATCTCATGTAATTTCCTCCAAGGATTAGTTAAGTTGATGATTTCATAGGTTATGTTATTGCAAAGTGAGCGAAGAATTCCTAATAGCAAGAGTGTTGTAAACATTTCCTTGAATTTGAGTGGTTGAGTTGAATTGTGATCCTCTGGCATCACATTAGTTTGGTATCAGAGCTTAGAAGGTTTGAGCTAGATAAAGTTTGTGGTTTTGTTGTTTTGTGTTTTGTGGTTATGTGTTGTGGTTTGTGTAGGTTAAGAAGAACCTGGGACCTAGGTGAGGTAGAGAAAATTGAGAGAAAGTTGAAGCAAGAAGAAGATTGCTTGAAGAGAAAAGATGGAAGTGTTAAGAATAAATTTGCAAGCAGAGGAAGAAAGGAAAAATAGAAAGAGGCAAGAGAAATTTGACAGAGAGATAGCAACATTGAAGCAAGAGATGAGAAGGTTGGATGCAAAGTTCTAGGAGTCCATGATGAAGATGGAACAGGTGATTAAGCAAATGACAAGTGGACACTTGAAGATCAAGAAGAGTTACATGGCCCATTAGGAATATTTTAAAAAGAAGAAGAAAACAAGCAAATATTACAACTAACATGCAAGAAGAAGAAGAGATGCAGATAAGAATGATGATGAAGCAGATTGAATATGAATTCCTTGAAGGAGCAGAAGACCTAATAATCAAGGGGGAAGAAAGCAAGAAGGTAAAGTGGTCATTTATCAATTCTTTGTTATGATGATGATTTTGATGGGATATAGGCTAAGATTGAAAGTAAAAGTAGGAGAAAAATGTGTTGAGATGAAGATTAAAGTGCAACAAAATGTAAAGAACCTAATTTCAGTTGGAAAGCAAGATAGAGGACTGATTTGCATGGAAAAAATGAAACCAAAGGTTAAGATGAAGATCAATGAAAGAAATTTCAAGGTCAATCAGAGGCAGATCATGCAAAGGATGAATATTTGTGGACAACTTCAAATTCAAGAGGGCTTGAAATTCATTTTGCTGGGAGTATGGTGCAGGAGCACCTTGACAATCTTATGCTTCCATGAAGAAATTTTGAAATTTGATTCAATTTTGGTTTCTCGACCTTGTAACAAGGTCTTAGATGTCATTTTCATATTATTAGGAGGTCAATATTTAATGTTTTGTGTCAAAATTGAAAAGAATGTAAAAGTTGTCATACAAATTGTAAAATTGCTAAATTGCAAAAATGCAATGTAGGGAAGGTGAAGGGTCATTTTGGATCTAGGGTGTTAGAAGGTAGTTATAAGTTAATAAGTCAGGTTTGAAATTCCTATAAAAGGCTTTGTAAATATTTTGTAAGGTGTGGGTGATTGATTATCATATTTTGATCAATAGAATAACACTGTTCTTATGCAATTCTACATAAATCTTCTATTTTATGATATTGTATGGCTTTGTACAGGCTTATATGCATGTATAAGTGTGTGTAAGTGATAGTAAACTCAATAAACTTCCACCTAATTTTTGTTTCATGCAGATGGTGTATATTTGAATAAGTTATTACATTTTTTGTCAAAACTGTTAAAACCTTGATTAGGGTAAACAGTAGCATGTAATTTTTGTGTTTCTCTCATTTTATCTAGTGAAATTGCTAATATTTGGTGGAAATAATCTTGGTAGCATTTTTTTCTATATTCTTGAAGTTTTAGACCAAATGATTAAGATTGATGTGTGGAAAATGGAATTTTAAGACTACAAATCTAGGTATAGTAAAAAAAATAGAGTGTAGCATGTGGATTTGACCTAGGGTTTATGAAAATAGTTATGGGAATGGACATTTGATAGAATATTAAGCTTTAATGGACCTAATTTGATGTGTTACAAGTAGTGGCTAGGAGAAATTAAGTCTGGAGTTAGCATATTCAATAAGCCATATTTTCCATTTACTTAATTAGCCTAAAACAACATGAGACAAACATTATTTAATGGTGTTGTTACAAAAAAAAGTTATCTCAAAATTTGATATGTTTTAAGAAGGCTTAAAATGTATCCCAAAAGCCTCTTATATTCTTGGTTTGTGGTTTGTATAAAAATATATTATTGACAGCCCCTTATTGCAAGGCTACAAGGGTATGGTGTAGTCTACTAGAAAGAACATTGGATTGAAGTGTTGAGGTTGCCTGTAGGGTTTAGTAAGTGAAATTTTTATGTACATATCATGTAATGTCCTCCAAGGATTAGTTAAGTTGATGATTCCATACGTTATGTTATTGAAAAGTGAGCCAAGAACACCTAATATCAAGAGTGTTGTACACATTGACTTGAATTTGAGTGGTTGAGTTGAATTGTGGTCCTTTGGCTTTGCATCAGTGATGGACTTCCTTGCAAATGAGAAAATATTTTTTCACCTTTCTAGATGCATCTTGAGGTTGTACAAAGAGAGTTTTACATCACACAAGGTTTACATTGAAGTCTTTGAAAATGCTTCATCTTCCACCTACTTTAGGATAGCTTCTTTCAAAATCTGGGTAATCTCACTTACTAGGAGGAAGGTATGATGATGATCATCAAGGAGTTTTCCCAACAACTCTTCAATCCCATTCACCATAACAATATTATGTTCTTAAACATATTCTTGCACTTTTTGTATGTCCTTGATGAGGGACTTGATAAATTTTATGCAGTTTTTAAGACTCTTTTATTTCCACATACTTTTCTTTGTTAGGATTTACCCCAACTTCCACTAGTTTTCTCAATTTTGTTTCCTTCATTTTTAACCAAAATGTGATACTTCATTACATGGAAAGTTTCCTTTCTCCTTTTTCTAATTCCAACTCCATCTTGGATACATGGGTAGTATTTTTCATTAGAAATAGTTATGAGTTGTGAGCCCTACTTTATTATTCATCAACAAACTCATACAACACTTTACCTTTGGAGTAGTACTTTTCCACTTTTTGTATTGTTGGTTCTTCAAAATTTACCATAGCCATTGGTTGAACATTCTCTAAGGTACCCACGATCTTTCTTAAAAATGATGCATAATGTTCAACCTTCTCTTTATACATATCCCTAGCTTGTTCCATCTTATCAAGCTTGTCTGAAAATGCATTTAGAGTCACTTGTGCATCTTCCTTGGAATTTACATTAGTGACCTTTCCAAGTTGAACCCCAGTCATGGTGTAGTCTTCCATACTCATATCACCCTGATCTTGTGGAGGTATTCCAATATCCACATACTTATGGCCTGACTTGTCCACATGTAGTTTATAATGAATCTTTTCCTTTTTTCTTTCCTTTGGCTTTTGGAAGTACTATCTCTTTAAGATCTAGCTCATTTGGAGAAACCATTTTTTTGTTATGCTTAGATACTTTTGAGACTATCCAAGGGGGAAGAAATGAAGTATTACCTTCTTGACTCACTGCTAATTCTTGTGTGGTAGTTTCCTCCATAGGAACAAGTGTTATGGTAACAATTGGTGTTGTGTCAGTCATGATTGCACCAATAGTTTGCAAACTGAGAGGATCTTGCAATGATTCCTTCATAAACTGATCAAACTCAGCCTAGGAAGAAATTTCATATGATGGTGAGGATAGAATTGGGATAGATGATGGGGAACCTAAGGAGACATAAATACTTTGCAAGATGGAACCCGCTGAGGGAGTAGAAAGGATTGATTATGTTGATGGAGGAATAGTGACCTTCACTGCATGTAGAGTTGTTGTAGGAGGGGGTGAAGTAGCAAGAGGAGGTGAAGGAGTAATGGGATTTGGAGGAGTGTGAGGAGTAGTGGTAGTAACAGGTGATGATGTATGTGGGGAATTGTCAACAATGTTCTCATGAGGAGATAACCACATTTCCTTATCATGCCTTTCTTCTTCCTTATCACCTTCCTCCTCTCCTTGATCCTCTTTTGATTGTTTATCTTCTACAGACTCTTCTGATTCTCCACTTTCATTTCCTTCTTCTAATGATGATTGATCCTTAGATGCTAGTTTTCATTCTTCTCTAGATGGTTGTTCTTCCTCAATATCCTACTCCTCTTCAATTGATTGTAATGTAGTTTTTCCACAAATGAATTTAATATTAGGTCCTCTCTGTGAAGAAGAGGTGGTAGTAGTAGCTTTGTGTTTGGTTCAAAGTTCCTGCTAGTAGCTAGTTTCACCTCTTGATGTCTCTCCCTTGGACTTTGTTTTGAAAGACTTCAATCAAAAACCATTCCTATGCAACTATTCATTTGTGTTGTGTAGAATGGGAAAAATTCTTTACCTAATATAAATACTCTCCTTCTTGGACCATTGTATTAGAGGTGAAGGCTTACTAACAATCTCCTCTTCTTCATATGCAGAATCTCTCTTCTTCATATGTAGAATCTATAATATTTCCAAGATCATCAAAATCCTCTAGAATATCAGCCAAGCCTAGATCTCTGATCGACTCCACTGTTAATCTACAAAAGTCCATTCTTCAAATGTCCTCTTCATCTCTACACTCTGCCCATATGTCCTCAAAATGGTAGACATCGTGGTGATCCTTCTATAATTTTCTATTCACATTTCTATAGTCAAAATAAAATATGTACCTGTATGACCTTATGGTCATAATCTGCATCTCTATTACTACTAAATTTTCCTTTTGCACATTATGAATAGAATACCTTCCAATAGCACTTGGAAACTTAAAGCTTGTTTTGTGAATTTCTTGATATTCCTTGTGGATTGTAATCAATTGTCTACATAATTCCATTAATACCCACCTTTCAAAGGGATATATGGGAAACATGTATGGGCATCCAGTGTAACACCCTACTCTCAAATATGTAAGAGTAGGAAATTGTAATAAAATACATCCAAACTTACTGGAAACCTTGGACGCTTCATTCGATACTCTTTTTTCTCCAAATTTGGATCAAATGTGAAAAGAAATGGTGCAAAAAAAGCATCATTGACTCTCCTAAAATGTTTAATACTTACTCTCAAATGGATTTGAGGGTAGAACTCATATACTAGAACAACACTTTTGTTACCTTTCGTTGTCAATCCTAGAAATCATCTCATGACAACAAAAGCATACACCAGGTAGGAGGTCATGTAAAACTTCAAGATTGTTTGCACATTGATGAGCTACTCATGAATCTCATCACTAATGTGTGTTACCTAGTCTATGTGTGCCTTCCTCATCCTGATAGTTCAGATATACTCATACATCCAATCTTGAAAATTGAATGAGATGGGTTAACCTTTCACCATGCTAAGAAAAATGATCATGTCTCAAACATCTTCCTTGAAATCACTTTGTGGAAGACCTTTAGGCCATCTAGAGATGGTGGGCCTCAAATTCTTTAACCATTGTGAATTAATCAATTATTTGTCTTTGTTCAAATCTTTATCATAAGCCTCCTATCCTTGTTGAATGGAAATAGTTGTATACTTCTCCATGTGTAGAACTTAGAAAAGTATGTCAAAGAACTCTAGATCCAATCTCATCATAACTTTCATAGAATAATATCAAACACTCCTATCATCCCTGATATAGTGCGAAGCAACTTGTAAGACAAATTTCAGGTAGTGAACAACAGTTGGAAATGAAGCCAGTCGATGAAGATTACTATTTAAAATTGCTTGCAAATATTCTTCCAATGGTGACTTTTTTGTTATCTTTATGAAGTCATCCATATCCTAGTGACCAATTTCCATGTCCTTGGTCTCATCCATCTTCGAGGTCACAACGGTAGGTGGGTAGACACCTTGATACTTATACTTCATTTTCTCTTTTCTGGAAGATGATGGAGATTCTTCCGTTGTCATTAAATTTGCAAAAAATCACTAAAAACCACCTCTGGAGAATACTAGATGAAAGTTGAAGGTAACTACAAGGAGACATGAATTCATTATACGTCGTGAGAGTAAATGGGATGCATGAAATTGGGAAAGCATTTTGGAGCGAGCGAACATGAGCTAAGGAACAAAATTCATAAAGCAATTTGTAATGATTTTGAGCATTAGTTAAAATCCTACTTTTTGTGCAAGGGTGCTAAAAATCAGCACCCTTACATCTTGAAAGATCTGCATTTGATGTATAAGCATTGAAAATGAGTACTTCAACATGTTGATAGATATTTTGAAAGATTAGTTGTAAGAGTGCTAAAAATTAGTTCTCTAACAACTCTTGGAGAGAACACTTCATGTTCTAGCGGTGAAAAACACCACTTTATCACTTGGAAGGAATATGAATAGTTGACATGAAAGGGAAGTGATTTTCACCCCCATTGCATGTAGGTAAATTTCTTATGTTTCTAAGAGGTGATTTTCATCGCTCTTGTATCTAGGAGTTGAAGGATCTCCATTCATCTCAAAGCGGTGATAATCACTGCTTTTTCATGTGATAAAAAATTTGCAAAAATATGATGCTCATGCATTAAAAATTGACATTGTAACACCAAAGGTTAAAAATTAATGAATGTGCGAGCAGTAATAAAAATCACTCATACACACATGACATCTAGAAAAAACAGAAGGAATGGATTTGACTATCGATTCCATAACATGAACAAGAAATGACTACAATATGAAACATCCAAAAGGATAAACCTAGGGCAAGTAAAAAAAAAGAATAAAATCCCTAGAATGAAACAAACAATAAAAAATAAATGAGAAAAACTTAGAAACATTGAAAACATAAAGAGATAGCAGTAAGGATTACCACAAAGAAAACTAAACCCTAAAGAAAAAGAGAAGAAACATAAAATGTACCTGAAGAAAGTGGAAGGAAAAAATTTGAAAACTCTAATCTAGACACCCATGAAATTTTCCAATGAAAATTTGCTTGGTTAAATCTTGAATGCAGGAGATAAGGAAAAAGGGAGAAAATAGGTTTAATAATCATAAAATGAGTTAAATAATGACTTTAAATCCATTTAAAATGTAAAAGTGGTGAAAAATGCCACTCTAACACCTGAAAGAACATAAAATTCACATGCAATAGAGCTGAAAAATAGTGCTCTAACATATGAAAGTGAGAGAGAAGTGTAAGAGTTCTAAAAAATAGCTCTCTAACACTTAGATAAATTTAATAACCCTGCTCATGTAGGAGTACTGAGAAACAATGCTCTTGCATGGGCAGAAAATTTTCTAACTCCTAGAGACTAAAAAGAAAAAACACTTGTTTTGAAGGTTTTCAAGATATAATGAAGGACAAGTGCTCAAACAAATGATTCAAGGCTCAAGACTATGCATTAATTCCAATAAACAATTTCCTCATTTTGTGTGCTTAAAGTGCACGGTTCTATGGAATGTACAAGTTTCATAGGGGGTTATCCCGTGAATTGAGCACATCTAGATTCGAGGATAACAATGTTGGATAATTCCTCCCGCTTGATATTTTGGTTTTGTTGGTCTTCTATTCAAATTGGGCATGTTATTACTTGCATTTATTCAAGTAGCTACCATGTTGTAGACTGAATGCATATATCTCTGAATAATAAATTTATGTTTTTAAAATCTTTCTTTGCGTCTACACCAAACATGCAAGACTAGTTAGTTGAGTTTTACTTGCATAACTTTGTTCTCTTAGATGAAACATAATGGAATCCAATGATGTTTGTGGGAGACCTAAAAATTATAGCATTGGCCTCTTACATTAGGAATGAATAGAAAAGGTGTGATATATTATAAGAATACAATGAGAAGGAAAAATATATTGCTTTGTAGCTCTAGAAAGAATCAAAGGATCCCAATGTCATTGTAGAATAGTGGTTAGATCTCTTGGATTATAAAGGTGCAGGAAGAAATATAATGAACATCATAGAAAATTATTATATTAGAATGAAGCAGCTACCTACAAGTCCAATCCATCAGTCCTTTAAGTTTTCACAAAAAATATGGGAAGAGTTAACCCCTGAATTGAGGAAAAAGGAACCACACTCCCTATATAATTTTGTAGCTATTATTGAAAGGTCTCATGGATACATAGATATTGCAAGTGATAATGGACTTTGGTTTCCACTTACCTTTCATCCACCCATTCTCCTTTATCTAGTGCCACATTAGACAAGGAAAAAGTGTGTGGAAGAGGAAGAGGAAGAGAATATGAGATTGGAAAATATTGCATGCTATTAAGGCTGCTATCTGAGGTAGGCAAAGGGATTTGATGTTGTATCAAATTTCATGGAAATAACTATGAAATATAACTTTCATCCTTAAAAAATTTTTGAGGACAAGAAAATACTCTAGTTGGGGGAATGATGGGCCTTGTTAATAGCTAGTTTTCTTCTATTTAGTTCATATCTTTTGACATTTCAAGCTGCTTATTTCACAAAAAAATTATAAAACTTATATCTTTTATGCAACCTAAATGTAGCAACCCTATTGTTTTACATTTTGCTTGCTCTTCCATCGCTAGAAAAATATTACAATTTAGACTTTTATTTGCAATGCAGTTTCATATTTCAGCACCAGCTAAAACCTTCTATCATGCATTTTGTTGTTTGCTATGCTTATATATGGCCGAGTCAACATTCAAATTCACTTCAAATACCTCTTATAACTTTTGATTGAACAAGTCTTCTATACATTTGTGTTGTATTTGCAATCTTGTCAATGCATCCAGCTTAGTTCAACACCAAGGTAGTTAGGAATTCATAGTAAATCCATTTTCATCATAATAAATTTCTATCAATAAAGAATTAGAACATTCATATTGCAATACATATAATTCTATCAATTCAAAAAATATTCATTATTTTTAAATTATTGACATCTTATTGCATATTCACATATTTCATTCACCTAATCAAACATATTAATGTCACAATTTACATTTATCAATTTTTTTACTCATAATGGTAAAAGTAACTTGGAAATTATGAAATGGGATGTAACATACTTCCCCCATTGTTAACCATCATCCTTGATGATTTTAAACATATAGAGATATATATGATCAAATAAACGTTCTACCTTTTGTTTTTCTCATGTAAGAAATAAGCATATTCTATTAATAACAAAACATTCTTCCCTTAGAGCATGATCGTTTGCAATGTCATCCATGCTAGACTTTGCACAGAGGGTCCAATATAACATATAGGGAGAGATTGTGTGCTTTCACACATAATTTCCCTTAAAGAGTTATACTTCATAATCATATCAACTCCCTTGTACTTCACAAGTACCATAGAGACCATATCCTATATGACACCTATGCCTTAGTGACTGGAAAACATGTTCTCATTGGCTAATGAATTTTTCCTTAGTGTAACCCAAATAGAAAAGGAATTTCAGTGTATTGTACACTAAAATTAGGTCCCATCCTTTCTTTTGGTGTTTACGCCATCAAACAACTTAGAAGCCGAGACCATCCATCACTAACACAACTATCTACTTTTAAGCATAATTTTTCTGCTTCATAATTTTAAGTTTGTATCAACAAGTTTTCCTTGATCCTCTTGATCTATTTGAAAATCATTCTAATATAAGTTTAATCCTATCTCTTAGCTTATCCTATCTTTATAGAAATTCAATCCATCTTCCCATATAATGGATCTAACCTCAATAATAGAAGTTATAAGTATTTCAACAAATCCACCAAGATTTGATTCATCCCATTTGCCTAATTGGCCAACATAATTGAATTCATCATAAGATAATATTAGTTTACACAAAACTTTATCATATCTTTCTTGTTCCCATCTAAGATAACCTTCTTAGGAACATTAAACAATTGCTTCACACATTTTTTCTATTTCGGACTTAATATCCTAAAAATAAAAATTCCCCAATCAAAATTGGTTACCTTGGTGAGTCTATCCACCATAACATTATGTTAGTTCTATCGATATGAAAATATCTTACTATTATTGTGATCTACCACTTCCCCTCTATATTTCCATGGGAGTATACAAGCCCTACCATTGATGACATCCTGCCACCATCTACCAACATTTTGGACATCAACTTGCTACATTTCTTGCAGCATTATACTCTACCCACTTCCAGATTATAGTGGTTCCTCATTCAAAGTTTTTTTTTCATTCCCTTATATGTAGTGTCCCTCCCTAATTCCCCCTGTCAGTGCTGTCAGTTGATCTTGCTTTTAAGCGTTCTTCATGGTCAAGTATTGTTTGGTATTTTGTCCATTTAATTTATATTGGGTCGATTAGTGCTTTGATTAATTAGTACATTAAAAAAAATATTATTAACGTTAAAAGGCATTTTTCTAATTAAAATAGATGCTCTAATGTAATTGAGGTATTGATTAAATAAAATATTATTAATGTCTTTATTTGGTTTAAATAAATTAAATTATGGTTTATTAAAGAAATATAAAAATAAATACGTTAATTAAAGTATGGTGCAAATAGTATTAAGAGGTAAAGATAAAATTAATAAATAAAATATCATTAATTCCTTTATTTGGTGTAAGTAAGTTAAAAGTATGTGTTAATAAGGAAATATTGAAATAAATATATGATTTAAGTGTTGTGCAAACAAGTTAAAATGAAGGGATTATAATTAATAAATTAAATATCTTAAGAGTTGATTATTGTGTGTAAATAAATAAAGATATGTTTATTAATAAACATATTGAGGAGTGGTGGAGAACAATAGTGGAAAATAAAATAAAATAATGAAATTAAAGAAATGTTGCATGCAAGCAATAGATTGTGGAGTGGTAAATAAATTGGTTTTATTGCTAAAAGAAAGGGGGGCTTTTCAACCATAACTGGAAACTAATCTTGTTTTCTCTTCCCATGAATGTTCTAGTTCTTGGAGGATTTTCTTTAGTTTCAAAATTTTTTTAAGTTGGGTTTCTGCAATGTTTGTTGAGTTTTTGATGAAGTGGAAGCTGTAAAATTGAGGAGCTTGGTCTCGACATCAATCTTCAGCTGTGCTACTCATTTTATCTAGGTTCCAATTATTCTAAATCCTATTTATGTTTGAAACAAAAAAACCTTGAATGTATATGTTGTTGGAAACAAGTAATTGTTGGTTTAATTATTTCAAAATTTGCACATGATTAAATGCATTTTCTTCTGAAGGTTCTATTGCCCTATTCCATATTTTATTTTGTGCTTATTCTATAATTGATGCATCCAAGTGAACCACGCCTCCTTCCCAGCTTAATACATTTGCTTGAAAGTGCCTAAAGCCTTTCTACAAATCTTTTGAGTAGCCCTACAAATAATTGCATTCTTGAGAGAATACTTATTTGGGGCATTCGTTGTAAACTCGTAGTACTTAATCTTGGGAATTCGATAATCATAAGTTATGTATTATTCAAAAACTCTTCCTTCCATGATATTCTATGGAATGATAAAGTTATCATTTTATTTTCAAACTCTTTGTTGTGTATTCAAATTGAAACCCTACGCCATGCATTAGCCTGTGGACTCTGTTTCTTTTGTTATTTGGTTGTCAATGCATGTGTATGAATACTACTTTTTGTTTTGAAAAAATACGCTATATATTATGTTTTTATTTACACTTAAATTTCTTTCCTAGAATTTTTTATGAAACCTTTGATAGTTGAAATATGCTTCTATCCATTAAATTTTTTTGATATTGAATGAAAACATATCCCCTGCGTCAGTTCCACCTAACAAATTTATCACATAAATTCCATTAAAATTGTTTCGAGTTATGTAGCTAAATGGCTTGATGAAGCCTTGCATTATTTCTTTTCCCATTTATTTGTGAGTTGACATCTATCTAATTCACATTCTTAGTTTCTACTTCCCTAAGAGCCAATATGACTAGCGGTCCCACTTGGAGAAGCAATGAAAACATTGCACACAAGTGTTATTCTATTGGAACCAACGTATCGTGAAGTTTTCTTGCTCTAGGAATTGACTAGGGGATGTTTATCCAAAAAGACATGTGTCAGTAGGAGAGTCAAATAGCTAAAGGTAGGCAGTAGGCATGTTATTTGCATGTCTTGATCCATTCGATCATGATTTTTTCCCTTAATTGTAGATCAATATTTAATTTTGTCATCCTTTCTCACTCCTTTCTCCTATCGATGCTTTGTTGCATGCTTGGTAATTGAAACCTATGCTCTGTTTCACCATACATATTATACTCCATGTCTCCTCTATAAGTTTCAATGGCTATACAATGTTCATGCTTTGCAATTGAAATTGGATAGCGTGTTTCTAGTTTGCTTTAGTCACTGGAAATGTGTATTGATTCGATGTTTCCATACTAAGTGATTTTTTACTCTGCCGTGTGATGATAATAATGTTAGCAAATCATTTCTCCATGCAAATCAGCATATATGTATTTTGTGTGTTGGAAACCATTAAAAACATGTTGTTAATTCATTTTACTATGTAGATCGACAAACATGTTTTTTACATTCAATTTAAGGTAAATGTATGTATATAGACATTTGATATTCGATAGTCGATTGATTCATTGAATATGCCTTGTAGTCTGTATTCTTTATGAATCATAGTTCGATGTTAAATAGATAATATGACATCTGAGTTGTGATAAATGTAGAATATGAATATATATGTATATATATATATATATACATATACATACATACATGTATATATATATACCTATATATAATATACATATACATACATACATGTATATATATAGATATCTTTATATGTTTAAAATCTATATTTTGATAATCATGGTTATAAATATATTTAAATGTTAGGAAAAAATATATATATTTTTGTTTTCCCTAGAATGAGAGGCTATATTAGAAAATGAAGTAAATGATAAGAAGAATGATACTTTTTATGAATATATGTTTAGATCATTGTGGATTATGTTTAAAGGAATGAATTTGATGATCCTTGGAGTGGTAGTCCTCTCATAATTGTATTAGTTGATTTGTAGACTCTTTAATTTATAAATATTGAGAGTTTATGTGTTTTTTGTGTAAATTTCATGTAAGATGGGTGATGTTTGTAAATGTCTTTTATTTGAGTTCTTTTGTGTTTAATGGATTTGGAAGTCTTCCAGAGGCTTGGGGAAAATATGTTAATTGTTGAATTGTTGTATTGATTCTTGAAATGGTTTTTTATATTTACTTGCTATATGTCTTTAGCCATGCACTCCTTATTTGTTGTTATAGTTGTGTATTGAGAGCGAGATGGTTCATTCCTTGCTTGGGATATGTACATTTTTGGTTTCATTTAAAGTGCATGATGGCTTTACCTGTGGATTTTATTAGGCCTTCTAGTTACTAGAAGGGGGAGTGGCTCTCAATGGGGGCCAACGCACAAAGTGGCACCAAGATAACCCATGTGGGAGTTTTCGAATTCAGTGATAACTTAAAATGAATTAGGGGATTGGGTAGTCTACACATTAAATAAGATAAGTGAATGCCTCACCCATGCCTATAGTGCTCATTTAGGCTAAGGATGGGTTGAGAAGGCCTAGTTGGCAAGACCAACTTCCTTTTCCTCATGAAGGGATGTTTGGTTCCACATGTGTCACACTATGGGGCTGATGCCTAGTGAGAGGCTATCAGGATAACCATAAATGAGGGTCAGCGTCTAGTGAGATACTATTAGGATAACACATTACAGGACCATGCGATGACACTCTTCCCTTTGAAAACTAGGATTCCTTTGTTTATTGTCTCTCCTTGGTGTGTGATGCACTCTAGAAACCATGTATGGTCTTATGTGTTGTTAAGTTGTTGCAGTGTTAGCTGTCCTCTATTTAGCCTTGTTATGTCTATTTATGGTCACCTTGTTTGTTGTTGTGGGACCTTAATGCTATCTCCTAGCATGGGGGGTGGACCTTTGGGTTCCACATGGTTGGGTGGATTGTGCTTATTCATCCATTGGGTTCCCTTGCTGATGTTCGTGTTTGGGGTGACTATTCATGGTGATGTGGACTTCTGCACTTGTTCCAGTTCGAGTGGAATATCTTCTTGTACTTGTATTGAATTGTATTTAGTTGTATTATATATTATATTTTTGATGTACTCTCCTCACATGTATTTGAGGAAACATTATTGTACAAGTTGTAATGATGTAATTGACCTAATGAACTCTCCCTTGTAATGAAAAATGTAAATGATGTTTATTACATATGTTAGTTAATTAAATTATCTTTTATATTGTTATATTGATGACATGAAATGGATGTTCACATTGGATGATCAAATAAAGTGATGGATTTAATGTACTCTGCAATGTTAGATAAATATTTTTTAATGGATTAATTCTTGTTAGTTTGGTTAATGGGATTCTTATAGTGTAGTCATGGAACCTTAGAGGATGTAGTGTAGATCACATGTTAACTTATATTCTACAATCCTAGTATGTTGTAGTTAAAAAAAAAATGTTCCATTTTCTTAGTGTTATGGCATGTTCTCCTCTAGGGTTTCATGGTGGGGTGTTACACATGGTATCAGATCCTAGGTTCATACACTAGGCACTTTAGATACTTATGAGCCCATTACATTGACCTAGTTGCTTGTACTCTTGAGGTAATGTTTTCCCTTTTTGGTCATCCTTGTCTAGCAACCTGAGATTTGTCCTTAGGTGATGTTTACCCAATGGTGCAGAAAACTGGTGGAAGGATAGGACCTTTAGTGTAGTGTTGAATACACTGATATTCTTCTATTAGGGATGCATTATGGACCCTTGTGTAGCATTATGAAGTGACTCCTAGTGATTTGAATTTGTATGTGTATGTGAAGAATGTATGTTAAAACATGAATATTGTGCTTATGAAGTGATAAATTGTGTTTTCATGCTTCTAAAAAAAGCATAAAATCATGATTTTATATTGAATATGTTATGAGATCTAGCATTGTTTAATGAATAAAGTGGAATGTCCTATCTGTAAATGGGGGGAAATTAATGAAAAATGTGTACTTTATATGCTTTGAGTGTATAATTATGTTGCATTTTGTGGAAGTGTAGCATTCTGATGTAATGAATCAGCTTTGATGATTGATATGTAGCGGATGTGCTTTGATGAGAGGGACAATGTTGCATTACTCATTCATGAGTACCTTGCTACACTGTGATTTCCTTTCACAATGTGTCTAATTATATGAATATATGCATATTTTCAACCGTTTGTTTGTTGCAGGTTGTAGGTAATAGGCATCAACTCCACTTGAATTGATAAGTCTAAGTGTGCCTTAAACCCAATGGAATTTTTGACTAGAGATAACATTTGGTCCCCTACCCTATCCATCATCCTCAAAAAGTATGAGTATTTTGATCGATACCATGTCAATTTTGTAATTAGTTCATGTCATTTGAAGTTATGCTTTTAACCCTAGTTGGTGGTTAGGTAATTGTATGACATTTGGTTTCTTGATAATTTGATGTTGCTTGTATTTACATATGTTTTATTCTAACCTTGTGACTTCCAGGAGTAAGTCAAATCTTAGTGATGGAGGATGTAGTGCCCCTTCATGATTTCCCCTGTAAGTGTTGTCAGTTGGTCTTGCTTTCGACCGTGCTTCATGGTCAGGTATTGTTTGGTATTTCGTCCATTTTATTTATATTCGATTGAATAGGGCTTTGATTAATTAGTACATTAAAATAAAGATTATTAACGTTAAAAGGAATTTTGATCATTAAAACAGATGCTCTAATGTAATTGAGGTATTGATTAAATAAAATATTATTAATGTCTTTAGTTGGTTTAAATAAATTAAATTATGGTTTATTAAAGAAATATAAAAATAAATATGTTAATTAAAGTATGGTGCTAATAGTATTAAGAGGTAAAGATAAAATTAGTAAATAAAATATCATTGATGCCTTTATTTGGTTTAAGTTAAAAGTATGCGTTAATAAGGAAATATTAAAATAAATATATGATTTAAGTGTTATGCAAATAAGTTAAAATGAAGGGATTATAATTAATAAATTAAATATCTTAAGAGTTGATTATTGTGTGTAAGCAAATAAAGATATGTTTATTAATAAACATATTCAAGAGTGGTGGAGAACAATAGTGGAAAATAAAATAAAATAATGAAACTAAAGAAATGTTGTGTGCAATCAACAAATTGTGGAGTGGTAAATAAATTGGTTATATTGCTAAAAGAAAGGGGGGCTTTTCAACAATAATTGGAAACTAAACTTTTTTTCTCTTCCTGTGAATGTTTTGGTTCTTGGAGGCTTTTCTTTGGTTTTGGAAGTTTTTGAAGTTGGGTTCTACAGTGTTTACTGAGTTTTTGATGAAGTGGAAGTTGCAAAATTGGGGATCTTGATCTCGACATCAATATTTAGCTGTGCTACTCATTTTATCCAGGTTCCATTATTTTGAATCCTATTTTTGTTTGAAAAAAAAAAACCTTGAATGGATATGATGTTGGAAACAAGTAATGTTGGTTTAATTATTTATGAATTTGCACATTATTAAATGCATTTTCTTTTGAAGGTTCTATTACCCCATTCCATACTTTATTTTGTGCTTATTCTATAATCAATGCATCCCAGTGAACCACACATCCTTCCCATCTTAATACATTTGTTTGAAAGTTCTTTAAGCCTTTTTATCAATATTTTGAGCAGCCCTACAAATTATTGCATTCTTGAGAGGATACTTATTTGGGGCATTCATTGTAAACTCGTAGTACTTAATCTCAAGCATTTGATAATCATAAGTTATGTATTATTCAAAAACTCTGCCTTTCATGATATTCAATGGAATGATAAAAGTTAGCATTCAATTTTCAAACTCTTTGTTGTGTATTTGAATCTAAAACCCTATGCCATGCATTATCCTATGGAATCTATTTCTTTTTTTATCTGGTTGTTGATGCATGTGTATGCATACTACTTTTTATTTTGAGAAAATATGCTATATAGTATGTTTTGATTTAAACTTAAATTTCTTTCCTAGTGTTTTTATGAAACCTTCGATAGTTGAAATATGCTTAGAATCCATTAAAAAAAAATTGATATTGAATGAAAACATATCCCCTACATCAATTTCGCCTAATGAATTCATCACATAAATTCCATTAAAATTGTTTCAAGTTATGTGGCTAAACAACTTGATGAAGCCTTGCATTATTTCTTTGCCCTTTTAGCTGTGAGCTGACATCTATCTAATTCACATTGTTAGTTTCTATTTCCCTAAGAGCCAATATGACTGGCAATCCCACTTGGAGAAGTAACAAAATCATTGTACACATGTGTACGTGTATTGGAACCAACATATCGTGAAGTTTGCATTCTCTAGGCATTGACTAGGGGTTGTTTATCCAAAAGGATGTGTGTCAATAGGAGGGTCCAACAGCTAAAGGTAGGCAATAAGAATGTTATATGCATGTTTTGATCCATTCGATCATGAATTTTTCCCTTAATTGTAGATCAAGATTTAAGTTTGTCAGTCTTTCTCACTCCTTTCTCCTATCTATGTTTTGTTGCATGTTTGGTAATTGAAACCTATTCTTTGTTTCACCATACATATTATACTACATGTCTCCTCTGTAGATTTTAATGGCTATACAATGTTCATGCTTTGCAATCAAAATTGGATAGCATGTTTCTAGTTTGCTTTAGTCATTGGAAATGTGTATTGACATTCGATGTTTCCATACTGAGGATTTGTTACTCTGTTGTGTGATGATATTAATGTTAGCAACTCATTTCTCCATGCAAATCAACATATATGTATTCTATGTGTTGACAACCATTGAAAACATGTTAATTCATTTTACTATGTAGATCGATAAACATGTTTTTGGCATTCAATTTAAGGTATATATATATGTATATTTGATATTATATAGTCAATTGATTAGCTGAATATGCCTTGTAGTCTATATTCTTTATGAATCAGAGTTCGATAGTAAATAGATAATATGACATCCGAGTTATGATAAATTTATATATAAATATATATTTATATATAAATATATA
The DNA here is from genome assembly GCA_007258455.2 of Sequoia sempervirens. Lineage (NCBI taxonomy): Eukaryota > Viridiplantae > Streptophyta > Pinopsida > Cupressales > Cupressaceae > Sequoia > Sequoia sempervirens. The sequence goes on along the minus strand of VDFB02271358.1, from coordinate 27,801,914 downwards.
AATATATATATATATACATGTATATACATGTATGTATGTATATGTATGTATATATATATATAGATATATATACATACATACATGTATATACATGTATATATATATATACCCATATGTATAGATATCTTCATATGTTTAAAATTTGTATTCTGATAATGGTTATAAATATATTTAAATGTTAGGAATATATATATTTCTTTTTTCCCTAGAATGAGAGGCTATATTATAAAATGAAGTAAATGATAAGAAGAATGATACTTTTTATGAATATATGTTTAGATCATTGTGGATTATGTTTAAAGGAATGAATTTGATGATCCTTGGAGTGGTAGTCCTCTCATAATTGTATTAGTTTATTTGTAGACTCTTTAATTTATAGATATTGAGAGTTTATGTATTTTTTTGTAAATTTCTTGTAAGATGGGTGATGGTTGTAAATATCTTTTATGGGAGTTCTTTTGTGTTTAATGGATTTGGAAGTCTTCTAGAGGCTTGGGGAAAATATGTTATTGGTTGAATTAATGTATTGACTCTTGAAATGGTTGTTATATTTACTTGTGATATGTCGTTATGGTTCTTTAGCCATGCACTCCTTATTTGTTGTTACGGTTGTGTATTGAGAGCAAGATGGTTCATGCCTTGCTCAGTATATATACATTTTTCTTTTCATTTTAAGTGCATGATGGCTTTACCTATTGATTTTATTGGGCCTTCTAGTTGCTAGAAGGGGTAGTGGCTCTCAATTGGGGCTGACACACAAAGTGGTGCCAAGATAACCCATGTGGGAGTTTCCTAACTCAGTGATAACTTAAAATGAATTAGGGGGTTGGGTAGCCTACACATTAATCAAGATAAGTGAATTCCTTGCCCATTCCTATAGTGCTCGTTTAGGCTAGGGATGGGTTGAGAAGGCCTGTTTGGCAAGACCAACTTCCTTGTCCTCACAAAAGGAAGTTTGGTTCCACATGTGTCACCCTATGGGGCCGATGCCCAGTGAAAGGTTGTCTACATAACCATAGATGGGGGCCAACATCTAGTGAGAGACTATTAGGATAACCCATGCCAGGACCATGTGATGATACCCTTCCCTCTATAGACTAGGATTCCCTTGTTTGATGTCTCTCCTTGTTGTGTGATGTTCTCTAGAAATAATGTATGGTTTTATGTGTTGTTAAGTTGTTGCAGTGTCATTTGTCCTCTATTTAGCCTTGTTATGTCAGTTTGTAGTCACCTTGTTTGTTGTTGTGGGACCTTAATGCTATCTCCTAGCACAGGGGGTGGACGTTTGGGTTCCACATGGTCGGGTGGATTGTGCTTATTCATCCATTGGGTTCCCTTGCTGATGTTCATGTTTGAGGTGACTACTCATGGTGATGTGGACTTTTTCACTTGTTCTAGTTTGAGTGGAATATCTTCTTGTACTTGCATTGAACTGTATTCAGTTGTATTATATATTATATTCTTGATGTACTCTCCTCACATGTATTCGAGGAATTTTTTTTGTACAAGTTGTAATGATGTAATTGACTTGATGAACTGTCCCTTGTAATGAAAAATGTAAATGATGTTTATTGCATATGTTAGTTAATTAAATGATCTTTGATATTGTTATATTGATGACATGAAATGGATATTCACATTGGATTATTAGATAAAGTGATGGATTTAATGTACTCTGTAATGTTAGAAAAATCATGTTTAATGGATTAATTCTTGTTATTTTGGTTAATGGGATTCTTGTACCATAGTCATGGAACCTTAGAAGACATAGTTTATATTACATAGTTTAGAACTGCAATCCTAGTATGTTGTAGTTAAAAAAAAAAAATTGTTCCATTTTCTTAGTGTTATGGCATGTTGTCCTCTAGGGTTTCATGGTGGGGTGTTACATTATATACCTGAGTATGACATATATTTACCTCATTCATTCTTTCATGATGCAAGAGCATCCAGTGGTGTAAGGGAAATCCTACATCACCTAAAAATATTTTCATTTCTTGTTTGTAGTTTCTTAGATGTTTTTGCATTTCTGGATACCCATTTCATCGAATAAGAATTCCCAACTTTCAGAACTTCTTTTCTGCTTTTTCTGCTCAATTGCTATTTTTATTAGGTATGAATTTGAAGGTGTGAGGAGGAAAAAATTTAAGGGAAGCTTCAAGATAGAAAATTAAGCACTTTTGCAAAAGAATCAAGTCAAGATCATTCTTGGTTTGAAAGTTATTCAAGTTTCAGTTTTTGCTTTTTGCCCTGAAAAGTCTTTCGAGTCCAGTTTGAGGCACTAAACAATCTTGTATGGGCCTAGAAATCGTCAAAATTGGCAAAGCAGGTTCTTAGTGCCTTCTTCATTTTGAGACCTTTCCAACGGTTCAAACAGTTCATCAAATGGAGTCTCGGATTAAAAGTTATGGCTTCTGGAAGTTGGTCAATTTTTGGAACATTGCTAATTTTTGAATTAGGACTCAATTTTTGAATTTCAAATTGTAATTTTCAGAGCCAAAATGCTAAAACTCATAATTCAAATGTTGTTTTTGGCTCCAAACCGAAAAGGATCATAGTTTCTAATTTTTGGGTAGCTTTTTTGGAGGAAAGAGTGCATACTAAGAAAAGGGAACTCCTGTATTCTTTTGTAACTAGCATGTATTGCAAAACTTGAAGATTTGGGATCCTCTACATGTAACCATTTCATTATTCTGAATAAATAACATTCTATGGTTTTTTTTTTGTGATATTATGTGTCTTGGTTTAGCACCCTTGTCATTTCATCTTCCAAAATTTTAGATACATAGGTTCTTTTCCAATTTATAATAGTCCATCTTGACTAAGTTAAATATTCTTCCATGGATTGATGCCATATATAATTCTCATGTATAATGATTTAGATATTTCATGAAGATAAACCTCCTTCCTCCTAGGACATCCATATCTTGTATTTTTTTTCCTTTATTCATTTCTAAGTTATAATCCAATTTTTAACTCAATCTATTCCTTCCGATGAGCATTTATACTAGTTCAAATAATATTTTTTGTCAGATTAGAGTAGCTTGTCCTGTTGTGACTTCTTGAGAATAGACATGGTCATCTACTTAATAGAGAAATTATTTAGTTCATCTACTTAATATATATAATAATTACATACTTAACTACCAAGCATGTACGTTCCTTGATTACTCAAGATTTTGAATATATAATTCTTCCCTTCTTTATTCCATAGGCAATAATTTTTCCTTTCATGATTAAAGGCATACTGTCTTATCCATTTTCTAAGGGATCAACGATACTAATAGTTGATCTTCTAATTTAATCACATATAGATTTGTGTAGTAAATTTTTCTTTCTCATTACTCATAAGCATTGACCTTTCCACTACCTTTCACTACTAGTTCCAATAGCTTATCTTTTATCCTTTCCAACCTTTTCTTGGTTGAATAATGACTTACAAAGAAGTCAAAATTTCTTTCTATTTGGAAATACATCAATGTACTTCATTTTTATAGGCTACTTTATCCAAGTCTATCTACTATCCTTCCTTAGTGTTTACATGATATTAGATCATCTTAATAGTTGAACTCTTAGCAAACATTTAATCTTCCCAATTGATCGAATTGGTTTAACATTCCTTGTTTTTGGTTTTTGATAGTTGGTTATCTATTACTTTCCTTTCTTAACTTCCTTGATATGTCTTGAATATACTTTTTCATTCCAAAATTGGATTCATCGTCATCTTCTATTCTCTTTGATTCAACAGTTAGATCTACCATAACAAGATCTAATGAATATAGCATAATTTACAAGATACACAAGAATTTCATTCTAATTCTCTTTTCCATGAATACTAATATCAGCAAGGCCTCTTTCATTGTTGATGTTGTCAAAGAATCACTTATGACAAATGTGTCCTCACCTTAGTCTGTTGTTTCCAAAATATTCTTTCAATTTGACACATAGTCCCCTTTCATAGACAATTCCTTCTATACGTAAGTTTACTTTCATTGACAAGTTGGCAAATTATATTCATACTTCAACCAAAATATTCTCTCAACTGAGCCTTTTTTGGATTTAATCTAATTCACTTTTTTTTAAGTTCCCAAATAACAATCATCTTTCTAAGTGATTTTGTCCCAATTATTTTTAACTTTATTTTCTCATAACTATAGACATTTTAGGATTGTTTGTCTTCTTTCTCCTTTTCAATTGGGATCTCCAATTTGATGTTGCCTATTCTAGTTGGTGGAATCATGTCGGCTTTTAATTATTCGTAGGTTTCTTCTTTTCTTGACCTACTGGTCCCTAATATTCTTTCAAAAGTATCAAATTTCTCTCTTGACTCTAATTAACAATGCAAGATTTTAACCTTGTATCAAATCAGGTTTTTCAAGGGTTTATCGAACCTCTTGTTGCCTCTTTAGTTTTTTTTGTTTCATAATATGTTGACTTACTACTTCAACATAAGTTTCCAATTTATGCTATCAAATAGTTCTCTTCCAATAATGCATACTTATAGACTCATAATATCCCTACTTAATCCAAATTCCTTGAATTTTTGCAACTACTGGTTTCTATCAATAAGGGGAATTACTTCAATCCTCTCTATCCCTTAGAGTCATTTAAACAATTTCATAGGATGAAGGTACCCATCGGTAATCCTCCATAACCCTCCTACTAAACCTGGTTGCCTAATCTTCTACAATCCAAGGTGTATCATATTGAGTTGTTGGTTTAGGAATTTTCAATTTTGGGAACAATTCTTTTCTAGTCCCCAATGCAAAAATTTTTATAGGAATCTAAACTTCCCATTTTCTTTCCCATTTTTTCTTTCCCTCTTGCCATCTTGGCATAAGAATTTTTTAACCTTTAACTTTCGATAAGGTTTACACTAACATAATGAGCCCATAGGCTCTAGAGCTAAAGCTCATAGCTCTGATACCATGTGTAGCAACCCCATTGTTCTACATTTTGCTTGGTCTTCCATCACTGGACAAATATTGCAGTTTATACTTCTATTTGCAATGCAGTTTCATATTTTGGTGCCACCTAAAATCTTCTATCATGCATTTTGGTTTTTTTTGTGTTATGACCAAGTCAGTATTTAAATTCACTTTAAATATCTCTTATAACTTTTGAGTGAGTCTTTTATACATTTGTGTTGTATTTGCAACCTTGTTGATGCATTAAGAAATGACTATAGTTCTACCCCACTTCTCTTATTTCAAGTGTTGTCATTACCTTATATGGCATGTTATAATGTTTCCTTAATTATCCCTATGTCTTTCAAGTGTTTTTTTATTTTATTTCATGTGCTTTTAAATATATGAACCAACGCTTATATATGCGTTATCTCCTCCCTTATACTCTAGCTCACCTTAAAAATTTACACAACCTTTGTATTATATAAAAGGTAGTGCTATATAAGAGAACCCGACCTATGCATTATTTATATTATAATATATAATATATACATTTGTATACAATATATCACGTATATGTATATACATATATATATTTATATGTTTTCATTGACTCAAAATCAACATTCAATATTTGAATGCTTATACATGCTTTTACATTTCTTCAATGCCATTTTATTTATATTTATATATCAGATATTAATATATTTGTATATACATAGATATACATACATATATATATATATATATATATTTCCATTATTGTATATGCATATATATACATATGTATATAAATGTCAATACATGCATTATCACCTTTCATTATATCAACACACATGTTTATATACTTATATTAAATATATGCATATATATGATGTTCAATTACTCACATATCATATCTTATGATTGTATCATTGATAATTCATATATACACATATTTGATATAAGTATTTACTCATATATATAAGCAACTGTATCGATCAATATATATACACGAAGTGGATATATTTATAACTCATTGATTAATTATAACCACATAAAGAAGAACTCACGTAAGGAAAAATACTTAAACAAATAACGATCAATCAAGAAACCAAAGAATAAAACAAAAGTCATTTAATTCAAGAAAACATCCTATCACAATCAAGGATGACTACCCAATTATTCCAAGAAGTCAAGGCTATGACCAAAGGAACTTACCCAATTCCCAAGCTACTAACTTGACGTAACCAACTAAAAGTGTGTGTGTGTAAGCTTAGTTAGACTCATTTAGGGCTACCCAACCAATAAATTCTTTTGAGTGATACTTCCCCTCCCTTCCATAGGATTGAATCTGTCCTTGCACCCAACTTAGCTCAACACCAAGGTAGTTAGATGTTCATAATAAATCCAAATTTGTATCATAATACATTTCTATCAACAAAGCATTAGAACATTCATATTGCAATACATAACATTCTATCAATTCAAAACATATTCATTCTTTTGAAATCATTAACATTGTATTGCATATTCACATATTTCATTCACATAATCAAACATATTAAAGTCACTATTTACATTTATTAACATTTTTACTCATAATGGTAAAAGTAACTTGGTAACTATGAAACGAGATGTAACATTAAACCATACTTTGATATCTGGAAATATAATTATGATATGATTATTTTTATGTGGATAAATGTTTGAATGTATTTGAATTCAATATGATTTTGTGTTTAATTTATGGTTGTTAATGGTGTGTATACTTTAGATGAAACTAATCTCATGCAACTAGAAGAACTGTAACCTACAACAACTGAAGAGCTCCACCTGCAACCAAAGGATTCCAAGTAGATTATAGGGGAGAGTCCAAAACACTGAGAATGTGATAGTTACAAGAAATGATGGAATCAATCATTGAAATGGTCAATCATGAGTAACCAGATCATCCAATAAGATGAAAAAAGGAAGAAGTATGTATTGATCAAGAAGCCAATGTGATAGTTTTCATAGGCACGTCTCTATCAAACCATTAGGGTAGAGTTTCAATTCTATTTTTTTCTTCTCTCTTTTCAAGTATTGTTTTTGATTTCAAAAACTTGTCATCTCCCTATTTTGAAAGAGTGGACATCTACATTTAGTTTTTTGTATTTAGTCCTTGTGTGAATAAAACTCCTCCCGAGCCTATATATTTGGATCGATGGTTAATGAGAAAATCTAGTTAGAAAATATATAGTTAATAGTTCTAGTTTTTTTTCATAGACAATAATTCATTGTTTATTTTATATTATTTAGTTTTACTGGATATGTACTCATGAATGAGAGATTTGTAGAGATTTTTTTCATCTTGTAAGAGTTTAGTTCTATGCAATAAAGGAATTCATTTTACCATCATGATTGGTTGATTCAAGTAGGGTACATTTGATTTTCCTATATGGGTACAACAACTTGAGTAACAGAAACTCAAGGTATTGTTCACCCACCTTGATTTTTGTCATTAGATTAAAATATTATAGTATTTCATTCATGTCAAGTAAACTCTTAATTACATGCACATGAATGATATATTATATCATGGATTATGCTTTTTAATGTGTCTTTTATTCATTCTCTAGAGGATTCAAGTAGTTAGAAGTAAGAGTTAGTAGGGTGAGTGCAGGATCATGGGGGTCCAAAAAGTGGCGATATGATGAAAAAGTGGTCAGTGAAATTTTCTCCATCCAAATTTGATGAAATTAAAAGGGTTAAATATAATATAAGTCATACTTCGAGTTTAATAGATAATTATTATTAATTTTCTACATGTATTATGACTAAATTCTTGATTGATAGGCTAATTGAAAATATCTATAATTCTCAAATGATTTCACATTTTTTGAATCCAAAAGACATTAAACATTTTATGCTTCCCATACTATAGGATAAAAAAAAAATGAATTTCATGTCATGCCCCAAAAATTTACCCAAATAAACTATATACACAACCACAATTTTTTTTTGGGAAAATACACATAAACACTAAGATTCATTAACCACACATGAACATGATAACACAATAATGATAAGATTAGTATTAAATATATTTAATGATATTGGTAACATTAATATGAGAATCTTAAACAACACTCATGCATACTAGATGTCAAGAGATTTTATTTTCAACTCAATCATGAAAACCATATATGAGGGGAAAAGTTAATAAGTGTAGTGTAGGAAAATGCATACCTTTGCATTTTCACACTTGTTTGGGCCCACCTTGTTTTATTTATCCCTATTTATGTCTTAATTGGTCCTATTTTTCATCCAAAAGCCCTATGAATTATATATTTTTTTGGCCAAACCTGACATTCTCCAATGGATAAATGATAATTTAATGATTCTTTGAGTGTCCCTAATTTTTGGGTCAGGACTAAGATGCCACCTAAGGCGTCTTTGTCCCCTAGAGGTCTCGGGACCCTAATTTTGAAAGCACCTAAATAAGTCCCTTTATGGAGTCTATGCCTCAAGTTTCATGCCTTGAGACTAAGACACCACCTAGGGAATCTTAGTCCCCCTTGAGGTATTTTTGGGACTTAATTTCAAATTGTGGTGGGATTTATCCTCCTTTAATTAATGAATATATATGTCGGCCTGGTGTGATGTAATTATGGGATATTAAGCATAGATAAGTATAAATGCAAGGTTCCTTCTCTCATTTTTCATATCTAGCAATCTAAGCATCCAAGCATTCAAGTATTAGAGCATGCAAGATCAATTCATCGAGCATTTGGAGCTATCATCAAGATTCAATTATCATATCAAGGATATTCTTGCATCATGTGTGTTTTTTTTCTAGCATTTGTGATGTGGGATTTTGATTCAAGCAATCAATTCAAGTTCATATCTATCAAGCATCTCTTTGATTCAAGATCCATATCCATTACAACCATTTCATACAAGTTTGTAGACTTTATAACAATGGTTTGGTGAGTTGTAGCATTGCATGTTGTCCATTCATCATTTGCCTTCATTATTTCATTTTATTTCAAGGTTTAATTACCAAGAAGGGGTTTGACCAAGGAAAACCCCCATTCACTAAAAATCAACAATTTTTTCCCCTCTTGTATGTTTTTGGTTGTGGATTTCGGTTGAAGACTTGAAGATCATTTGAAGTGAAAAATTGCAAAGTTGCAAAGTTGCATTGCAAAGTTGTCATCTTCACAGAAACTCACCTACAGGCTAAATCCAGAAGTTTCAGAACCTAAGATCAAAGAAGAAAAAAGTGTAGACATCAAGCCTTAGGAACACATCTAGAGATTACCAAAATTCCAAATGAGGCTAAGACAACAATAATGGTGTCTTAGTCCTCCCGAGGGTATTTTTAAAAAATTATTCTATATCAAATTCTAACATCCGAAGATTCCCATCTGCCTCGAAAAACAATGGCGGGACTAAGACAATAGTAAGGGAATCTTAGAACTCCATAGCACATTTTGGAAGCTTCTTTGCATTTTTAGAATCCTCTCAATATTTCTAGACTTCCTAGGTACACATATCCTAACTCCTTGTTGCACAATTTCATCACTTGCATCCTTCATTTAGCTTGTATTACTAGGTTTTGTGAGTTGACTGCTTATTGCTCTTTTCCAAGCATTTTCTTGGTGGTGAACTGCTAAAAGCTTAAAGAATCCCCTCCTAGGTCCTCTTTGTTGAGAATTGACTCACCTTGTGAGGTTGATAGTCAATCCAATTAAGACTCCTAGGAAATTATTGAATGATAATTGGATAAAGATAATCCTCACATATCACCCCTTTTATCTATTGTTCATTTTGGTGAACCTGACCCTTTTGAGCATTCATTTTATGATTTTGAGTTCATTAAAGTCCTAGATCTAGGTTGCATTCATTCTTGCATTGCATCTTGCATTAGTCAAATTACATCTAGGGTTTCTTATATTTGCATTAGTGAAATTGCATACAGGTTGCATTTTTGTTTCTTGCATCATCTTATCTCAATGCAAAACTGAAAAATACATTTTCAATCATCCTAATTACATTTAGGAACATTGTTATTGCATCCAAAATTGAGAAAAATTGCATTCAATTGCTTCTCACTAGTTACTTTTTCTTGCATTCATTTACATATTTTTTTGTTTCTAAACACCAACATCTTGAATAGGAAATCTGTGAACACTGTATATAATCTAGAATTTGTTGTCTTTTTGATAAAAACCTTTGCTAGGACTAAAACACCCTTCTTGGTGTCTTAGTCCCTCTTAGGATTTTTGGCTGAGAATCCTCTCTCTGTTGTTTGTTATCTATTTCAGTCCCTAGAACTTTAGAATTTCACTAGTAGGACCAAGATTCCCTTACTAGCATCTTAGTCCCTGTTGACTTTGACTTTTTGAATTTCAAGATCTGAAATTGCTTTTTCGTGCTTCTATTGCCTGCCTTCAATTTTTTGTTTTAGTTTGCAGAATTCTTGTTACTCGAATTTCTTTCATTTTAAGTGTAATTGCAAGCATAGGATATTGTGTTCATTGCACTTTCTTTGGTTTATCCCTTGTATGAGCTATAGTACTTGGTTTCCTACTACTAATACTATGGTTAGATGAAGTGTGAGACTCATGGAATCCCACGATAAAACACTTCTTGTGGATCTTGGGTTATCAAGCTATCTTACTTTTGGTATTGGTATTAGTTCACTAGGTATGGACCGTACCTTTGATACATCTTTTGCTATGCCTACCTTACCTACAAGTTCTATGCCAAGTGTTCAAATAATGGCTGATCATTTCCCTCAAGAAAACATAATAAAAATGCATGAAGGCCTAGCTCATTTACAAGATAGCATGAGTATTGAAAACATTTCCAACATTGTTATACCTTCCATAGATAGTATTCACGGCATGATGGAAAGTGATCAAGGATTGGAAGTTGTGCATAACATAGCTCACATCTTTGGAAAAAATCTTTCTTCCACCACTAATGGTGCTCAAGCTTCAAACAATGTGCAAAGCCAAGGAGGAAATCAAACTCCTCCCCCTTCAACCATAACATCCATTCCAACCTATATCAATCCTCAAGTAACCACAATGATGCAAAAAACTAGCAATATCCTTCCTACCTCAAACATTTCCACTAGTGCTCCTTATACCTATGTGGCATCTAATCTTATATCTCCTCCCGTAAGCTATCCATTCACTAGTCCTTCCAACACATACACACCACCACCATATTCACCTCCACCGCAAACCACAAGAAATGATCCTATCATTAACCACCTTTTACAAAGCCTTTCATCCATTCAATGGCAAGTTTACACCATAAATCAAAATCAAAATGGTCCACCTTCATACTATGCCAAAATCAACCCACTATCTTTGGAGATATTGAGAACTCCAGTGCCACAAGTTATAGAGATCCCTAGATTTGAGAAATATGGAGGAAAGGTAGATCCTACTAATCATGTTAATGCCTTTACTACTTTGTGTAGTGACTTTATCCTTTTGGTTAAGCTTTATCCCCAATCCTTGAAAGACATTTCCTTGGACTAGTTTTATGCATTACCAAATAACTCAATTCATTTATTTAATGAACTTGTTGAGGAATTAATTAACCATTTACAAGTGCATATAATATGGTTCCTGAGATGACATTGGTTGATTTGATGAGATGCAAGCAAAATGAGGGTGAAAAAGTCACTGACTTTATTTCACACTTACAATCTCTTTATTCCGAAATTAATGTGAAGATTATCAATTCCAAACTTCAAAATATGTTCATATAAATTTTACAAAATAAGATAAGAGACAAGCTTACCATGATGAAATTCCCTTGCTTCGTGAATTTATGTATTTCCCTTCAAGATTATCAAAATTCTATAGGTAGTAGTGAACTGAAAACCACCTCTACCCATCCTAAAAAGTTTGAAGCTTTAAGTCAAAACACCTACCAGCCTTTCAGAAGACAAAATAAAAGTTTCCTTCAACTAAATTCCACCTCTCAACCTACCCAACCAGTTGATACACAAGTAGCTGCTATAAAGAAGAGTAATCCTTGTATCTTTATGGATCCACAAAGACAATTTATACCCTTACCTGACACACTTTACAAGATTATGACTTAGCTATTAAAAAAAACATTCTTACCTTACCTCCCATTCAACCCCTTAACCCTAGCAATCCCTTACCTCCGATCTTTAGACATAATGCCTATTGTTCTTATCACCAACAAAAAGGACATGATACAAAAAATTGCAAGCATCTTAAACATCTTGTGGAAGACCTCATTGATTCTAATTATATCCAAATTGGAGGTGTGAATGACAAAGGTAATAAGTTTGTAGCTCCTCCCAACCAAAACTTGCAAATAGTTACCAATCCCATGCCCAACCATAATATTTCATTTGTTAAGGCTAGTGAAACTAAGATCAATGTGATGAATGTTGACACATATAATGAGAATATGAGCAATAATGAACAAAATCCTAAGGATTCTAATGGCCAAATTCTTATTAATACAAGGATAGGAGTGATTGACATAGAGCCTCATAAACAACAAATCATAATGCCCACTGACATTAATTTCTCTTCAGAAGAAACAATCACACATGCACCTAATGGTCCTCTTTACATAGCCAATAGATTCAATAGGGATTTTAATTGATCTCATATGTTGAGAGAATATGATCACATAAGAACTCTTATATGTGCATGAACTTACTCAAGATAGATATGATAAACTGAAAGCGTGGATTGAAACACATGATGGTTTTGATCGTGCTATGATGGGCTCAATCACACTCCCTTTACAAGTAGGACCAAAGAAATTAAATATATCATTCCCTATCATATCTAATTCAAACCAATTTCATGCAAATTTTGGCTACAAATGGCTTCTCTCCATGAATGTGGTCCCATCCGTTGTCCATAAGTGCTTAAAGTTTCTAGTTGGAAATGAAATATTCACCGTGAACCATAGTGTCTTTAGACCTCCATCTTTCCATGGAAATGTTTCCTTAGATTATATTTGGCCTGTGCCCATGGAACCTATAAGACCCCGTGAAGACTTCCTTTTCCTATCCTACCAAAATTTCAAAGAAAAATGCAGAGCCAGGCTATCCCTTGAAAATTTTCCTCCACCCCCTGAAGAAAAAACTAGTGAGCCTAAAGCCCTTCCAATAAACCAAGACCCATCCATCAAAAATCCCTTGCTTATTTCCCATAAAAGACCTAGAGAAAACCAAACAAGTCCTAATCTGCCTCATAAGAAAATTTATAAAGCCAAAGAAAAAGTGGTTGAACAACCTTCCATGGTTTCTTTTGTTCTTCCCTCACAAGAAGAAAAGGAACCTGTGGTTGATAAACCCGCTCCTACACAAATGTAACTTGAACACTGTAATAAAAGAAACAAAAATGCTATAAAGTGTAGGCGTAGATGTCATGCTATTGCTCAAAAGATGAATGAAGAGAACAACATTGAAAATAAAAATCTGAACTTGACAAAAGAAATAAGTGATGACCCTCCTCTCTTACCTGAACCAACAACTCCTATGTCTTCAACACAACAAGGACCAACACCTTCTATTGATATTATCATTTTTCCTCCTATTGTGGTTAACTTGGATGATGATAAGGAAACTGCTAAAATTGATGAGGAAGTGCATAATGAATTGAATTTGTTATTTTCCTCTTCCATGAGCTTAAATGATAACAAACATGTTGATCCTCCTAAACCGAGTGATGCACCATGTGTTGAACCTAGTGATTCTCCTAGTACAACACTTGATGTTGTCCCTCTCGCTAGTGATTTTCATTCCCCCTATACTAAACAAGAATAGGATGAAAATTACCTGCTGGATGGTTGACTCACATGTGCTTTACTAGTCTTTTATCTTTTCTTTTTCTTTTTCTTTCCTTGTTTCTTTCTTTTGGCTTTTGATTGCATGTGTGTATTATGATCCCCGCGATGTTTTGTTTGATTTTTCTTCACTCCCTATGCATTCCTCTATTTTTACCTTCATTCTTCTATATGTCGTAATATTTTTGAATTTTCATTGGCCTTTACCTTTTTCATTTCCATTTATGTCGTGTTTTCCTTTTGGGGATGATGCAAGGCATCGCAACACCCTATGTTTCTTCCATGTTGACCCAAAATATTTTTCATTATCTTTGCTTTCTTTCCATATTTTTCTTGTGTTTTCCTTTTGGGGATGATGCAAGGCATCAAGACACCCTATGTCTCTTCCATGTTGACCCAAAAAGTTTCTTTCATTTTGTTTTCTCCCTCTGTGTCATTCTTCCAGTTCTATGTGTATTTGGGAAATGATGACAATTCTAAGCTCTCTAATACCATTGCAGTAAAGACAGATACTGACCTCAAATCCATAGATCCCTTATGTTTTTTCTAGGGGGAAACTCTCTTTTCCTTCTTTTTCTTTTCCATGTTTTGGCTACTTTAAAGTAATTACTCATAGCAGTGTGTTTAACAATTTTTTTAAAGTGGGGGCATACATTGGCATTATTTTGGCATGATTTCATTTGCATATGTTTTCATGTTTCATGTGTGATTTTATTTCTTCCTATGATGTGTTTTTCCTATTGGTGGTGTCACTGGGTTTGATTTTATCTGAGAGCATGATATTCCCTTGTCCTCTCTTGGAAGTATTAGGTACAATGTTCCCCAGGATGAGACATTACACCTGTCCTCTCTTGGAAACAAGATGAGACCTTGTATTTATCCTCTCTTGGAGACATTAATCACAATTTCCCCTAAGAAAATACCTCACATGAACTAAGAAAAATCCCTTTGAACATCCCTCTTCCTTGGTTTATTTTTACTTTTTGTACCTTATTAAATTCATGGAGGTATGGATTTGGTATGGTCCCCTAGGGCTCACCTAGTGAAAACCTTGCTTCATTAGCCCTCGTGAGGATGCATTTTCTTTCTTTTGTCCTTATTAAATTCATGGGGGTATCGCTTTGACATGGACCTCTTAGGGCTAACCTAGTGGACAACTAGCTTCACTGGCCCTTGTGAGCATGTGCTTTGTTTGCATAGTGGATAGCACATTCCACTTGTAAACCTCTCTTGGAAAAATAGCTTAGACCTGGTCCATAACGCATTGGATGACTAGTTGAAGCTTGATCCATTACATTTTTCTTTTTATTTTTTATTTTTTCTAACTTTGATGGTGTATGTTTGTGATCTAGTTATGGCTTCATATATCATCTGCAAGTGTGTTCCTTTGTGCTTATGTTAGTTTTCCATAGGATCTTGATCCTAGGGACTTGGTCACCCTCTTGGTTATTGTCATCCTATCTTACTAGAATTAGTACATTTAAACCCCTCTTGATTGTGTGGTTGGCTACTTTAGTGTGATTTTGAAGCAAGCTCTTCCTCTCACTAAAGTGGGGGATAAATGTAGTGTAGGAAAATGCATACCCTTGCATTTTCACACTTATTTGGTCTTGCCTTTCTTTTTTTATCCCTATTTATGTCTTAATTGGTCCTATTTTGCATCCACACCCCCTATTAATTATATCTTTTTTTGGCTAATCTCAACATTCTCCAATGGATAAATAATAATTTAATGATTCTATCTGAGTGTCCCTAGTTTTTAGGTCAGGATTAAGATGCCACCTAGGACATCTTTTTCCCCTAAAGGTCTTGGGAGCCTAATTTTGAAAGCACCTAAATAGGTCCCTTTTTGGAGTATGTTCCTTGAATTTCATGCCTCAGGACTAAGACATCACCTAGGGCGTCTTAGTCCCCCTTGAGGTATTTTTCAAGATTTAATTTCAAATTTTGGTGAGATTTAGCCTCCTTTCATTAGTGAATTCATATGTTCGCTTGGTGTGATGTAATTTTGGGATATTAAGCATAGATAAGTATAAATACAAAGTTCCTTCTCTCATTTTTTATATCTAGCAATCTAAGCATCCAAGCATTCAAGTATTAAAGCATTCAAGATCAATTCATCAAGCATTTGGAGCCATCATCAAGATTCAAGCATCATATCAAGGATATTCTTGCATCATGTGTGTTTTTTTGCTGACATTTGTGATGTAAGGTTTTGATTCAAGCAAGCAATTCAAGTCTATATCTATCAAGCATCTCTTTGATTCAAGATCCATATCCATTGCATCCATTTCACACAAGTTTGTAGACTTTATAACAAGGGTTTGGTTAGTTTTATCATTGCATGTTGTTCATTCATCATTTCCCTTCATTATTTCATTTCATTTCAAGATTTAATTACCAACAAGGGGTTTGACCAAGGCAAACCCCCATTCACTAACAATCAACAAAATTTTCCCCTCTTGTATGTTTGTGATTACAGATTTAGGTTGAAGACTTGAAAATCATTTGAAGTGAAAAATTACAAAGTTGCAAAGTTGTTATCTTCACGGAAACTCACCTACAGGCTAAATCTAGAAGTTTCAGAACCTGAGATTAGAGAAGAAAAAAGTGCAAACTTCAAGCCTCAGGACCACATTTAGAGATTCTTAAAATTCTAAATTGGACTAAGATAACAGTAAGGGCGTCTTAGTCCTCCTGAGGATATTTTTCAAAAATTCTTCTAGATCCGGTTCTGACATCAGAAGATTCTGCATCTACCCCAAAAAATAGTAGCAGGACTAAGACAACATTAAGGGCATCTTAGTCCTCCATAATGCATTATGGTAGCTTCTTTCCATTTCTAGAATCCTCACAACATTTCCAGACTTCCCAGGTACACATATCCTAACTCCTTGTTGCATAATTTCATCACTTGCATCGTTTATTTAGCTTGTATTATTAGGTTTTGTGAGTTGAATGCTTATTGGTATTTTCCAAGTATTTTCTTGGAGGTGAACCCCTAAAAGCTTAAAGAATCCCCTCCTAGATCCTCCTTGTTGAGAATTGACTCACCTTGTGAGGTTGATAGTCAATCCAATTAGGACTCCTAAGACATTATTGAATGAAAATTGGATAAAGGTGACCCTCATATATCCCCTTTTATCTATTGTTCAATAAGAACTTAGATAAATACAATCCTTATGGAAAATATCATAATGGTATGGTAATTTGGAAAAGGAATCCATATGAAAGCCACTAGCAATGGGATTCTTTGTTAGTGAGCACATAAAAACACCTACATGAGTAGATTAAAGTATGCATCTGTAAAACCAACACCTTAGGTGCTTATATACTTGACCACACAATTCATTGCAAATAACTTATGTCTAACTAGGGATTAATAAACACCACAACCTACCTTGTTTAACACCACATTAAATTCATAACATGACCCTGTTCACCTAATACATACTCGAGGGAAAGAAGGGATACAACTGATATTTAGGAACACCACCCTCTAATCCTCTATATTAGTACATAACCAATCTTGTACCTTGGTGATCTCCAAGATTCATTATGGGAAAATCTTACACCCAAAATTTAATACATCAATAACCAAATGGAAATAAATCATTAGACCATTTTAGTCCCTTTGCCATATGAACTTAGGATTAATTCTTAAGATTTCCTAAAATGTGCTTCCCCATCCTAATTATACATTTAAAACTCAAGAAAAGGTATACTTAATAATCTTCTATATTTTCCTTTTGTTTTGTGACAAAGGGAATTTAATTAACCATATATCCTAACAACATTTCTTACCATTGGTTGAGATTAATAGATTTGATTCAAAATCATACATTCGTAGGGTTACCTTAGATATTCCAATTAGCCACATTATCCAAGAATATTTTTATTAACAAAAAGGTTTATTTTCCTTGCTTCAAAAGAACGATTACTTAACTTTTTTTTTCTATTTAAACTCATCTTGAATATGAATCCTTCACACAAAATGATAGAGAATGATAGATTATAAATACATAAGCGATCACTAAATAACTCGAGATAAACCATAGTTGATACTTACCCATTTACAACATACTATTCTAGACCACACTTAATATAATCCTAAGTATATTCAAGCCATCATAAGAATTACTTCTAAATGAAAATGGGAAAGATCACATGTCCTATGTGGTACTTCGATGCTAAAAAAAATGTAGGAAATTAGGATAGATAAAATTTTCCACATTTGCAAATTTAGAGAACTAGGATTTCTATACATATTGAATTTAAATTTTGATAATATCAATTGATAAATCACCACAACTAAATTTAAAATAATCTTACAATCAGAACTCTCCATTAATTAATAACTCTTAAAATTTTATTTAGTTTTTAATTACCTTTGAGGTTTAAATTTTTTTATACAATAACCATGGAAGCAACTATGTTCAACTAAGAACTAATTCCTTAACTTCCATCTCATAATCTAATCTCAAAACAACAATAATTTGATCTTCTAACCAATTTCTTCAAAGGGTTTACTTCACTCATCGACTCATAAAAGTAAATGTTTTGTGTTGGAGGGAGATTGAGATAGCACAAATATACACAAATACTTTTAATATTTTAGAACATATCGCAATGTAGAATTTACATTATATTTATGATGTGAGGTTGAATACCCCCTTAACACATGTTCTTGTACCTTTTTTAGAAGTTCCTTTATAATATTTCTTTTTAAACTTTAAGGCATTCGATAGAAAAAACCTCCTCTTTTATATGTTTCTTTATTTAAGAGAAAGTAGAATATTTATTTTAGTTAAAGTATATACATATATATTTAGTATAACTTATTTAAATTTTAATTATTTTAAAAGTGATAATTAAGACTTTTAAAATTTCATTGATAAGTATCACTTTATTTGTTTATAGATTATATATTTATAATAATAAGATATATTTATATTTCTAATTATATTTAATTTTTAAGTATTTTTCGTATAAATAAAGTGTATATGTATGATTTATATAATTATACATTATGCATATATATTTTTTTTTTTGAAAGAATAAATATAAAATCTAACTAATTGTAATACAAAAGGAAATTCAAAGAGTAAAATATTATGCTTTTAATTTTCCTTATAATATAGATTTGTGAAGACCTTTGTGTGAGTAAAATATGCATAAATGAATAACAAACACATCTAATAAGACATTATATCAATAGATTTAAATAACAACTAATCTAATTAAAGCAGAAATCCATTGAAAGCGTCTTATTGCTCTCTATCTCCAAAGATTTATCAAATCACTGTGGCTCTCAGATTGTGTAAGCACAGTGATTGTTAAAATGCCAATCTAGAGAATGAGATGCTATAAAATACAAGAATCTAATCCTATATGACGATTGTTAGATGATATCATGATAATATTGTAGATGAAATTGACATGAAGCTGATAAAAGAAGCTATTGTAAACTAAGATGCAGCTAAATGAAAAGCCATGATTATTATTGCTATTCTAAAATGATTGCTATTGCTATTGCTATTGTTGATTGCTTGATTGCTCTAATATGCTATCGCTATTTTTGATTGCTTGATTGCTCTAATATTATTTGTGCAGAGCAAGTTTGCACAAAGTTGGGATCCTTTTCCTGTAGAAAGAGGCTATATTTATAGATTCTCAATAGCATATTTGTGATGTGGCAGCAAGGATCTAGATTTGATTTGAAGGATTCAATGGTGAAGGATGAAGAAGCCTGAGATGATTATGGAGAAGTTTGCTTCTAATTTGTCTCAAATTTGTCTTCAAATTTGTCCATGAAGGCTGAGTTGAATTAATTAGATATGAAATATCTAATTTGGTAGGTGGATATGATGAGTGAAAAGAGGAAATAGCTGTAGAAATATGTCTTTATTTGAATATTTGGATTTATTCAAATTAGCAAAAGAGAATATTTAATTTAATAAAACAAACTATAGAAATTTGTTTATTAAGTAAACATAGAATAAATGTGGTAATTAAATAAAACAAAGTATTAAATTCGTTTATTTAATTTAGATGAAATAATATGATAAAGATAGAAGAATTAAATGTGAACTATATAAATAAATATTTCTATTTATTTATAAGTAGATGAAAATAGAAGGGTTAATTAATCAAATAAATTGTATTTAATTAATTAGATTATCTAGACCATTTTTAGGTGTATACATTTTGTCCCTCTTTGAAGTGATGTGTTTATGCATTGCTTCAAAGAGAATTTTGTTGCTGATGCTAGTACTGATGAAATTTTTTCAATAGTTCTCATATATTGATTGTCAAGTGATGATGGATATATGCCCCCTTGGGAGATAAATTGATGATTTTTGGATTTTTTGGATTTTTTAGAAATTTTCATTTTTTTATGATTTTTCGATGATTTGATGATAATTTGATGATGAAATGATTTATCTCCCGAAAAAGAATGTGAAAATACCCTTGTGATGATATTTGAATTAATCCGCTTGGAAAATAAATTAAATTAATCCCACCAAAATACCTCTTAATAACTCTTTAAAAAGTTAAAAAGGTGAATTTTGAATTCATTTGTGCACTTTGTGATTTTGAAATTTGAGAGTGAGGGTGATTTTGAGCAATTTGGAGCAAGATTTCCATCCCATACCACACTCACCATTTCTAGTGTGTTGTTGACACAACCACTTGGCCGCGTACGAACCTCCGGTATGTACCCTAGAACTTCCTCATACTTTGTGTTTTCTTGATTTTTGTGTTTTATTTCATTTTGAATTTGTTTGCTTTCTTTTAACGCATACATAGGCTGATGTAGCGCATACGTCTGTTTTAATGCATTCACTGAAATAGTGCATAGGTCAGTTGTTGTAGCACATTGATAGGATGAAATAATGCATAGACAATTTTAGTGCATAGGATAGATAGTTTAGTGCATATGCAAGCTAGATTAGCGCATAGACGAAAATGACACATAGGTGATATAGAATAACACATTTGGACCTTGAAATGGTGCATCGACTGATTCAATGCATTGGTTTCCTAAATTAGCACATTGATGTCCTGAAATGGTGCATGCGTTGATTTAGCGCAATGACCACCTATTTTTAGCTTTGATGGATTTGAATGGCGCATTCAAGTCAGAATGATAGATTTTGTCAATTAACTCCTTGATTTTTTATCACGTTAGCCTTTGAGTTGATGTTGATTGATGATCCTGATAGGGTAGATGTTGATCAACCTCATGATAGGTGAGGTTTGATGATGATTGATGATAATTAACCTCATGATAGGTGAGGAATAATTATAGTTTGATTGAGAAACCTCATGATAAGCGAGGTTGATTTGATTAATTGACCTCATGATAGGTGAGGTTCAATGATAGTTATTCATGAGATTTTGTCAAAGTCTCACCAGGGCTGATTAGATTTGATAGGTTGATTGATGTTTGACTAATTGACAAAGATTATTGACTTTTGACATTCTTTCATGATAGGAGTCTTTGATGAACCTACAAATCTAAGAGCGGTTTCCCGCGACTTTTGATTTGATACCACAGTTAGTGCAGGCTGAGACAACTGTTATCACATGATGTGGATTGGCTTCCCTTCTAGATAAGCCCCTCATTAGGATTAATAGGAGACTATTGACTTCCCTAGCAAAGAGATGTCATAGTGAGCACAATACCTTACACCTTCCTACTGGTGAGATGACAGTGACCCTCAAGGATGTATGGCAGATTTTGAGGATACCTATTGTTGGGGAGCTGGTAGCTTATGATTCTTCAGAGTAGGGTGGCACTGATGCACTGCGTTGAGTGTTTGAGGATGGCCATATTTGTGGATATGATATTTCATGGCGAGAGATGTTTGATGACTATGCTACTTTGCCCTCGATTCTTGTCGGTTTCATTAGAGGATTCCTTTGTCCTGATCACAGGTCAAAGGGACTTTTTGTTGGGTGGGGCTATATTTTGGAGAGCATGATCATCCATGGTACCAGATATGCATGGGGTATGAGCATGCTTTCTTGCATATACTATGATTTTCATCAATTTATCTACCTTGGAGGGGCTAGTTTGTCTTCAGGAGTTACATTACTTTAGGTGTGGGCATGGGAGCATATAGTTGTTATGTCCTATGATGGTTAGATAGCGAGTTACCATGAGGCCGTATGTTCACATATATTCAGGTTGACTTACTCAACCTAGACTGGGAAAGTTGGAGCATTGGAGGAGATTCCTTGATGATATAGAGACAATTACATGGCAGCTTTATCTAGATTGTGAGCATTGGGATGATGATGATATAGAGATGTCATACTTATGCCAGTCCATGTACCTAATTGGTAGGACCCGTTTTGTGATCAAGAGATTTTTGTTGAGGAGGGTGCTTAGACAGTATGGCATTGTACATTGCATGCCCCAAGGTGTTGCATATTATGCCTTATTTCAAGTAGATTCCACTAAGTGGGGACCTAGCTTATCATATGATGATGTAGTGCAAGAGTACTAGGATTTACAAACCTTTATTTGGGAGATTCATCCTGAGATTATCGAGGCTCCAGTTATAGCGGATTATGCACAATACCTTTCCTTACATCCTTTTCCCTAGATCTCCATTCCAGATGAGCTTGTGCTACTACTAGGTGAGGAGGAGATTGTAGTTGCACATAGTCATCAACGTAGGCAAGATGAGGGAGGTGAGGAGGAGGAGGATGTGGAGAACAGTGGTAATGAGGAGAGAAATGGTGATGAGGAGGGAGATGAAGATGGTGGAGATGGAGGTGGAGGTGGTGGAGATGGGGGTGGAGGTGGTGGAGATGGTGGAGGAGGAGGAGGAGGAGGCCCAACATTGGATGTTAGAGACTTCATAGTGCCTCATAAGAGGCAATCAATGGTAGCTCCCATAGAGAAGCGTGTGTAGATTGTAGTACCCTCCCAGCATCAACAGACCCAAATTGTGAGCTTACAGGTTTAGGTATAGACATTACAGGGTTAGCCGATACAGGCCTGGGGGTTATTAGTGTAGACATAGACATAGATGCAGTCATAGGCACAGGCCCATGCATAGGCTCTCTCACAGGTATAGGCATAGTTGGAAGTTGCATAGGCTCAGATAGCCTCCTTGACAGTCGAGAGAGATGCAACTAGATGGGTTGCAAAGTAGGCACAGGGATTGGCTAATAGATTGAAGAGACTAGTTGATGGTACCTCTGTGGCCAATTATATGAGAGAGGTTCTTCATGTGGGTAGAGAGTCCTAGTATTATAGGGGTTGATACTATTATGTAGCTCCTATAGAGCAGAGAGTTAGCTATGCTCAATCTCAATCAGGCGAGACTCATTGCAAGACTAGTGGGGGTGTGACACAACCTCTACAGTGAGATCCGAGAGATCCTGGTACATTTGGTGAGGGAGGCATTATTCTAGAGATTCCAACACCATCTAGGGCCAACACCACATAGCTCCATGATTGGATTCCCTTATGTATTTTGAGACATGATGTATACTCTGAGTTTTTGATTCACAACCATTTTTTATGTTGTATCTCTTTACATTTCAGAGATCATTGTATACTTGACATTATGATTTTTAAGATTTATATGCTATGTGGTGGATTTATCGATCTATATGCATTCTATATGGTTCCATGATGGATGGTTTCAATTTCTTGTCCTATATGCCATGTGCGATTTATATGATGATGTTATAAATGCAATTTATGGTCATGATGACATGCTATGATTTTATGATGATTTATATATGATGTTCCATGTGATTATGCTTATAATGATGATGTATTGATGAATAGTTCCATAGTTTCTACATGGATCAATAGATTTTTGATAATGTCCATACACAAATGATATGATTATGCAACTATATGTATGATTTTGCATATGATGTTTCTATAATATATGACTTGATAATGCAAATGGAATATGATTCACTTAATTTTTTGGTATTTCTAATGCAAAAATATGATGTAATGAATGGATAAATGAATGATTAATATAATGATACTTCTAATGTGTGATGTATGATATGATAATGTTAATGAAAATGCCATTATGTAGATGATTTTTTATTTTTATTTTTCTCAGGCAATTAGATGATGTGATGCACAAATTAAAAATATGGTATGATAAATGCAAATATATGATGGAATGTAATGAATGAATGATTAAATAATATAACAATGCTTTCTAATGTATGAAATGTAAATGATTATGTAGCTACATGATAATGATGATGTTTTTGTTAATGTCAAGTATACTCTATCCATCAATGATAAAAGATAAACATCATTTTTGAATTCCCCAATAGTCTTTGGTATAAATTACTTTGCTGATGAAAACTAACATAAATGCAATCTAATTTTAGTGCATCCGAGTACTATTACGGTGCGTCCAAAAAATATTTCAGTGCATATGACCACTGTTACGATGCATATAGTATCTTATTTCACTAGTTAGGGGGTTTTCTTTCAGCACATTGACCTTTTCTTTTGGCGCATACGTCAATTTCTATAGTGCATAGGAATCTTATTTTAGCACATTCACATTTTCTTTTGGCACATCTAATTATTGTTATAGCACATTTGAGTATTTTTACAGAATCTTGAAAATCCAAGACTTAATCACTATTTTATGTACTGCAGGTACCAAATACGCTTGCCAAAGATGATTGTCGGAAACACTTACGCCGGTCAAAGAAAAAAATTCACAAATTACTAATGGTCTTTGTGGGGATTTAATTTCATTATTTATTTTTCCTTTGGTTAAGATATTGCATCTAGCTTAATTAAAGAAATAGTTTGAACCGCATGTCCACTGTGTTTTGAAATCAATAGGCTTATGCTCTCCCCTTAGCTGGGTGATCATAATGCTAGACTTGCTATCCTACTTTATTAACACCTTTAGAAGGACTATCGTAGTAGGAAAAAGTACTCACCCTATGGGAACAACTTAAGTGGGAACAACCAAAGCTAGGTTTTCCAACCCACTCTAATCAAAAGTGAATTTGGGGAAACCCACAATTCAATGGTTGTGTGCAAGTTAACCACCCCCAAAATATTTTTTCTAAAGATTTAGAGGTCTCCTGAGGGATTTTATCATTTGTCACGCCGAACGGATACCCTTTCTAAGAACTTTAGTGTAGAATCCAAACTATGTTAATTTCCAAATGCTTTTTATATCATGGTGCAAGGGGAAGGAAGAATCTTCCCCCAAGACACTCGCCATATAACTATCATAGACCCTGGCAAAAAGTGGAGGATTCAATTTTAGTTAAGACTCAGGAAAGGAAAAAACACTGGGGCCCTCTAGGGGGTGACAGGGTTGTGTGAGCTGGCATAGTTGTAAGTTGTGGGCTGTGATATTCTAAGTGATCTACTTGACAATTAGAAAGGTGCTTGAATTGTCTTTATTTGTGTCAAACTAGTGGAAATTGAAAGAATCGGACCTAATTCTAGAATACACACTTTTTGTCTAAATGTGTAGTGTTGAAAATAATGTTTAAAAACTTGCTTTTGTGTGCGTAAGTTCATTTTCAAAGATATCATTCAATTACATCATCAAATTCCAAGATTTACAAGGAAAACAACCCTCCAAAATCTTCCTCATTTAGAAAATTACACCCTGCCATCAATCCTTTTACTGAGAATAAGCAAAATAAATAGAGAGAACTCTGATCACTTCAAGTTTAGCGCAACCATACTTTGTTTCAGCACATTTGTCTAGTCTTTTAGCGCATCTTCCCTATTTAAACTGTGCGTCCAAACTATGTTTTAGGGCATCTATCTAGTTTTGCAACACAACTACATCCAATCTATCAACACATTTACCCAGAATACCAGGGCATTTACACTCTATTTTAGCACATCTACCTAGTCTATCAACACATCTACCCTATTTAACAATGCATATAGCTAGTTTACCAACGCACTTACACTCTTGTTCAGTGCATTTACCTAGTTTACTAGTGCATTTACACTCTGTTTCAACACATTCAGTCAATTTACCAGTGCATTTACACCCTATTTTAGTGAATCCAAGGTCTGTTATAGCGCATCCACAAAATAAAAAACTAGAGAGTTATTTTTACCTCCTATCAGACAATTGACATCAAAATTCGGATCTTTACCATAACAAAAACATTTTCTTAGTCAAACCAGTGTCTTAAACTTAGGAAAATTGGACCTTACAAGTCAAAATCTTCCAAATTAAACCAAGATCTTAAAATTTTAAAGTGCCTTATCATCAAACACAAATCTTGACTATTAAGTTAAGTTTCATTATTAGGATTAGTCATCCTACAATCACGAAACAAACAGTATAGAAAAGAGAAAAATATAACTTAGTCACATCAATAGAATCTATCATTTTATTTGACTTAGTTATTATCTTTGGCATTACTTCACCAAAAGATCAAATTTTAGTGAAAACCCCAACACTTGTATGCCCATTCTAACAAGGTTACAAAGACAAAAACTTAGAGAGAAAGAAATTGAAACACTAAATACCATGGCTAAAGAAAATCCCTTTCACAGATTCCACCAAAATGAACATAATGAAATAACTGAAGAGGATACCCAAACAACACAACAAGATCCTAATTTTCATAAATTTATGGAATAGGATGGAGAGAATTTTGGAACAGGATGGAGAAAAATACCTTTTGATGCTAGCTAAACTAGGTGCAAAACCTCTAAAGGACTTTGATGTCAATCGACTAAAAGAAGCACCTGTAAGAGCTAAAACTAAACCACAAAACATAGATCAAGTGAATGTCCTAACACATCAAATGCAAAAATTGCAACAAATTCAAGATATACAAAAAGGTACTCATTATAGGACATTTGTCCCTATCCTTTTGATGTAGACATGATACCACTTCTTATACATTGCGAATTCCAAAAATATGAAAAGTACAACGGTAAAACTGATCCAATTGATCATGTGAGGGAATTTAGAGCCATGAGTTTAGAATTTGTACAAGAGGAAACTTATCTAATGAGTTTATTTACAAGAAGCTTAGGAGGTCAATGTATGGAATGGTTCTCTAAACTACAACTAGGAATTCGATCTTTTGAGGAACTAGTTAGCAAGTTTATCTCACAATTCTCCTATAATATTCAACATGAGATAATGATAAAGGACCTTTACAATACAAAAGAAAAGAAAGGTGAAAAATTCCTCTCATTTCTACAATGATGGTGAAGGTTATTTTCTAGGTATCCTCATTCCATATCTAAAGAGGAAAAGATGGGACTATTCATTGATAACCTAACTGATGAGATGAGCTACATGCTTGAACTATAATGCCCACCTATGTTTGAGAAAGTGATTGAAAATTGGCTCAAGATCGAAGAAGAATTGGTCAAAAGAGGGGTAATAAAACATTACAATGAAGGATCAAACAATACAAACTCCTCGAATCACTACAATAATAATGATAAACCAAAGTTTTGGAAAAAGAGTAGAAATACTAGTAATAATGATGCTACAAATGAAACACAAAATGTGAAACTAGTATTTAATTTGATGACAACTACTACAAATACTAATCAAAACAATGACCAAAACATCAATCAAAGTGTCAATCAAAATAACAATCTAAACAATGGAGAATCCAAACCCCAATCATATCAAAAACCATCAAATTGAAGAAGATTCATGCCATTGGGACAAACAATAGAATCAACAATGAGAGAAATTCTTACACATGGACTTATCACATTACCTGAAGCAAGAAATTGGGAACCAAAAGTAAAGCCATCTTGCTGGAATGACACAAACTATTGTGACTTTCATAAAAAAAAGGACATAAAATGAATGATTGTATGTAGTTGAAACATCTAGTACAAGATTTTATTGACAACAAGAAAGTATTCGTAGAAGGACATCAAACGAACAATGATCATAGTGCATTTAAAAATCCTTTACCAAATTATGAAAAGGGAGAATATTCTTCTACAAATAGTAAAGGTAAAAATGTAAACTACATTTATGACAACACTATTCATTGTATTTTTTCGGTTGAGAAGAATGGTGTCGCTAACAATCAAACTAATAACCATGGAATCACTGACATCATACCACTAAATCTGATCTCGAACATGGTCACATCTAACAATCAAATCAATGCCATAAAAATCAAGGTAAAGCAAGATTACCAACTGGTCAACATGACAACAAGGGGGCAATACAAGGTAATATTGAAAGGAGTTGCATCTAAAACCATTACAGCCCCTTCAAATAAGTACAACATAGTTGATCAACTACAGAAAATACCAGCCCAAATATCAATATTAGAACTCCTTAAAATTTCACCATCTCATAAGGAGGTGTTGAAATAAGCTCTTGTGGCCACAAACTACCGAATAATCTGGAAGTTTTCCAATTCCAAGCTATGGATGGGACACTTAACCATGCCTCACTACCTATCATTTTTTGAACAAGATGACGTATCACTTAATCATCCACACAATGTTGAATCCCTTCATATTGAAGTATTAATCCACAAACGTCATGTTAAATGTGTCTTAATAGATGGTGGAGTTGGTTTAAACATTTGCACTTTAAAACTGATATGTGCACTAGGATATTCTGATAATGCTATTGATGCCAGAAGGAAAATCGTAATAAAAGCCTATGATGAAGAAGAGAGATTCTCCAAGGGATTGATCATGTTTCCCATTCAAGTAGGACCAATTGTGAATAATATAGTTTGTCAAGTTTTAGACAAAGAGTTGACATATAATATACTCTTGGGATGTCTTTGGATCCACAAAATGCAAGTAGTTCCTTTAATTTACCATCAGTGCTTAAAGTTTTCTGTCAATGGACAAGAAGTCACTATTTCAATTGACTACAACAATCCCCAATATAGTAACACACTTAAAACAACTCAAAACACTTCTAGTTCATCCAACAATGAAAGGTAACCAAACATGGTATCTAAATGGGTTGAGAAAAAGGATTAGTCAAAAGATACAAGTATCGCTGACTCCACTCCATCAAATAATGAAGGTCAACTGAATTCACTATCTCAACAATTCAAAGAAAAGATCCAGTTAACAAACAAAGGCATGGGAGAGTATTCCATTGTGAAATTTCTATTTCTTTCATAGTTGTTGTCATCTCCAAGATCATATGGGCAACCATTAACATTAACACAATAATCGTCAAAACCTACCATGGTTTTGGATGATAGATTTGTAAAGGCAGGTACTTTAGAAGATGAATCTAAAGATAAGGCCATCCTCAATTGGCTCTACAAAGATGAGGAAGCATCTACATCAGCAAATATCAACATAAAGATAGAACAATATGGAAAGGCAAAAGCAATATTAGAGAAAATGGGGTATGAAGGACAAGGACCTATTGGCAAAAGAAAATAAGGCATTGTAGAACCCATTCAACATATCACACATCAGTCAAAGGACAAAATAGGACTGGGTTATACAGGGGAAACAAAAGAAGAAATCACTCATAGAGTTATTGAAAGAATCCTTCAAATGTGGGATAGTTCTGAAACAGATTCCAATGAGTATGAGTGGGATTCTTTATCGAAAACATCATGCAAGGACATACAAATTGATGTCATAAAAGAGTATGCACCCACACGTGAGGAGGGACAAAGCTCAGGGATTAGACCCCTTATAATTGGATCTAAAAATATAGATGACTCACGTGAGGATGGATAGATATCGAGTGAAATAGATGACTTGGAGGAGAGTAATATCATAGACCTTGACATCGCTATTGACAACCTTGAAAACATGGCTATCAAAACCCTCACTACCATTGACCTTAGCCAATTTGATGACCTTTTACCCTTAATACATCTTGAACTTATCAACTAGGAACCAATTGAACCTATCAATGTACCTCCTTTTGTGAATGATGATGTTATTGTTAATTTCCTTTGTTATGACAAACCTAACACATATTATAATCATAAATCTCATAATGAAATTTCAAATCAGGAGGGTTTGAAATCATTCAGTTGCAAAATTGAAAACAAGAATAATGGATCTAATGGTGAAAACCATTCAATGTCATCATTAGATCTCAAAAAAGTAAAAATAAAGAACACGTCTAATGATGAAAACCTCTCTGAGGCATCGAAATATGGGAGATTTGACACCCTCCCAAAACACTATCATGAAAAATGATTTGTATTGGTGGAGCCTACACAATCTATCAATCTTGGCATGACAAAAAAACCAAAAACTCTACATCTGGCAGCATGTATGACTGAACAAGAAAATCATGAATTCATCAAGTTCTTTGAGGATAGACACATTAACTTTTCTTGGTCTTACTCTGATATGCTAGGTTTAGACCCAGATCTTCTAATGCATCATTTATCTCTACCATATAGGATAAAACCTATGAAGCAAAAACTAAGGAAAATGCATCCACATATCACCTTGTTGGTAAAGGCAGAGCTAAAAAAGTTGTTAGATGCAAGATTCATCAGATCTATTGATTATGCTGAGTGTATTTATAATATTGTACCTATTTTTAAACTAGATAATAGTATCAAAATATGTACTAACTTCAAAGATCTCAACAAGGCATGCCCAAAGGATGATTTTCCCTTACCAAACATTGACATTATTATAGACTTAATAGCAGTACACGCCATGTTATCACTAATGGATGGCTTCTCAGGTTACAACCAAATCAAAATAGCACCAGAGGATCAAGAGAAAACAACATTCACATGTCTATGGGGAACATTCTGCTAGAACATTATGCCCTTTGGGTTAAAAAATGTAGGGGCTACATATTAGCGAGCAATGACCACCATTTTCCATGACATGATGCATACTTCTATGGAGGATTACGTGGATGATATATTAGCAAATCCATATAAAGAGAAGGACATCTAGAGATCCTAGAAAAAATATTTACCAGATTAGAGAAGTTCAATGTCAGATTAAATCCTAAGAAATGTGTGTTTGGTGTTACATCAACAAAGCTTCTAGGATGCATAGTTTCATAAAAGGGTATCAAAGTGGATCCTACCAAGGTAAAGGCTATAATGGAAATTCTTCCACTGAAGAATATCAGTCAACTATGGTCTCTATAGGGTAGGCTATAATCAATCAAGAGATTTATCACCCAATTACCAGGAAAAAGCCATCCATTCAATCATTTGCTACATAAGAATGTCTCTTTCAAATGGGATCAAGGATGTTAAAAAAATTTCAATAAAATAAATCAATATTTGATGTCACCACCCATATTAATGCTACCTACAAAAGAGATTCCATTATTACTATACATTGCAACAACTGAAATTTCTTTGGGTGCTCTAATAGCATAGGAATATCCTGCAGGAAAGCAACAGGCTATCTATTATATCATTAGGACTTTGAATGCTTATGGGATAAATTACACCTTCATCGAGAAAGCTTGTTTGGTGGTGGTATTTTCTACTCATTAGTTGCGGCATTACATGTTAACCCACATAGTGAAGCTCATAGCAAAGATTGATCCATTAAAGTATTTGCTCAGCAAGGCTGCCCTAATAGGAAGACTAGCCAAGTGGGTCATGATCTTAGGTGAAATTGACATACAATATGTAGATCGAAGAGCCATCAAGGGTCAAGTGATAGCCGATCAGTTAGCTGAAGTTCCATTACCAAATGATCATCCAATGAGCATTGAGTTTCTAGATGCAGACATTCTTACTATGACAACACAACAATGGATGCTTTATTTTTATGGGTCCTACATACTTTGTGGGCCAGGTGCAAGAATTTTGTTTGTTACACCTCAAGGACATACCATCCCAAAGTCCTATAGACTCATGTTTCCATGTACAAATAACATAGTTGAATACGAGGAATTAATCATTGGCATCAAAGTGGCGGTAGAATGGTAAATCATAGAGATACAAGTATATGGAGATTCACAACTAGTCATTTATCAGGTAAATGATGAATATCAAACAAAAGATGAGAATTTGATGCCATATAAGAAAATGGTGGATGATTTCAAAAAGTAATTTGTGAATATAAAATTTGAACAGATTCCAAGGACAAAAAACAAAGCTATTGATGCTATGGTGACAATTGCTTCTCTCTTGCAGATACCAAAAAACACGAGGTCATTATCAGTTTATGGTGGAACAAGTGTCTCATCCTACTTATGATAATCTTGAATCTCAAACCATATGCTATTTAGTTGACGTTGAATCCTCAATTTATGGAAAGACCTATGCTTACCTAAAAGACAATATCCTTCCTCCTGATCTTTCCAGAAATCAGAAATGCAACTTCATCCATCAAACTGTATGACATACCTTAATTGCTGACATACTTTACCATCAAGGTCTAGATGACCTACTCTTCTCCGGTGTCTAGAACATAACAAATCTGAGACAACTTTACATGAGGTTCATGAAGGTATTTTTGGAACTCATTTAAGTGGACTAACCCTAGTGAAGAAACTCCTTTGTTTGGGGTATTACTGGCTGAACATGGAGGAGTCTTTTAAGTTTGTTAAGAAGTGCCATAAATGGTAACCTAATCCACGCACTAGCACAAGAATCACAACCATTTACTTGAACATGGCCTTTTTTTAAGTGGGGACTAGACTTGGTAGGAAAGATTAATCTATCTTCATCCAATGGACACAAATTTATAATCACAACCACAAAATACTTTACAATGTGGATAGAAGTTGTTCCCTTGACAAAAATCACTAGAAAAAAAATTCTTCTTTCATACTGAATTAGCTCATCTGTCGGTATGGTATTCCATAGTCCATTGTCATAGACGATGGTAGAACTTTTAAGAATTAGGATGTTTAGGAACTATGTGAGAAGTTTCATATTCAACATTGTTTTTCAACACCATACTATCCTCAAGGAAATGGCCAAGAGGAGGCCTCAAATAAAACTATTCTAAAAATCCTAAAGAAAAGGGTTAATGATGTTGGATGTGATTGACACAGTCAACTAAACCTTGCTCTTTGGGCATACCGAACCAGGATTAGAACACCTATATGAGCTACACCATATGCCTTGGTATATGGATTAGAGGCCATACTACCTATTGAGGTTGAGATACCATCACTCCATGTGTCAGTAAAGGGAATTATTTTAGATGAGAATTATAGAGTGTCTAGACTTCAAGAGTTGGAACTATTGGATGAACATCATCAACAAGCTATGAATCATTTGAAGGAATATCAATAGAGGATGTCTAGAAGCTACAATCACAGGGTATAAGCTAGATTATTTCAAGTTGGTGACTTAGTCCTAAAGGAAAACCATTGAAATCAACAGGACAGAGAAAAGAAAGGGAAATTTGAACCTACCTGGCTAGGTCCCTTTGTTGTCATATCAATTTATGGATCTAGAGCCTATCAACTGTCTACACCTAAAGGGGATTTTTTTGATGAACCTATCAATAGTCTCCATCTCAGGAAATTCTACACCTGAATCATATAGTGCATGGTTAAAGTTCTGGGAAAATGGTTGCCTTGATGAAAATCTGGCAAACAAGCCTCTTGGTGACATAAAAATACAAAAAAAAATGAAAAACATAAAAATACAAAAAAAAAAGTGGAAAACACAAAAATACAAAAAAAAATGAAAAAGAGAAAAATACAAAATCATAAAGTCTAAAAAAGTGCAATAAAAACACATAGTGAAAACCTGGAAATACGTGCTACTTGTGATTTAAACTAGATTTTTCATCTATAGGAGGCATGTCTTGATCATTCCCTTTGACTATCATTTCATTTATCATTTGAAGGACCTCATGTATATATCCTAGAAAATTTTTGGTCATGTCTCACCCTAGCTTGGGGGAAAAATCCTGAACTCACTGGGGGCAATAAACTTGAGCTTAAACAAATAGACAAACAACAGTATGACAATACAACAAATAAAATGATCACGGTGAAACCCAACATTAAACATACATTGAATATCGACACATTTTAGGAAATCAAACATACATATCAAACAACTGAATTCACATCAATCCAAACAAACTTTAGATGGATGATATTCTTTTGAATCATGATTTTATCACTTTAGCTTGAATTGTTCAAATGTTGTACTTTGATTTTTGTTATCATTTATTTGGAGCAACTCGATGATGTATTGAACTAAAGAAGCTAGGATGGACAATGGTATTTTCTTTGTTTGTTGTCTATGAATTGATTATTATTTTGTGTGAATTGTCGCAAGACATGCTCTATAAATTATCACTGATGACATTCCAAATTCACATAACAAAATGATTGATTCTTGTTTTTTTATGCAAGAAATACTCAAGTCATCTTGGTTTAATTATACCTAGATGCTTGTATTCACTTGCAATATCAAAATTCATGAAAGTAGTACTTAGGTTATCATTGGTCTAAATTATACCATTGATGCTTGTACTCACTTTCAACATTTTAAAGGCTCAATTATGATAAAATGCACGATAAATGGACTATTAAGATGACAACTTGGAATATGAGGTTTTGCATGGTTAAAATTAGATTGCATTTATGTTAGTTTGTATCTATAGAGTAATTTATATGAAAGACTATTGGGGAATTCAAAAATGATGTTTATCTTTTATCATTGGTGGATAGAGTATACTTGACATTAACAAAAACATCATCATTATCATGTAGTTGTATAATCATTTACATTGCATACATTAGAAAGCATTATTATATCATTTAATCATTCATTCATTACATTCAATCATATATTATCATACCATATTTTTAATTTGTGTATCACATCCTCTAATTGCATAAGAAAAATATCAAAAAAAAATCATCTACATAATGGAGTTTTCATTAACATTATCATATCGTACATAACACATTAGAAGTATCATCATATTAATCATTCATTCATCCATTCATTACAACATATTTTTGCATTATAAATACCAAAAAATCAAGTGAATCATATTTCATTTGCATTATCAAGTCATATATTATAGAAACATCATATGCAAAATCATATCATTCATGTATGGACATTATCACACATCTATCAATCCATGTAGAAACTATGGCACTATGCATCCATACATCATCATTATAAGCATAATCACATGTAACATCTTATATAAATTATCATAAAATCATAGCATGTCATCTTGATCATAAATTGCATCCATAAGATCATCATATAAATCACACATGGCATATAGGATAGGAAATTAAAAGCATCCATGATGGAACCATATAGAACGCATATAGATCAAAAAATTTGTTGCATATCATATAAATCTCAAAAATCATAATGTCAAGTATACAATGATGTTTGAAATGTAAAGAGATACAACATCAAAAATGGATGTGAATCAAAAAATCAGAGTATACATCATGTCTCAAAATACATAAGGGAATCCAATCATGGAGCTATGTGGTGCTAGCCCCAAACAGTGTCAACATCTCTGGACCAGTACCTCCCCCACCAAATGTACCAAGATCTCTTGGATCTCTTGGTAGAGGCTATGTCTCACCCCCACTAATAGTCTTGGAATGATTCCTTCCTAATCGAGACTAAGCATAACTAACTCTCTACTCTTCAAGAACTACATCATGGTATTGGTCCTTGTAATACTTGACCTCTCTACCCACACGGAGAAGCTCTCTCATATAATCGGGCACAGAGGTACCATCGGCTAATCTCTACAATCTATCAGCCAATCCTTGTGCCTACTCTATAGCCCATCTAGTTGCATCTCTCTTGACTATCAAGAAGGCTATCTAAGCATGTGCAACTACCAACTATGCCTATACCTATGAGAGAGCCTGTGCATGAGCCTGTGCTTGTTATTGCATCTATGTATGTGTTTGCACTAATAACCCTCGGGCCTATATCAGCTGACCCTGTAATTTTTGTACCTAAACTTGTAAGCTCACAATCTAGGTCTACTGATGCTGGGAGGGTACTCCAATCTACACACGCTACTCTA